>CM052716.1:3864550-3880318 GCA_028551405.1 Uromys caudimaculatus
GGTTCGGCCCCGAACAGCTGAAGTCAGGGGTATTTAAAGGAAAAAACCACAAAGGGGTGGGGAACGGAAGGAATTTGCGTTATGGGGAAGTACAGAATGTTAGTCACAAGTCAGTTGCATCCTGAAACATTGTGCCTCTGGCCCTGAGGTCAGGTCAAAGTCACCTGTAGGAATGTAGCTGGGTGGGATTTTTGCCCGGTCATGTAGTTTCTAATCTTGGCTCTAAGTTTGCTAGGGGGTTTTGCCCAGGCATGTAGCTTCCAGTCTCAGCTCCAAGCCTGCCAGGGGTCTCAACCCTCCTCACAAGAGGGTCAGGTCTTTCATATGAATATGCATATATGAATATGTGACATGTGTATACGTGTTTCTGTGTATGTGTGTTCCTGTGGTAATTTTCTCCTGTGTTTCTTTAGTCTGCATGGCTATCAATGTTTGCATTGATTTTTATGACCAGTGCTCTCAAATTAGCTGCTACTGGGGGCATACCTAATAGCAGACATGGTAGAATACATCTTATGCAGGGTGGGGTTAAATTCATCTAAGGAGGGAAGATCAAATGCCTAAGGCAGAAGCCTTGGGTGTGAGAGGCAGCTAATGGAGAGTGGACGGATCGCGCTGTCTTGCTGTCTGTGCTTCATACTGTAAAGCTAAAACAGTGTTGTTCTCCTGCAGAGAGCACCATGATGACTGTGGTAACTGGTCTTTCTACTGGTTTGACCAACTTCCAAGAAAGCAACCCTGAGGGAAGGGAGATTGATTCTAGCTCATGGCTCCAGAGATATCAACCCATAGCCATTGGCACTTACATTTCTGGCCCCTAAGATGACACAGAGGGTCATGGCAGAGAGGGAGTTGCCCATTTCATAGCATCCAGGAAGCAGAAAGATGGGGCACATGAAAATTCCTAATTACAAAGAAAACTGCCCTTCAGAACATACCTACTGTGAGCCCTTCCTTCACCATGCCCACCTCCTAGGACACACTCAGCAATGGACTCATCAGTGAATTACAACATTGATAAACCAGTCATCACCCAAGCCAGTCTCTTCCCAAATCCCACCAACTAGTAACCAGTTACCCAATACACAAGCAGGACAATGGCTCACCACTTGGCTTTCTGGAATGATCATAACAGAGCATCACAGCTTGACAGGACTGACAGGCCATCGGTGGATTCTCACAGTTCTGAAGGTTGTACGTGCAAGGTAAAGGGGGTTTTCTCTTCCTGAGTGCAAACAGTACCTGCCTCCTTCAGCCCAGGTATTCTTCACTCTGTGTTTCTGCTTGGATCTCTCTGTGTGGAGACAGCAGCCATGTTGTGTTAAGGCCTACATCCTCTCTGATAGCAATACACTCATCTAATGCCTCCATCTCCACAGAAGGTCATATTCTGAAGGATGTGGGGTTATGGATTCAACATGCGAACCCAGGAGACAGAATCCATCCCCAGTACTCAGGACACATCCTGCCAGCCACTTGTTTCCTAAGCATAGTGGTCCAGACTCTTGACATTTAGACTCCAGTGATGGACATGCCAACACTCTGCCCAGCCTCCATGACCAGTCAGCTAGTCACAGATTTGTTGGTACCAAAGAGTCCTATGCAGACCTCCAAATCTCTGATACTGTAGGAGGGCATCTGGGCAGTGGGGTGGTGTCCCAGGAACCCTACCTTGCTTTAAAAGTAGAATAAATAACAAGAATGGGTGGACGGGAGACCAGATGACTTCAAGACATTGAAAGTCCCTGGAAACTTCACACTGAGAGAGGGTGGGCAGGGCAGGGGTCAGAAGGGCGGGGATGAGAAGTGCTGGAGTAGGCAGTGTGGGGTGGGTAGTGTGGGGTGGGTAGTGTGGTGTGTGTGTGTGTGTGTGTGTGTGTGTGTGTGTGTGTGTGGACAATGAGGGATCAAAAAGGGGGAGGAGCATAGATGTGGGTATTCAGAGCTATGGCTTGGGGAGGTGCAGGAACCTGATCCAAGAATGAAGATGTGCAAGGAGAATTCTGAGTGCTAGTAAGAAAATTTCAAGAAAACAAGACAGGAGTCTTGTGACCTCCGTCTCTTCAAAACACAGAATTGTCCTTTGAATGTGTTTTCTTTCTCTCCCCAGGTGTAGTGGATAGAAACGAGTTTACTTCAGACTATTCATTACAGGTAGCTACTGTTATTTATTTATACACCTCTAAGGAAAAACATGCTTTTGTCACATGCCATGTGGCTTGTCCTTGTTCATGTAACTCCCCCTAACCCCCAGAGTACAAATTATGTGATGCTCTGAATAAAGTTGGTTACCCCCTGAGACTTTAGTTGCCTCATTTATGGGCGCCATTCTCCCAGGTCGCACCATCTCTAGGGTGGGACATGGATTGTGGGAGTGGTGTAGCTGTGACATATGGCCTGAGAAGCTGCAGAAGAGCAGCTCAGAGGAAGACCCACTTTACAGCTCCTGTGTGAAGGAAGGAGGTAATGGACTCATTCATGGGTGGAATGAGCAGGACCTGTGGCCTGGCTGTCCAGAGCAGGAGTGACTGACTTACGGAAGATCAACCACGTTCTCCGGAGGAATGAGAAGTTTGGATAAGAGTCAAACTAGAGAGCAGAGCATAGCAGCTTCCATGGGGCAAACTGAGGGATGAGATCTAGGCCCTAGTGTGCCCTGGGTGAAGGTAGAAGGCTCTCCCTTCTCCTGCTGAGGCAAAGCTTTGAGCAGCAGTGCACCAGGCCAGGTAGCATGCTGGGGATTTGCTCACATCAGAGGCTCCCTGCTGGTAGCTCATCCTGACTACATCTTTGTGCTCCAGGACACCCCCAGTCCCAGACAGCAGGAGGCTCCCTGAAGGAACACTATACACTGATCTTCCCTTGGGAAATAAGAGTGTCCCATACAGTGTCCCACAGAGTGATTGACTCTTCACCCCAAAGGGCCAGATGAGTTGATATCCTGAATGAGGAGCCAAGGAAGCCTCCTTTAGTCCCCACTTTTCCACTTAATGGTGTCACCAGGGGTGACTTAATTAACTTCTCTGAGTATCCCTGGTGATCATTGAGAATGTTGAAGCAATAGTTCCCTTCCAAGGTTGTCAGAGGGTGGGACACTTTATTAGTGGAATCAATTACATCAGCATATTCAAATAGCTAATGTATGTATATATGATTTTCTCAGACACCCATAAAGAGCACAATCCACCATGACCTTTCAGAAGGGACTCAGGAAAACAGAAACTCATTAAGAAAGTTCCTTACTCTACCTGGACTGAGTACCAGAGCCCACAGGAACTATTTGAAGGTAGTAGTCCCACTGAAGTCAGGCAGAAGCCAGGATTTCTGCTCTTTCTAATAATGTCCAGCATTGACCCAATGTTCCCCCCATTGCTGACCTGGAGTCTCCGTGCTGTGATGAGATTAATAGTACAGAAATGAGTGAGAGGAAGCTGGCATCCTCCAGCCGTGTAATTAGCTATGTAGAGGATCCAGGAGGATGAACGGAAAGCCCTCTGCAAGTTGCATGAAGCAGTCATAGGAATGGCAAACAACTGGAAGGAGCAATTAGAATGTGCCAGAAGGAAACTTCACACGGAGATGCCAATTAAAACTAGAGCCAAAATTCAAGACATGGTCCCCCAAATATAGGTGGGACGCATATGAAGTTTATAACGATTTCCAGAACATAAAAGGCAAATGAGACAAAGGGTAGGCTCATTTGGTGTCTAGGGATGACGCTTGTGGGCTGAGAACAAGCCAGTCATTCTTGAAGCAACTATGGATTAATACTGTACCAGGGAACTCATCGTGGGGAACTGACTAACCCAGTTATAGAATTTATATGGGAGAAATACTTAAAACCGATGACCAGCACCGGGAAGGTTTTACAGAGAGGTGTTATCCATGTTGATACCAAAAGGTTAAAGCAGATCAGTAAATACACAGGATTCATATCTCATGCAAAACTATGAGGGAAAATCAAGTTCAGTATCTGTAAAAGATTAAGAGGCTAAAATCAATGCTCCAAGTCCTCCCCATAAACACAATCAAGACAAAAAACCATCTAGAAGACACTTGCAAGATACAGAGTCAACAAGAAGGAACTTTCTCCAAGGCAGGGCTGGTAACGTTCCAGCAATACACAACTGGAACCTCACACACAGAGTGGGCTGAGTCCTGACAGAGAGAGAGAGTGCGGCAGAGGCAATGGAGGACGGGGCAGGGCATGTGTCAAACTTTAAATTACACAGAGACCTTGCAACCTTAACAAGTCAACCAAGTATCAGTTAAATTCTAATAAAAATGAACAACTATAAAGCTCCTAGAGGGGCTGAGAAGAAGCTCAGTGAGTTTCACTGTAGGTGCACAAGCACAGGCCCAGAGCAGTTCTGACCCTGGCACCCATTTAAAAGCTGCTGGGGGTGTCAGTCCCTGTGTAGTCCCAGCCCACAGGGAGCAGAGACAAGGCTTCCTGAGCAAAGTGGCTTATCCAAAGCAGCCAAAATGCCAACCCCCTGTCTCAGCGACAGGCCTCAATAGTGAAATGGAGAGAGCTCAAGCTCTCTGTCACGCACAAGCACAAACAGTCACCAGGTGAGCAGGCACTGTGCACACAGCACACACATGCACACACGCACATACTATATACAACACTACCACCATATGCACACACACCATGCACACAATACACCATACACACACACACACTCACCATACACAACACTCCCGCCATACACACACACATACCATACACAGGAATACTTTTTTATAACATCTGCATTAAAATGCCTACAAACCAGCATAAAAGAAATTCTAAATAAAAAAAGGCCTATGTTTTAGAAAGCCTAAATTTAGTAAGTCTAATTCAGGCTGAAGTGATGGCTTTTACCTACATCAAAAACCACAATCTAAGGAAAAAGGGATTAGACCTCTCTGACAGACCCCACTTCCCTACTGGCCTTCCTGATCTTAAACCAGTGCCCACAGCTTACGTGTAGGAAGGAGAAGAAGGCATGCCATAGGGACCAGTGTGTGGTATGGCAGAAGCCAACAGGGACACACTTCTCTTCCAGGCTTCCAACCCATCCTTCTAGCTCAGTGGCTGCCATCTTCCATACAGGCCATAGCTCTCAACCCAGAGACTGTGTCCTGGCAGAGACAGCATTTTCAGAAGAGGGGAGGAAAGTGGCAAGTGGGCACACACTAACTTAGTAGGTGAGCTTTGTTTTTAGGGATGTGTGTGTATGTGTGTATACATTGTGTGTGTACATCGTTTGTGTACATTGTGTGTATGTATGTGTGTACAGACTATATGTGCATCATCTGTGTGTGTGTGTACATCCTGTGTGGGTTGTGTGTGTACACCATGTGTGTACATTGTGTGTTCATCATGTGTGTATGTGTATATATCTTGTATGTACATTGTGTGTGTGTGTGTGTGTGTGTGTGTGTGTGTGTGTGTGTGTGTGTGTGCACATCTGTATTTACACAGACAGGCAACTGTAATGAGCCCATCACATGACCAGATCCTCAGCAACCATTATATCAGGTTATTGAGCTACTTGTGAATCTAAGTATTTTTCTTTCAATTCTCTTTGATGAGAATTACAGTTATATATAGTAACTCTATTACTAAAAAACAATAGTTTTTCCCTGTAATATGCTGGATCCCATAGCAGACAAATAGCAGCTAACGGGAGCTAATGTAGTGTGTAGGGTGGAGCAGCTTCATCCAACCTGCTTGGTTCCACAGCCCTCTGCGGGCTCTGAGTCATCAGTATTTGTAAACAAATGACATCTCCTTAAACAGGGATGTGCACAGTGTCTACCTTATCATGTACATCCTCCACAACATCCTTCACAGTCGAGACATCTCTCAGAACACAAACACACACACACACACACACACACACACACACACACACACACACACACACACATACACCCTATCTTTTTTTTTTTTCAGAAAACTGATGAAATATTTTATATTAAATGGGGTCACCCGGACTCAGGCATAAGCCATGTGCACTGTATCCATAGATGCAGATGTCAGCTACTTTTTGTACATGTGCAGCTATGTAGACAGACAGGAGGAACAATGTCAGGAAGCTAGAAAGGACTTCAAGAGAGGGGAACAATTACGTTTGTTGGGAAATTGACCTATATGAAAAGCTCACTATGGCCCAAGTCTGAAAAGTAATAGTCGATTGCTTTAGCGCCTGGCCATGTCTGAGAAATTCTCAGTTCCCAATTACATCCCATTAGGAACTGGTGCTCCAACTCACTTTCAGGTGTATTTTCTCTTCTGATCAGCTGAGGGGGTTCATGAAGGTATCCAGGTAGAAAAAGAACCCCGAGAAGAAATAAGAATGAAAACCCAGTGCAAATTGACTTATCAACCTGGATGAGACTTCAGGGAGTCTAATGCTAGGCAGTTTCTTGTAGGTATATTTAAACACTAGAATTTTGAAAAGCATCTCCAGGTAACAATAATTCCCATAATGATTCCAATTCCTGGTGCACAATAAAGCTTAAGGTATGGCTGTATAGAAACTCCTTTACGAAGTACCTATGACTATGAGGGAAGGTTCTCTAGCTAAATGAATCTAGTGTGCTCTCTGACCAATAGCATAGGGGTTAGCAGGCCATAAAGTACCTGCAGCATCACCCCTAAGGCAGGGTAATAGTCTAAGGAGGGAAGAGTCTGGGATAGTCATTCTGGGACATTTGGGTGAGGTCTGCCTCCACAGGTAGCAAAGAGGTCACCAGGTCATTAATAAAATCTAATTCCAGCCTTCTGGATGGAATATGAGTATCTCAGATTTCCATTGCTGTGTAGAGACACCATGACCAAGGCAACTCTTACAAAGGAAACGATTTGACTGGGGCTGGCTTAACAGTGTCAGAGGTTGAGTCCATCATTGTCATGACAGGAAGCATGGCACCATCCAGACAGAGACTGCTGGAGTCGTAGCTGAGAGTTCTACATCCTGATCCAAAGGCATCCAGGAGAGCATCCTTCTGCAGCCAGGAAGAGAGTCTCTTCTGTACTGGGTAGAGCCTGAGCATTAGGAGCTCAAAGCCTACCCCACAGTGACAGACACACTTCCTCCAACAGGGCCACACCTATTCCAACAAGGCCACACCTCCCAATAGTCCCACTTCCCATGGGCCAAGCATATTCAAACCACTATAGCAGGTATTTGATTTTTATCTCCTCCACTGAGGAGACACCCCTGGGTGAGAAACATTCCTGGTTCTCTTGAGTGCTTCTCAGTGAGTACAGGGACCTCTGGGATTTCACCAATCAGTGATGATGTTGAAATAGTGGCACCCTGGGTTTGAGCATCTCTACTACATTTCACTAATTCTACTGCATTTGTTTCATTTTGGCGTCTTTCTCTCACCTTCCATTAGTTTTTATTATGATGTCTGAAATAGGTAAAACTTTTAAATTCTCAGAAAAAGAAAGCACCCCAAATAATCTTACCAGGTAGTCAGACATCCATAAAAGTACTTACTATATTAGTATTCTATTGTCAGACAACATACACAGAACAGAGAGCCCAAGGGATGTCTCAGTAGCTAAGGGTGTTTCCAAGGCTGTCACCAAATGGGAAGGACAACCAAAGTGTGAACCCCAGGTCTGTATGGTGAAAAGAGAGAACTGAGTCCAGGAGGTTCTTCTCTGACCTCTCTGTTCACTATAATACAAGTGCAACAACCCCCACATACGTAAATATAAATACATAAACACATAAAAACATTCTTGATAGATTTACATATCACCATGAGTTGTATTTTGCAGCTGCTGCCAGGCCCTGATCTTACACTACTTCCTTAGCCTATTGGAATCGGTATCTACCCTAATCTTATTATCTGTGAGGTCAGGGTTCCTGGAGAATGCCTCTTCAGGTGGACTGGCCAAGACTACATGGATCTAAGATGGCTCCTCTGACATCATTCTTTTCATCCCATCTTTCTGTCTGAAGAGGGAATGGCTTCCAGAGACAGTTGCCATGACGACAATCATGAAGATGCATGAAAGGAATGAGAAGGCTTAGTGCCCAGAAATGAAATGCATATCCCTCTCTCCACAACATCTCTCTAGGTTGAGAGTCATTTCCAGATCTGTTTCCCACTTTGTCTCACTTGGGACCAATAACAAAAGTTTTCTTCATTTGACAACCATCACTCAATCTTGCCATTGTTCCTAAAATTCCAAGGAGGTGAGGGGATAATACAGGTTAGTGTCCAGACTTGGTAACAAGACTAGTGAGATGGCTCAGTGGATAAAGCCCTTGCTGTGAAAGCATGGGGACTTGAGTTGAAGTCACCAAATCCCCAGAACCGATGTAAAAAGCCAGACAGGGAGAAGCAGAGAGAAGGGAAGAGTGCACATAGGCATGTCCTTGCATTCACAGGCTATGAGCTTCGTATACACAGCTGCAAACAAGGGAAGGCTAGGATGAACTACACCCAAGATTGTCTTCTGCCCTTCATTGCATAATGATCATGTACCCTGCGATGGTTTCAATGATAATGACTCCTATAGCCTCATAGATTTGAATGCTTAGTCATCGGGGAGTGGCACTACTTGAGAAGGATTAGGAGGAGGGTCCTTGTTGAAATAAGTATGCCACTGAGGGTTGGGCTTTGAAGTTACAAAGGCCCAAGTTAGACCCAGTGTCTCTCTTTACCTGCTGTCTGCAGAACATTCAGCTACTTCTCTATTATCATGTCTGCCTGTGTGTTGCATGCTCCTTGCCCATGATAGAAGTAGACTAAACCTCTGAAGCTGTAAGCAAGGCCCAATTAAATGCTTTTCTTTATGAGAGTTGCCTTGGTCATGAGGTCTGTGATAGTTTGTATATGCTTCGCCCATGGAGTAGCACTATTAGGTAGGAGGTGTGGCCTTGTTGGAATTGGTGTGTCACTGTGGGCATGGGCTTAAGACCCTCACTCTAGCTGTCTGGAAGTTAGTCTTCCACTAGCTGCCTTCAGATGAAGATGTAGAACTCTCAGCTCCTCCTGTACCATGCCTGCCTGGATTCTGCCGTGCTCCTGCCTTGATGATAATGGATTGAACCTCTGAACCTGTAATCCAGCCCCAATCAAATGTTGTCCTTATAAAAGTTGCCTTGATCATGGTGTCTGTTCACAGCAGTAAAACCCTAACTAAGACAGAGTCTCTTCACATCAATAGAATGGTAACTAAGACATATGCCCTCTCTGAATCCTCACAAAGATATAGAAATAAACTTAAAAACTGGTAACAGATTCATAAAACATTAAAATGACAAGGGATTTTTGGAGCATGTCTAGTTTAGTGCTCAGACACAATTTTATTGGATTCCCTCAAATCACAAACCAAATGTCCCTATACATTGCCCTGGTTCTTGGCTGCGAATAACACCATACATGCATAGTTGACGTTGTCCTGACATGTCAGCCTAGAGATGCATTGACACTAATCTGCCTCCCAGCACATGTCCTGTGACATCATCTCCAATGCGAGGCCTCAGCCCCTGACTTCTAAGTGGGACAGATTCAGAAAAGCAGGCCTTCTACAGAGTCAATCTGCTTCATGGGACACTACAGTGTCACATGATGCTTTTCCTCAAATAGATGAAAGGAACTAGGGAGGCACCATTTCTTCTTTGGAATATAAGGTTTATTTGAAGCCAAGTTTCTCTGTCTCTGGAGCATTTTCCCCTCTGGTGTGAAGGCTGACAACCTGCTATGCCAGATTTGTTTCTTTCTCTCCTTTAATATATTTTTCAGTTTCATCTCTTCAGAGAAGGAAGAGACACACACTAACCATGGAAGTTTCTGAGGCATGCAGGAACCCTAGGGAGTGTTTATCAAAGGATCTGGAAGGTTTGGGGGGCAGAACTGACTCAGCCTCAGGCTAGAAGTCAGAGATGTGAAGGGAGGGAGGAGAGCTTGAAAACCGACACTCATTTCTGTGTGGGTGACAAAAGAGAAAACTTTTATAAAAGGGGTTATTAAAATTCAGAGATGCCAGATGCCTACAGTGAGTTTCCTAGGGGAACTGAGTGTGAGGCCTTTCATTTCAGAGCTCTAAACAACAGGGACTTCCATTTTCAGTTTTAGTAGAAAAATGGAGGCTTTCTACATTTCTCCATATGAAAGGGGGTGTTTATGAAGACGTGTTGCTATACGTATATGTGCAACTTCCAATATATTTGCCAATAGAAAAAATATATATTTATTAAATCAGCATCCTGTTTCCAAAGTTTTAAAACTCTCCATGAAATCTGTGTACAAATGGCAAAAGCAAAGATCTCTGTCAAACCTCAAAAAGATGAAACAGTATTTTCTACTACAACAATACAACATGGTGAGCATGGTCTGCAGTGCTGACATGCTTCATTAAGGAGTTCCCTGAGGGAGAGCTGCATTGTTACAGGAAGAATAAATACGCAAATATTCAGATCTGGAAGGAGTGGTTTCAAGAAGGTGATGCTTTTGCCTTGATACACACACTGAGACGATGATTTAGGAGCGTGTGTGTGTGTGTGTGTGTGTGTGTGTGTGTGTGTGTGTGTGTGTGCATATATGTATATATAAGTGTGCACAAACACATTAGCTCTTTAGACATGAATGATAATTTCTAAAATATCATTGTGATTAACATCCTGACCACCATACAGCTCCATACAACTACCACCACCACCATCATAACTATCACCGTAACCATCGTCATCAACCTCACATTATGCTCATTCATTCACGCTATGACCAGCATCACCACATCTATCACCATTACCATGGCTGCCATCACCACTACCACGAGCATCAGCACCATCCATCGCCTCCGCCACCAGCACCATCACTTTCATCACCCTAACTTAATCCGGAAGAAAATCCTATTTATGTGATGCCTCAGTTCTTCACTTTAGAAGGACAGTCTTGGTCCAGTGAGGATCTGTTTCCTAGCTGTTATACTGCTTTGCACATAATTCTGGAAATAGACGTAGGATCTGAAGGTGAGACCTTAGTGCCTTCTGTGTTGGGGCAGCTCTGTAGCTCAAGGTGCTTTTTCTGAGTCTCCTCTTCAGTGAACGATGCTGTGAGAATGTCAGGTGAGAAACAAATTAAGCAGTAAGTGTGACAAACTGTCCAGCTGGGGGACCAAAAGCACAATAGCACATACATACCTAGGAGCATAATAAGCACAGATCGCCCCTGTGCCTGATGAACTCAGGCCTAGGGCTTGACAGAATACAGACACTGCTGATTTGAGAACCCGGAGAGTAAAGAATGGCAGCTGCACTGAAGAAGATCTGAACTCATGACAACAGCACTACCACGCTGGACTCAAGACAGCCAGAAACTCATATGCAGGCAGGCATCCCTGTAGACAAAGTATTCATTAATCCAATCAAGTGACAGTCAAATTAATCATTGTTGGAAGACTTTTGTTGTTAAATTAACTGAACTAAAGTTATCTATGATAATGTCACCTCAAAATCCTTAAGAGTCACTTCTGCAAAGTCTTTAAGCCATTCCATTCGCTGCATTTTACAGGCCAATCCATGATTAACATGCCATTACTATGACAGCATCTCTACGGGTAACTCTGTGACTAACACCCCATCACTGGTGGAACAGCACCCTTCACACAGACCTTGGCGTTTGACTCTACACCCTTCAAAACACTGAATCATCCTTTCCAATTCAGCGCAACGGTGCTAGATCAATTACTTTAGCAATAATCAACAGGGCTCTACTTGGACTTAAGACATGTTCCACAAGAGAGAAACCATGCCTGGCACTGGAAACCTAGCCAGCTACTCAATAGTGAAGTCATGATTATCAGGGGAGAACCTACAGCAATCTAAACATTTATTCTTATACCTTGATGAGCCTTCCGTCCTCATCAAGGAGATTTCTTTTTGCAACAGATAGATACCGCTAAAGAAAACCACCACCAATCAGAATGTAGAGCTGTGGAGCTCAATCCAAATGGATGCAGCTACAATTTACTTCCAACACAGAGAACCCTGAGGAAGCGGGAGGGATATTTGAGAACCAGTGGATGAGGGAATGTGCTGTGAGACTGTGTCTCCTAGTAATGTCAAAAGCATACCCATAAATACTCACCAACATGACTATCTAAACATGAACTGAACGGGGATGATACCTATGGACATGCCAAAGTGGATGAGGGCAATACCAAGAGCCTTCAACACTGCACAAAGAACTACAGGCAGCTGAGGAAAGCCGGGAGCAGGAGAGGAGGCCTCCCCAGGCAAGAGAACGCCACTGGATGTCTAGCGCCAAACAGTTAGCCATGAAAATGTACATACAAGTAGCATTATATGGACTGAGCAGATTGTATTTAAAAATATGTTTGTGTGTGCATATATGGATGCAATAACAATTGGAGAAAAGGAGGCCATGAACCTGAAAGAGAGCAGAGAGGGATATGTGGGAGGATCCAGAGGGAATGAAAAACATTATTGTAATTAAATTATAATATTGGGAAGTCAAACAAACAGACTTTACAGCCTCCTGTGACCTTAAGCACCTCCTAACGACATTAGTTCCTAATACTCAGGTAGAGGAAAGACTGGGGCTTTAGTATAGGTTGTATGTAGGCAAAAATTAGTTCATCGCATACAGAAATAAAATGAGAAATAATGCCATCTGTAGGTTTTCTTATAGAGATTTAGAATAAAAGCAGATGAAGAGGAGAAATGTAATGGGCCTACAGAAGATTCTCAGTATTCTTAAACTCATTATCCCATAACGAGAGCAAAGCAAACAAGTTATCTGAGCCTAAGCAAACCATAACAATTTTAATATAAATATAAATCACCACAATCATAAACAATAGGAGTTCCATTGGCATTCCCTGCTGAGATGTTTCAAAAGATGATGAACTATGAAATGAGGCAGAGCTGATTAAGATCGACCCTTCATTAGGTGACCTTTTTATCTGGAAACGGGGGAGCATATCATAACTAAGTTTGCCAGTATCTGCCTGCTCAGAAGTTTCTACAACCTCTGAAGAAACTAAGCTAATTAGACGTGAAATATCAGCTGCAGAGCAATTACAGCCTGACAGGAAAGTACCCCAGCAGTGCAGCACAGTTTAGACATTTATACTTTAAGCAAATCTCCAGTTTGTGTCTGTACGGTGAATTCAGAAGCAGCAGTATAATCTGGTGGTAACCATCAGTGTGGAGCCCTGCCATACACTCCTGTTCATCGCTTTGGTGTCAGTACAAATGCACACCTCGTTTGCATCCTTTCCCATATACCTGTCTAGCTGTTTTTTTTTTTTTTTCCCAGCTAACTTTCCTCCCCAACTTGGATGAGGAAAAGTATGTTTTGGTGGATTGTAGCAATTTGGCAGAGTCTTATTTCCAAGCACAGAAACCTAAAATTCAAGTGAATGAATCAATCTGCAAGCTCCAGTCATTATCTTGTGCCCATCTCCATGAACAGCTAAGGCTTTTTAAAAAAACATAAATTTTTATTTTTAAATATGGATGTGACTGTGTATCTCTCTGTGTGTTGTGCACATGTAAGAGCAGGCATCTTGGAGCTTGGAGGAGCCAGACTCCTCCGGAGATGGAGTTACAGGCAGTTTGGAACTGTCTGACATGGGTGCTAGGAATGGAACTTAGATCCTCTACAAGAACAACAAGTGTTCTTAACTACTGAGCCATCTCTCTAGCCTCACCTAAGGTATTGTCATCTCATCTTTTGCTTGGAGCCTGGCATAGAACAGCGACTGAGGTTAGGACTTGGGTATAGTCTGTTTATGTGAGAATGGGGAACATTCACACTGGAGCAGGTAACCCAAGAGATCCTGTAGGCCCCACTGAGTCAGGGTGGGTGGGCATGACCCAGAGGACAGAATGCTGCAGTACCCACTCTTACATTCTGCTGGTCATGTGAAGAAGTCACACTGGCTTTGCAAACCCAAACAAGCCAGGGAAGCCAGCAACCGTGTAGAGCAAATCTCCAGCAAGAAGGTGTCTGGTCCCTGTCGTGATCTCTGGTCTTAACCAGCAAGCATTAATACTTCCAGGTCATTGTGCTCACTGAATCACGAATATAATGCACCTGCCAGCAAAGCAAGCTGTCACTTCTTTGTGATCTATACTGCTTTTATTTTATTGAAAATGAAGAGAAGATGCTTGAAGTTCTTAACTCGGGCTGTCGTCAGGATTTGTCTTTCTTGCTTAACTGAAATTTATCACAGCTACACGGTGTAAATATGGCCAGAAAAACACGTCAAAACACTGTTTTACAGTTTTACATTTCTGTAGCTCATTAAGCTTGGGGAGTATGCCTAATTACAATGGAGCTTGTGTGTGCAAATGTCTCATTCATCACTTGTATACTCAAAGAGATCAAGCGACCATAACACAAACAGTGGAAGCTCCAAAATAGTGGGTGGCCAGAGCTTGGCCTGTGTTGTCCAGTCTTCCAGAAACAGCTTTCAGATTCCGAATTGTTGTCATGGGTCTGACTTGACAAGTGATGTTTGCTTGACACGTTTCCAAGTTCAAGCACTCATAATGCCAATTTCCTTCACTATTTTCTATAAAAACTATTATTATTATTATTATTATTATTATTATTATTATTATTTACAAGTGTGAATGGCAGTGAGGATTGAGTGAGTGGCCTCACTCATGCTAGACAAGTATTCTCCCACAAAGCGATAGCCTCAGCTTATTAAACATCGATTTAGACAGAACCACTCACTCTATCCCTGGACTGCAGCTTAGTTGGTCCTTGAATTTGCCATCCTCCTGTCTCAGCCTCCATGGAAGCTGTAGTTATGGCCTAGGTAGATCTGGTATTGAATAGAATCTTCGACCAGAACTTTCTACCAGATACTTTCACTTCTTTTCAGAATTCAAATTCCCAAAAATAATCTCTGGAGCACAGACTTCTCACATCTGAGGTATACAGTAGTAATATATGTTACACACACACACACACACACACACACACACACACACACACACATACACACACACACACACACACACACACACACACACACACACACACACACACAGACTTTCCCAGGATTACAGTACCCATGAGCTCTAGAGTCAAGATCCTCTAACTTCGAAGTGTCTCCAGATATCTAGAAGCTGGATGAGAACTTGGGAATCTTAATTGTATACCAATAGAAACAGACCATGGCCTGCTCAGACAGTGGCTGGCCCAGACTGATGTTGATATTCAGACCCGTCACTTACAGTAAAGCACTCCCTCCTCACCTCTCTGCAGCCCTCTTGGGGTCTCCATCATATCTGCCTTCACATTAGCTTTTCCTGGATACCCAGCCCTCTCCCCAGTCATCTTCATCTCTGACGTTAGCCAGAGGCTCCAGTCTTATCTTCTCAGGTCTTGATTTGTTCAAACCAGAATCTTCCAGATGGACAGATCGAGTTGGACCTTGTTTTATGATATTTGGCTGTTACAGTTTATGTTGTCCCATAGCCCAGTGTCTAGTTCTGGCGTGGGTCCTGTATGCATGTATGCATGCATGTATGCATATACCATAGTAGGATGCAGCATTGTGGTTCTAAGTTTGAGTCTAGTCAGACCTCAAGGAAAACATTCTATCTGCAGAGTATGGATGAGGGGTGGCAGAGTGGTGTAAGACACTCATAGGGTTGAGTGGCTAGGGAGTAATGGGTGTTCTCCAGCAGGCGGGCAGCAGATTCTCACATCTTACAAGGAACTTCTCCTGCAGCTGCTGCTGTGAGGCAGCTCCAGTGCAGA
>CM052716.1:3880418-3899616 GCA_028551405.1 Uromys caudimaculatus
CCTTCACATGAGCTCCCCCTCCCTTCACATGAGCTCCCCCTCCCTTCACATGAGCTCCCTCTCCCTTCACATGAGCTCACCCTCCCTTCACATGAGCTCCCCCTCCCTTCACATGAGCTCACTCTCCCTTCACATGAGCTCACTGTTCCCATCACATGAGCTCACTCTCCTCTCACATGTAGCCATTCCTTTGCTCATACAAGGTCATCCCTTCCTCTTGTTCTAGCCTAGCAGTGGGACAACTATCCTCTTCCTAGGCCTCCTACTTCCTGGGTATCTTCACCTGCCCTGTCGGCGCCTCCAGTGCAGATTCGCTGTGGGACACAGTGTCCTCTGATGCTGCTGGACATGGCTCTTCCTAGCCAGAGCTCAGAGGGATCACTGTACCATGTTCTTTACCATGTAATTCATCTTCAAGCTGAGTTGTTAAAAAGATGACTCACTATCAGCCTGTCTTCACAGCAGGGAGCCATCTATCACCTCTGGGGAATTGTGGACAAGCCCATCCAGGCTCCCAAAGTGAAATGTTTACCCTCAGGCCTTCTGTAGGGAAAACATGGATTCCTGTGATCAGTGGGTGCCAGGCGCTAGCATTTCACAGAGGTATTACCAGAGTGATCTGGAAACCCACTATACGTATGCCACAAAGCACCCAGCAGAGAGCCTGCTTAGCACCACAGAGCATGAGAGACTTCTGGAGTAGAAAGTCTTAGTGCTTAATTTCAACTAGCAATCTGCCAGAGCCCTAGATCTTCTCAAATTTAACATTTTCAGCCAACAAAAACATCACCCAAGGCCAACACTAGTGTGCCAAGTATAATCATTAGGGCTTTAAGAAAGATGTCAGAATATGAGTCCCAGCATCTTCTCCATCTACTGGGGGTCAGACTAGTTGAATGAACCCCCTGATGTGATGTTCTACCTCTGTAGGGTGGGGAAATAGAAGATGCATGCACCAGCATTCATTTTGCATCAATCACCTCATCTGGTTTTCTAAAAATTAGGTGCACATTTGAGGAAATGTATCTGACTGCCTGTGGAGGGGAGAAGAGGGCATCAGATGCCCCAGAGCTGGAGTCACAGGCACTGGTAGGCCACCTGATGTGGTGCCAGGAACTGAGTTCAGAGCCTTTGGAAGAGCACTGAGCCATCTCTCTAGCCCTTTATCCCATTGGTCTGAGGAGAAAGCTGTGTTTGCACCAAACCTCACAATGCCACATTCTTTGAAAAGCCACTCAGGAAAATGTCTGAAAGTCTGCCTACTCCAGAAAAAAGGCATTTGCAAAGCTCCATGAAGCAATCAGAGCCTAAGGTACTGGGAAGGACCCAAGCTGAGTGCCTGGTCCACCTTGGCACATGACCTGTGAATACTCTCACACCAGTGAGTGTGCTCTTCAGCAATGCCCCTCTGCTCCAAAGGATCAATGCCTCAGATCTGCCCAGAAGGCTTGGTGATGAGAAGACAAGGACTCCATCTGTCCCTCGTGGTTCTGGTTTAGTAGGATAGGTAGGAAGGAGTGAGGTAGAGTATACACTTGAGAACTTTTTAATCTTCATAATTGTCCATGGCTCCCATTCATTTCTATGAGAAGGCAAAATGGTACAGCCACTTTGAAAATGGTTAAGTAGCTCCCCAAACTATTACACATGTGACCTGCAGCCAAAAGCTCAAGTTTTTGTTACATGCCTCCCCAACATGAAAACATATGTATATAGGCAGGAATCTGTGTCCTGATGTTTATAACACGATTGGTTAAAATAGCCAAGACACACACACACACACACACACACACACACACACACACACAGACACATGCACACACACATATCCTCATATATTCCAAGTCTACGTCAGTTGATGAATGCATGAAGAAGTGTTACTCGCCTGTGCAGAAAGATATTATTTGGTCTCTAAAGGAATGAAGCCCAGTTACATGCTACAACATGCATGACCTCTGTAACCAACACAGTCGATGAAAGCAGCTGCCCGGAAAGGTGTGTGCACTACATGATCACAGTTGTGTGAAAGTCCACAGTAGAAAAGTCTACAGTGACAAGACACTGATGAATATCAAAGACAGGAGTGTGAGTATTGACTGCTGTTACTCTCAACTTGATAGGACTAGAAGCATTCTGGAGGCACACCTCGAGGCACAGGTGTGAGGAATTATTTAGATTAGGTTAACCTCTGGCCATGCTTGGGAAGGATTATCTTGATCAGGTTAATTGAGGACCCAATCTACAGGAGAGCTTACGCCTCTGACTGCATAAAAGGGAGCCGAGCACCATCAATGATCATTCTCTGCTCCCCAGGACAGTGTAACCAGCTGCCTCAATTGTTTCCCATGTAACGGATGTACCCTTATGTGAGCCGAGAGAATTCATTCGTTTTTGTATCCCTGTGCTTTGTCACAGCAACAGTACAAATAACCAAGGCAGGAAGGGAGGAAGTGGAGACAGAGGGGTGACAGGAAAGGTTCCGAGATTTCTTTTGAGGAGATAAGAATGTTCTAGAGCCACTTGTGGTGATTCTCACACATTCCCATGGATATACAAAAACACTAAGCTGCATGCTCTGAACTGCAACTTGTACGTTGAGTGTGTGGATTGAAACCCAGTCAAACGCCTCAAACACTCATGGTCTTAGTTGTGGCTTTCTCTCTTCACCATTCTGAACAAAGCACTGCCGGCTTCTGGGTTTTAAGGTGGGAACACCTTAGCAGGTATAGAGAAACTGTGTGAGGTAGTCTCAATGCTAGGTGATAGCTAACCTGACACACCTGTGCTCCCTTTTACCAAGCGCTTGTCATTACAATATGGGAGCAATGACAACAGCCGTATCCAAGGGAGAACAGGAGACTAAAGTCATGGGATCCATTCCCCGGCCCACCTCTGTTTGCTGCTAGGGGACTGCTCAGTTATGGCTGTGCTCCAGTTTGAGAGCTGCTCACCAGATTTGCTCTGTCCCAGGTTCCCTGCCTGCAGAAGACCAGGAGTTTCTTTCTGGGCCTTCTTGCCTACAGCCGAGTGTCCTGTAAATAATTACACATGAAAGACCTAGCAACAATGGATCAACCATATTCCAGGGAAATGCTGGTTAACTGAACTTGGTCTCTCTGACCGCTAAAGCCCCAGAGTCTGCTATGTGCAGTGGAGAGAAGCAGGCTGAATTCTTGTCTCCTGTGATGTTTATATCTCTTTGTTTTCTGAGAGCAGCCTCCCACCATGTGAGTACAAACTCAGCTTTCTACTTCTATATAGAAGTAGAAGTCACTGGAGACTTAGGGTTCTTTATAGAGTTACTTTTTAAGTGGATCACAGTACTGAGGCAGCTAAAGCCAAAACTAAAACATGGACGTTGTTGACACAGGGTGCCAGTGAGGTAACTCTTGCGGGATAATCAGTCAAAGCTCACGAAAAGGCGTGAATCCTTGCAGCTTTGACTAGAGAACTCAGTGGACAGAGCCCAGGACATCAATCCTACATAGGCCCTCTGGTCTGGACCATAACTGTCTTGTCTCTCAGTCAGAAAATGCAGGCTGCTTCTGTCATCCCCTGGGCTTGTCTGAAAATCCATAGGCTCAAACTTTGGATCTTGTGGGTCTCTGGAGGTGAAGCCTGAAATTTCATTTCCCACAATTAAATGTCTGTTCCTCCTTCACCATCCCAGAATCATCCAACAGACTTGCTTCCAGGAAGATCTGCCAACTTGCCAAAAGCCAGACAAGGCCCATTATGTGATAAATAGATTTAAATTTGCCCTTTAAATCTCAGCCAGAAAAGCAGACAGAAAGCACACCTGCCTGTAAGTGACACACTGACAATGGCCACCTCTCCCTGGAGCACCCTGCCTATTGAAATGAGGAGGGACATGACAGGTCTCTCTGAGATCCAATGTCACATTCTGAGGAATGGAAAGTCTACATTCTGACTTATTGATGTATAAGAGGGAAGTTCTGTTGGTATTTCTGAGATACAAATACTGTGATAGAGTGTGCAAGCACACACATAAATATACCCACCCATTCCACACACACAGAGGGGAAGGAGAGGAAAGGGGAGGAGAAGGGCGAGAGAGAGGAAGAGGGAGGGGGAGGAGAGACATTTTGGCAGTGATAGTTCTCAATGTATCTTCCTGTTATTGTCCTTCAAACTCTACAGAGTACCTCAGGAGATTAATGCCATCCCTACCCCAGGGAGGATCCCTCAATGTGCCTCAGTGCCCCCACAGAAAAGACAAGACAAAAGTTAATGCAAGTCTTCAGTCTCCAATCCATATGTCCCATGGTCCACATTGTCATCCCCTGGAATCTGAACAAATGCACAGACCACCAGAGGGAGATCTCTTTCTGTTTGTTAAAGTGGCAAAGTGATGTCATCAATAACCTAGAAAATGGGACCCCAGCCTGAAGGGGGTCTGACAGCCTGAGCTAACCAAGTTTGGACCAATCATAGGGACTCCAGTTCTTGTTTGTTTGTTTGATTGATTGATTGATTTTTGGTTGTGTGGTGTTCGTTTGTTCTTGGAGACCAGCTCACAGTCCCAGTGAACCACTGCTAATTGCAGCCGCCCTTAATACAAGTCTCACTTTGGAATCATCATTCTCCCCCAACAAAAACAGCAGTCCAGAAAGATTTATAGTACTGGGTTGCCCAAAGAGCTGAAGTTCAAACAAAGTCATTGCCTCCTTCATTGGGAGATGCACATGGAATAAAGTGTAGAGACAGACAGCACTGTCCACGGTGACACCAGCTGAATTGCTTCTCAGCAGCTTGAAATATTGCCCATTATTTATCTCATTCTTTTTCTGCACAATAAAACAAACCAGACCGTTAATCTACCATGAATGAATATTATTATATGCCTTAGAAGGTTTTCAGAGGCAAATCGCGTTCACTGTGGAGAGTATCTAGCTCCCTGTTTCATATTGAAATGCCTAGAAGTCTCCCAAGAGACCATGTCAAGGATGAAATTTATCCACTGCACTGCATTTGCTAATTTCATGAGCGTTCCGATCTCATCTGCACGGCTTAATATAGAAGTTCTTTGAACCTGAACAGACATACAGAAATGTGGAATTTATTCAATGCTATTTTCTGGAAAATGTATAGCCATACTACTGCCAGTTCCGTGTGTGTGTGTATGTGTGTGTGTGTGTGTGTGTGTGTGTGTGTGCACAAATACATATTCAGTTCAGATCTACTAAAACAAAAATGTACTTGGCTCCTCCTCATAGCATAAGATCTCTCAATTTTCCTCCTGACTTACTTACCCTTATTTTGGACAGAGAAAGGCTGTGCTTAAAATGTCAGCATTTTGTGCTGAGAAAGCATCAGTTAATTCTCCATTATAATTTTCAAATTTCCAAGCAAATAGTAAAGATAAATGAGTGTTTTGAAATTGGGGGTTGGGCCGGAAAAGACTCATCACCAGTGGTTTTGACATGCTGGTAAATAAGCCCTTATGCTTTCTTGACTTTCTCCACAGAGCCCAGCTTTGTGAATTCTCAGGCAAGGTCTGAAAGACAGCTGTCAGGCAGGGCAAGGGTTATAAAGAGACTTAACCCTTCCTTGTAATGCCTCTGATCCTTAGGTCCCCACATTCCTTCTTCACAGAGTGCTTTGTTCTCCAGCTCTTCCATACCTTACGACTGGAGGAGAGCCTGGGGGGGGGGGGGCAGCAGGCATCATCCCAACATTACTCACAAGTACAGTTTTTAGACATGGGTCTGACTTGTGTCTGTACCCAGCCAGTCACAACGCAGGAGGAGTTGCGAAGATATAACACTGAGATGTTCCTGCTTTGTATGTGAAGTCAGAAAGACAGCCATACTATGGCCTGAACATTTCAGCTATCCCAAGAAGGGGGGAGGGAAGAAGAAAGAGGGGGAGGGAGGAGGAATGGAGGAGGGTGAAGACAAGTCAGTTGATCCAATTCATCATGGCTTGAGTAATTCAGAAAAGCTACTCTCTCTCTTTTCTTGTGGGCACTGCCAAAGTCTGAGGATGTTCTCCATGGTGCTCTGGCTCTCTCTCACTGGCTCTCTGACGCTCATCTCCCCACTTCTACCATGAGGGTGTTGGTCTGCCATGTACTGCTTGCTGACTTCTGTTGCTGAGCCTGCATACTTTCTTAGACCCCAACCAAAGGCACAGTCCTGTCTCCACCTCTTTTCCATCTCTCATCCTGACAGCTGCCAACACTTAGAGTTAGCCTGTCCTACAAATTCAAATAAAATAGAGCTTCCTTATTCATCAATTTTAAAATTCTTTTATTAATGAGATTATGAGGCCAAACAAGGGAAAACCAATTCCTCAGCAACAAAGATAGCAACACAGATGAGCAAAGGTTCTGGGGCATGGAAGTTCAGTGAGTAGCAAGAAGGTCAACACAGAACTTTCTTGTCTTTTCTTGGCTTAGAAGGAGCATGAAGTGGCCCTGGGTCTCTGAAGACAGTGGTTCAAGATGGCTCTGTTTGTCTCAATTATTTCCCATTGAGCAAGACAGGGGATTGGAGAGAAGACTAAATGGTTAAGAGCACTGCCTGTTCTTCCAGAGGACACAAGTTCAAACCCCAGCACCCACATGGCAGCTCACAATCATTTATAGATATAATTCTGAAAAATTAGACATCTTCCTCTGTCCACCCCTGGGAATCAGGTATGCATATTAGGCACAGACATATGTGTAGGAAAAACACCCTAAATGTAAAATTTTTTTAAAAGAAAAGATATAAAATAAAATAATTCCATACAATCTGTCACTAACTGAATAACCTTTAGTCTAAAAATAACAGGACAGAAGCAGAACTTGCAACCTTGAAGGCAGAATGCTTCCAGACAATCCTTATACTGGAACACCCTCCTTAGCTTGACCTGGGTAGCTGAAGAAGCCATTAAGTACTCTGACCTCTGGCTAAGGGGAACCTGTTCTCTACCCAGGAGGGATTTAAGAGTCACTGGGCCTGATAAAATGGACCAAGTGGGAACTAGGAATGTCTTTCAGGCTTTAATCCTACAAATCCAATTTTTAAAGGCACCTTACCAATATTATTTTAAATAATTATTATTTAAGTAATATTATCTTAAAGTCTAGACTCCACAATTTTAATGTGTTATCTATAAAATAAATTTGAAAGAAAGACATCTGTGTAATTAAGTCAGATGTCCCTTGTGTGGCTTCCAAAATGGCTCTGTTCCCTTCTGGGAATCTAGTTTAAAAACACAGAAATAATCTCCCATGACTAGGGAATCCCCTGCAGCTGCTGGTGATTGGGGGTGAGGGAGGCTGGAGGAGACTGGGCTTCTGTGAGGGGCATCATGCCCTCTGGGTTGGTATAGTAGCTTTGCAAGACTTGCCATGGCCTTTGCTTTGACTCTTGCACTCTGGACAGGAGCAACAGGGCAGGGTCACTCTGGGCAGTCTCGTATATCCCTGGCAGCATGGAAGACAACCCAACAGATGCGACTGCAAAGTGACTGGGTGGGTGGGAGGAGGGAAGAAAGAGGGGGAAGTGGGAGAGGGAGAGGGGAAGGAAGGGAAGTAGAGGAGAAGGTCAAGGAGACAGGAGATGGAAGAGAGGCAAGGGGGGATGGAAAGGGGCCTTGTTTGTTTTTTTCTGCTCACACCAATGCAAACCATCCCCAGGGTTTCTTAACTTACATGCAAGTTCAGTCACCAGTCCCTGGAACATGCTGGCTAGGTCCTTTTGCTCACTGGCTGCCTGTACTACATTTTAAAAGACTCCATTCTAAATGGACAAGAGTCCATTACTTGATGTCACATAAACACTCTCAGGAGGTTCAAGGCAGAACTGTCTCAGCTAGACCATCCTCCCTCTAGAGTATTAAGAGAGAGGTGAGGAAGGGATTTAGGGGCCTCAAGTAGATTGCATGGCCTGAGGGCCAACAACAGCAGGCGCTGTATCTGCATTTCAGGTATGGTACCCATTGGCAGCTGATAGTAGAGTTCTTCCCTCTCTAAAGTCAGAATGAGGGATAGACAGCCATGTGCTTGTCTCCTTCGTATGTCCTCTGGACTCCTAAGTCAGGAAACCTTAGGCGGTATGTGTGTTTCTTTCCAATTCTTCAAGACTAGGGTTAGTTAGGCTCTTCCTAGTTGGACTTGAGAAGAACCATGAAGAATCTGGGCCTGTGATGTTGTCCAAAGCCTGTGCCCCTGCTGGTACTCCAGAGTACATTTGTCATGTCCATCCTGTCCCTTTCTGATGATCTGGCCAGTCAACCCATGGCCCTAGACAGAAGGGGATGATGAGGGCTGTGTTAAGTCTAAGGATGGATTCCTCATGTATCCTGGCTGTTAGGGGTTTATAACTATGGATGCATGGATGGTCTATATGGAGGCTGGCCTTCCATGGGCCAGGCCTCTTCTTTGATTCTTCTCATTTAGTGCACATGAACAGTCAATAGCACTTGTCCCTATATGTAGTTTTGCTGAGAACAACTGGGAAAGACAAGAGTGATATTCATCACCAAAAAGTGGGAGACTACACAGAGGCGGGACTTCATGGCCATACTCTTATAACAAATAAGGAAGCATTCCATGAGCATTGTGTTCTTAGCCAGCAGAGCCCCAGGGCAGATGTCCAGTGATACCAGGGCTGCAAAGAGCTGAGCCCCTCAGAACTGTGTCCCCGCACACCTTGTTTGCTTTCTTACTTTCCTATAGTTGCTATGAGAAACCATGTCAAACTCAGCACCCTAAAATAGCATACGTCTATTGTCTTGCAGAGCTGATTTATGGTGCTGAACAAGGCTAACTCCCTCCAGAAAATCTACAGTGAGAATTCGTTCTCTGCATTATCAGACTGTGGTGCCTGCCCATTGGCATTCTTTGGCTTGTTGGCCACACCACTCCATCTGTCTCTGTGGTCACATTCCTCCCTCCTCCCTCTGTGTTGGGTCTTGCTGTGCCTATCTCACACAAGGACACTTGTATTTGTAGCCTACCAGTGTAATGTCCTAGTCTTTGAATCAGTCACACTTCAAATGTCAACATAACCTTAAGATGTTCCAGGGTATCTGTCATTAGCTGTAATAACATGACTGGCTGGTTTAAAGAGCAAGCTTTCGTTTTCCATAGTTCTGGGGGATGAGTGGTGAGGGCGCAGATGCAGGACTGGTGAGGACCTTTCCTATTTCATGGACACATATTCCTGGCTATGTCCAATCATGGCCATAAAAGACCCTGGCAATTTGGCCTCTCTTTATAAAGACACTGACTGAACTCATGGGGGCTCCCTTCACAATGTAACTCCTGCCATAGATTCTGTTGGGGGTTAGTCTAGTGCTGCTAGGTATTCATTAGTCATGATAGATCAGGAGCATGTGCCCAGGTGAAATGCTTCCCTGGGAGAGACTACGGGAGCATAAATAACCAGGGAAGACTCAAACAGCAAATATTTAGTTAAGGCAGCTGGGAAGTAGACAGTCTAGCGAATAGAAATATAGATTAGGGGTAATCCCCCAGTAATTGAGCAAAGCTAACTAAGTAAATCATAGTCTGAGTCTCATTCATTTGGAAGTTGGGTGGGGATAGGAGTACCCTATTAATTTACAGATTCTACCTCCAAAGGCTGTATTATGTTGAGGATTGGGGGCCACTCTGAACATTCAGGGTGTACAAACGCTACAGTGTGAGGATGTATCTATCCCATCACAGGGAGCCTAAGGCAGCAAGGGGAAGATAGGAGCTACCAGGATTCACAAGCACTTCGACACAGCCTTGTCACCTCTATCTTGAGCTGTTGGAAAAGCCAAATTACAAACCAGCCCACAGCTGGGTGGGAGGATGGAAATTCCACCCCATTAACAGAAGACTCAAGGATTGTGGTCTATTAGTCCATTGGGTCCATTTGCTCTGGTTTCCTCACTTGAGTTGGGACTTTTGATCACTCTTACCCCAAAAGGGTCACTCATCCTTTTTTTGGGAATCTCAATGATTCTCCACCAGTCTCAGAACCAGCCCTGAGTCAGTCCAGCATCACTTGAACCAGGGAGCGTGTGTGTGTGGCTCCTTCCCACATAGAAATTGTGGCCTCCATCAGCTATAGTCTGCCCCAGTATATCCGTAGGAAGTTGACAACTGCAGTGCACATTTGCAGAGGGAAGGTGCAGACATCACACCTGACTTGGTCAAAGTGATTGTGAACCATAGCTGGGGTCTCAGGACCCACTTTCTTAAAGTGGGTATTTCCTGCCGGGGTTCGGTACTGACTGGCCTTTAGACCCAAGTCCTAATTCATGCTACCCAAGGCTCAGCACTCTACTCTTGGTTCTTAGCTCTTCTCTTCAGTACCATCTAAGAAACATCTTCACAGCAGCATGTAGATTCCTATGTCCAAGGAACCTGGGTACTATGGACACAAACTAGCAGAGGGGAGATGAAGGTCATGCCTCAGACTACCTTTCTTTGTCCATGCTATTAGTCTTTTACTGCTTACCAAGTTACAAAATATTGCACTATGATGGCCAAGATGGTTTGGGAATGAGACAAAATAAAGATAAATAATGAATGTTTGAAATACCGTGTACCCCCCGGATCACTAATTGTCAAAGCGATCCTGAATAATATCTGAGATATCAATACTTATCTAACTGATTTTACACACCTCTCTCTCTCTCTCTCTCTCTCTCTCTCTCTCTCTCTCTCTCTCTCTCTCTCGTGTGTGTGTGTGTGTGTGTGTGTGTGTGTGTGGTGTGTGTTGTGTGTCTGTACGTGTTGGTATCTACACAAGTTCTTCTGTTCCAGTCTTTTAATTTATAATTCACTGATACTGACAAATGTCCAAAAATCATAGCAAATACTTGCTGGGCTCCAGGGATGGGGAGGGTAGTGAATTTCCTACAGACATGGCCCAGCCTGCTGCATGGGTGTATTAGAAAGCTTCTCTGGTAGAACTCTGTAGAGTTGAGATTCTCAGTTGTTACCAAGAAAAAAGCAGGGAGCCAGTGTGGTGCACCTGAATCTGTTGGCAGCTAAGTACAAAGGAGCGGGCATGCCAGAGTGTTGGGTAGCCTGCTGGGCTCTACAAACGGAATGCTAAAGCTCCAACGCCCTCATTTGAAAGTAGGGCCATCAAACATCTAGTTAAGTTGAAGTGGTACTGGATTGGGGTGTGTCTTTAACCCTGTGTACATGGTATCTTTATAAGTGGTCTGTCTGCCCAATGCCATCTGGTTGGTGGCACTGTATAATGGCAATCCCAGGACATGGATGTATTTGGCTTGAAAAGAACCCTGCCCAAATGGTGGGCCAGGATGGCACTCAAAAAAATGGAATACAGTTTTGTTTCATGCTTCAGTGTCTCTAAGAGAAAAGACTTGTTCCAGAATAGGTCATCCTTTGGACTTTTTTTCTTGAGTGCATTTAAAATGTTCAAACAGTGTTCACCCAAGTTCTGCCCCCCTCTTCCCATGATGTACATGTGAGCTTAGCATCCAAGCATGTTTGCCTTTCATCTCTATTTCTTGTGTTACCTAAATTTAATGTGGTCATTTCCTTAGCATTAAACGCTTTGATGGAAGAATGGGGTGGGGGGTGATGTCAGCGCAGTGTACTCATGTGTGGGATTCCAAAATAAAATAAATTTCATCTAAAACCTCATATAATAGGCTATTAATCACTCCAAAGCATTTGTAAAACCCTCAGTTCTTCCCAGCTAGACCTAAAATCTATCACATATTTCACTTAATGATGTGGGTAGAAATACTAAAACTGTTTTCGATAAAGTCATGTTCCCTCCACACAGTTTTCTTTCTTGTTTTCTGTTTTCAAAATGTGCTTTAGCATCCTCTGAAATCTCTCCTGGATGAACAGATATGTCCTTGGTATGAAGGACAAGTCAAAACTGCCCACAGCTTCGCTTGCTTCGTTGTAGGAATGCAACGTGCTGTGATGGAGAATGTCCATGCTTTGCAGAGGGCTGCAGAACTGCCTGCCATCAGCACTGACACTTCAGCAGCCACAGGAGGCTCCTTGGAGTCTGCAGGTGTGAGCTCAGCAAATCACCACATCTGGCATTTAAGGCAAAGTCTTCATGGTCCTAGGTTGATTGGAAGCAGGTGCAGTTTTCTCTATGAAAGATGCAGAGGAGTGTGTGTGTGTGTGTGTGTGTGTGTGTGTGTGTGTGTGTGTGTGTGTGTGTGTGTGTGTGTTTATAGTAATGCCAATGGGCATTCTGATGAAGCAGTAAGCCTCCTGCTGAGAAATAGCCCTGCCAATTTTCTTTATACCACCCTTGCTTCTTCAAAGCATTGTGGAATGTCTGACCTTGAGCACACCAGAGCTGTTCAATTTGTTACGCATCAGCTAGATGCAAAGTCTAGATGAGATCATTCAATGAATGGTTTGTCGAGATCATCCCCAGCAGTTAATGATCTGGACATATTCACTGGCACATTTAATCAGGTAAACATCCACATGCATATTTTAAGATGAGAACTAAACCCAGCCACCCTGGGCAAGGTATTTAAGTTATCTGGGCTCCCACTTTCTCATCTGTGGGAGGAAGAAGCAAGGTCAGTCAGGTGACCTCCAGGGTCTTCTTATGCATTCTATGCTTCAGGGCATAACAATCGTTAGCATCAAGGAAACTTACCTTGGAAACATGAAGACAAATAACTGCTGGAAATTGATACCTCAAATAGAGTTTTCTTCTTGCTAACATTTCCAAGAAAGCTTCATAGATACAATTTCAATACACAGTAACTTAATAACTACACAAAATTTTATCATGTATGCCCAGGAACAAGTGGTTTTCATGCCTCAAGACATGCACCCCCAGATCTCAGTACATGGCCAGTTAACATCATTCTTTGAGAGTATGGTAAAAATGGTTATAAAATAATTGACTTAATTACTTGTGAAATTAATCCTAGATATGAAGCACTTGCAAGTACCTTTCTGATGAGACCCTTTGACTTCTGAGTTAGGTCAAAGAGGTTCAAGCATAGCTTTCAATTTAAAAGAATCTTCAGGAAGATCTAAAAGGGCTTGCAAAAGTAGCCTTCATGCCCACACCGGGGAGTTGTTTCTGTTTCTGAAGTTTCAATGCGATTCATACAAAGTCATCGGAGGGTAGAACTTGGACACAAGATAGAAGTGAACCAGAAACTTCTTGTGTGCGTAGCATCTGTCTCTTTGTAAAGCTCTATAGCTGGAGGACTTTCCTCCATGAACCCAGGCAAGGACAGCTTCTTGGCTGAGCTAACAGCCAAGTCATGCGATGTCCAGGGCCCTCCTTGACAGACCTGGAAGCTTGGCAAATGGTGAATGGAGAATGGTCAGCATTGTGCATTCACTCTATACGCCATTGCATCTCACCCAATCCTCAAATGAACTCAGGCAGCAGCCACTACCCGTCCCTACACACAGAGAGAGGGATCAGTGCAGAGAGTTAAGTAACTTGTTCAACCCACCTACACACTGTGAAGTGGAGAAGTCAGTATTAGAGAACCCTAGGAGGCTTGTGAAACCTTTGAGCATTGTGGCAGTTTGTTATGGACAAGACTTCCCAAGGCCCTTTGGTAGCTGGCCAGCTGAAGCCCGCACTGTCCCATGATTCCAGGTGGTTTTAAGACGTGGGCACCAAAGAACAGTATGAAGTTTAGGAAACAGCGTGTTTGCAATTAAGTTATAAAGATTAGAATTATGGTGGTAAGAATTATAAAGACTGAATACAATCAAATTAAGAGTGTTTAAAACAATTCCCTTGTTTTTAGTTAAAATGGCAGGGGCTCTCCTGAGCTGGGTGGCAAACATTCTCCACAGGCGAGGGAAGTCAGCAAGAGGTTGAGGTTGGTCACAGAATTAGGCTGAGTCACATGGAAAGTTGTTCAGTTGCCAGTTTCTTTTAATTGAAGTTTATTACTTTATTTAACACTTTTATATTAATGTGTAAATACTGGAGTTTCCCATTGCGAATGTCATCTTCTCTGGGCTCTAGTCACATGCTGGGGAAGCTGTGGCACACCTAGTGTGTAGATATACCTTGCATGTAAATGCATCTTTAATTCCAGCCCTTCTGCAGCATCCAGTGTCTGCTGGGATGCAGGCTCAGCCATGTTCTTAGTTTCCCAAGGAATCCCTTTAGCCATCAAGTGCATAGACAATGCCATGATTAACATTATTAGTACAGAGGATTTGCAGTATCAAGAACAGATTCTCAAAGTTTTGTAATTTAATGATCCAAGTTGGGCTTTTTAATGACATAAGCATGCTAAGGAAAGTGAGTATGACATTTCCCTGCCTGACACAAGGGAGGATTCCATGTGCAGGGGGAATCATCCACATAGGCACCCTGTGGCCAGTATCATGTCTACGTCCCAGATCCTTGGAGTTTGGCACAAACTCAATAGAATTCATTGATGTGAACACACGGTGCTGCCAAGGAAGCCAAGTGTCATCCCCTTTGCCTGGACACCATTGTGCTCCATCCCATTAGACTCTTCTGTGTTAGAAGTGGCAGGCTTATAAATAAAATATCACAAGACAGTTGCAGTGTCTTGGTGGCTTTTGGAGGTAATAATGCATTTATATACTGAGATACTTTATACATCTTGTCAACTGCAATCTTGCTTCCAAGTTATAAATGGCAGATTTCTTTTGAAGTAGAAGGAACAGGCAACGTCTCCTGAGATCTGCAAGGACACACTGAGGATGGACTGGGTTGAAGTTGTCCAGCGTTAGATTTGTAATACTGTTACCAACTTTGTTGGTAACTACTATTTCTGCCGTATTAGTTTGCATAAAATATGCAAATCAATCTTAAGCCTTCACTGGATATCAACATTGTAAACAGCTTACACACTCTTTCATTGCAAACTGCAGGAATCCCCTTTATTTAGGACTAAGGATACATTCTAAATCAAGACTATGTAAGTTAAATTTAAACACTAATTCTATTTTCCCACCTAAGATATTTCATCAAAGAATAAATTAACTCAAATTTATTTTCTCTTTTCTTTGTTCTGACTACATATTGCTTTCCAAATTAACCAATCCCTCATATTTAGGTAGATTCTGTGTTTGTTACATACAGTGGAGGTATTTTAAATAATTTTACTAGCTGAAAATATCTGAAGATATTACAATTTTAAAAAGCCACTCACCCAGAAGTCAGACATTAATATGAGGGTTGAGTAGTCCTATGGAGAAGTGTAGAATATAAATGGGAGAGCTCATGTTAGCAGGTTGGCTGTGAATTTAACAGCATGTCTAATTGTTGTAGAGAATATTGGTGAACAGAACCTTCTGATAAAAACCACTACTGCTTTAAGAGAACACAATTCAGTAATTACTCTAACCTCCCCCAGAGAAGTTCACTGTCCCAGTGAGGCAGAGTTCCTCACAGACATGTGTATGTGTTTTTGGTGATCCAAATCCAGTCAAGATCCAGTGAAGATCAACCATCACACACCCACAAAACCAAAACCCAAAGTGTCCCACTGCCTGGAGTAGAGATGCATGCACGGTTTCTCCCTAGTCCCACTTCTTTCAGTAAGCAAAACCACGGGCATCTCCTCATTTTACTCACGTCTCTGTGGCAACCTCTCCATTCCAGACCTGACACAGTGACGTCAGAGGTGTGCTGAGATCTTTGTGGGTGTGATCACTGAGTGAGAAAATGGCCACTTCCTCGGTGCAATTGTCTGGGGACATGGAGGCTTCATGCTTATGTGTTTATATGTTTGCATATCAGTCAGACATTCATTATTATTAAGTGACAATCAGATTGTGTGTCTTTTCTTGCAAACATTTGTGTTGTTGGTCTTCTGGAATTCCTTGATTCCTTATTTCCCACAGAAAATTTGCACACATTCATTAAAAAGGAGGCTTGTCTCAGGAAATGCACTGCCCATCACTGACATGGGCAAGTAGACATGGCTAGACTCCCGCAAGGAAAACGTGCTCTTGTGTGTCTTCTCCATTGTCTCTTTTGTCATTCCCTGGCTCCAATTCTGATCTATTTCTAATTAAGTCTCTCTCTTAGCCAAGCTGTCCAGTTTCTGACTTAGGCAGAGTTACCCACATTTATCCATGAACGACACAAAGAGAGTCTTACTATGTAGTTCTCTGCTTATCTGATTGTTTCTGCTAAGTGGCTCATGACTCAGTGTTTCCTGGCGGTGGTGCTGTGTATATGTGTGGTGTGTGAGAGTGTATGTATGCATGTGTATGTGTGTGTTTGTGTGTGTGTGTGGCGTGTACCTGTGTGTATGTACCTATGTGTGTGTGTGTGTGTGTGTGTGTGTCGTGCACCTGTGTGTATGTACCTATGTGTGTGCATGTATATGCTGTATATGTGTGTTTACACGTGTGTGTGAGTATGTGTATGGTGTGTGTGGTGTGTACCTGTGTGTGTGTGTGGTGTACCTGTGTATGTACCTCTGTGTGTGAGTGTGTGTGTGCGTTTACATGTGTGTACATGTGTATATCTGTGTGTGAGTATGTATGCAATGTGTGTACATGTGTATATATGTATGTATTTGTGTGTGTACATGTATGTATGTATGTGTGTGGTGTGTGTACATGTGTGTATGTCTGTGTACCTCTGTATGTGTGTGTGTGTGTGTCTCTGTGTACGTGTCTGTGTGTGTGTAGATGTCTGTGTGCCTTTGATGTTTTAGCTCATTTTCCTGAGGAGTTTTCTGTCTCCTGGCATTTGCAACAGTGAGGTAATTCTAAGGGAGCCTGTAAGGGGTGAAACACAGAAATTCTTGCTTTCTTCAGAGGATTAAAGTCTTCATCAAGCACATTTTACAAAAACATCTGCCCAGTCTGCTCTTCTGCCTCTGGCCACGGCAGGAATGAACATGCTGGTGCCTTTGCAGCCTTGGAACTGTGAACAGAATATTTGTATTATTCGGTGATGACTGTGTCATTACTCTGCCAGCTTGAACAGTCGGAGTATCAAACTGTATTTAAATGCTGTGCTTCCAGCCTGTGGCACATCCTCTAGTGATAGAGATATAGAAATCACAGTTGTGTTCTAGAATTTTCAGACTTACTTTCACTCTCAAATACCTTTCTCTGTACTTTTTTTCTTTTAGGCACATGTGAACATTTTGCTTTAAGGTCAGCCTATACTAATTTCTGACTACTGATAGGACTGTCAAATTGGCACTATGTAAAGAATGGACTTAGTAAAACCATCACAGAAACATATCCAGATTGTCCAAGATTGTTTTATAGGTTCACAAACCTCTAGAGTAACTGCTTTGTAAATCACTACTCAATACGTTGATTAGGAGAAGAGAGCCAATCAGAAGATAGTGTAAAGAAATTCTCTTTCAGCACACACGGGCAAAGCATCTGAGATAAACTGTTCACAAGAATTTTTATTTTGTGCACACTCTTAAGAGTCCACACTTCAAATAGGAGAAAATGTGTGACTTAAAGGAAAACACTCGGCAGCTTGTTTCGATGTTGCTTAGAGCAAAGAGTGAGCATTTGTGAAGGTTAGCTCCATGGGGACTGGACTTCAGGATAACAAGTTGGACATCTACCTGGGATGCCTGGAGTTTTGTGGTTCTCTGAGGTCTCTGGGGAGCCAGAAGGAAGGCCAGATGTCTCCTTCTTTAAAAAAAAAAAAAACAAAAAAAAAAACTGGGAAACTCCATGAATATTCACCAACAGTCAAGTCCATGCACAGAGAACTGGAGAAGGGCTGGATAGGAAGGACTCCAATACACTCTAAATCTGCATCTTTCACTTCCGCTACAGTCTAGCTAGACAAGTATTTTAAAATTGCCTGTGATGATACATCTATCTATAAATACTTCATCAACTCCCTGGTTTGCCCGAGATGTCACTGGTTTCCAGAAAACAGTGTTACCATTTTTATCTCTGGGGAAAGCATGAACGGATTCTGAGTTTCTTAAATTCATTGCTGGTTCTGTTTTGATTGGCTTGGCATTTAGATGAATTTCAATCACCTCTAGAACCTGGAGCTTAAAAGAGAGAGGAGAGAAAAAAAAGATGAACTTTAACGTTTCACACGGATCATTTTAGAATACTTCCTAAAATAAAAAGATACATTTGTTCAACCATGACTTGAGTTAACTAAATAAGTTGCAAGTTGAGAAAAATTTTAAGATGCAAATTAACAGCATGGAAAAAAAATAAGTAGAAATTGAGCTTTCAGAATAGGTTAGTGAAATTTGAAGACATTTTAAATATTCTTGTTATGAAAGTAAAGAAGCTTCAGGAAATATTTCTTCCTTTAAAAGTTCTTGCAATGTTGAGGGCTGAGCCTGAGATGCCACATAGTCTGGGCAAGGGCTCTACCATGGAGCCTTTTCTACAATCTTCCTTCTACTGCTTATTCTGGGACAAGCTCTCTCACAGTTTCCTTGGCTGGCTTGGAACTAACTCCCTATGCTCGCCAGGATGACCTTGAAGCTGTGCTCCTGCCTCCCAAGTACTGGATAACTGGTCATGATACATTTTCAATCAAGACAACCAACCTTAGAAAAATTAGATGATTTGCACAGTTTGAGTAAAAGCCCAATTTTACATCCATTCTTTTACTTATCAGACGATGAAACATTCTTTCGGATGTTCTAGCTTGTGCTGGCTAGTTTTATGTCAACTTGACACAAGTTATCTAAGAGGAGGAAACCTCCACCAAGAAAATGCCTTCATAAGATTAGGCTATTGACAAGCCTTTAGGGTCTTGTCTTCAATTATTGATGTGGAAGAGCCAAGCCCATTCCGGTGGTGTCATCTCTGGACTGGTGGTCCTGGGTTCTATAACAAATAAAGCAGACTGAACAAGCCAAGATGAGCATGCAGTGAGCAACATGCCTCTATGCCCCCTACATCAGGCCCTACCTCCAGGTTCCTGACCTGCTTGAGTTCCTGCCCTCACTGCTTTTTGATGATGAGTTGTTATCCTCCTCAGATAGCTTTTGGTCATGTTGTTCGTCTCGGCGATGATGAGATGGAGCTTATGCAAGATGTAATTATTTCTATTAAAATTCCAGCTACAAAGCAAGTAAATAAGTCATTCCTACTGCTCAGGTCTCTGAGCTCAGGGAGACACCTTAAAAGTGTTTCTTTCCTCACAGGAACTTGGAAGGCCCGTGAGTGGGGTTGAGGGGAGCAGCACCTCCCGCCCAGACCCACCCGGATCTGCCGGGATCCCGGGCCTGAGAACCCGGGAACAGAAAGACT
>CM052716.1:3900116-3923447 GCA_028551405.1 Uromys caudimaculatus
ATACACATCTGCTCATGATGCATATCTGTCCTTGGTGCACATCTGCCCATGGTGCACATCATTCTATGGTGCACATCTGCCCATGATGCACATCTGCCCATGATGCACATCTGCCATGGCGCACATCATTCTATGGTGCACATCTGCCCATGATGCACATCTGCCATGGCGCACATCATTCTATGGTGCACATCTGCCCATGATGCACATCATTCTATGGTGCACATCTGCCCATGATGCACATCTGCCATGGCGCACATCATTCTATGGTGCACATCTGCCCATGATGCACATCATTCTATGGTGCACATCTGCCTATGATGCACATCTGCCCATGCTGCACATCATCCCATGCTGCACATCTGCCCATGAGGCACATCTGCCCATGATGCACATCTGCTATGGTGCACATCTACCCATGGCACACATCATTCTATGGTGCACATCTGCCCACGATCCACTGATTTCCAAATGGTCCCCTCTGGCCACAAGCCAGGGTGCAGCTGCCATCCTGTGCATCATGGCTGTTCACACTGATAGTTAGGTAACAGTTGCAGGACCTCAGCGAGGGATCTGGAAATTCAGTTTGAGGAAAGAACACACAGGACTTTTGTTAATTTTTCCTTTTCATGAAGAGAACATCTCACTTTCAAAACAAGAAATTTGGGTATTTGGTTTTCTTTTAAATGTAAATGTAATACAACTCCAGAAACGTTGATGAATGAATGAATGAATGAATGAATGAGTGAGTGAGTGAAACAACGACCTTAGACTGACACTGTGGGAATTAACCAATGGGAACTCAGTACATCCCAGCATTCAGTATTAAGCTGGCAGAACTGTTTTTAAAACTCTGCTGTTCATAGACTATTAGATCTGGATTTCATAGAAATTAGCATGAAATACTCAAGGAGGAATTCAACTTTATCACATTATTTATTATTGGAAATGACAGACCAGAGTTCTTGAAATGGCTCCTTCATTTTGTGAAGATTATTCCAGGCCACGTCTCTATCTAGAGGATTAACCTGCTTTTACAATATTAGGCCTGTGAGAATTTAATATAAGCCCCTTCCCTCACTGTCATTTTCTGATGACTTGCAGTGACTGGCTTGTCAAGCCTAGCTCCTGACAGTCAGCACTGTTGTCTGGATGAGTTTTATTCATAATTTCAAGGACACTGTGTGTTGCTGAGCAACAAGAGACCTGTGACCTTGGCCTGGGTCCCAGATCCTTCAATGTTATGGTACAACTCACTGTAGCCCAAATTAACATATGAAATGTTCAGATAACACATAGATTGATCAATTGGTCAAGTGATACATCTCCTTTCTACCATCTATCTATCATTTATCTATCATATATATATATATATATATATATATATATATATATATATATATACATCATCTATCACTTATATATCTATTTATCTGTTTATCTATTTGTTTATCTATCTATCTTTCTACCTACCTATCCTTTTGACCATAAAAAATATCTTTTTATACCCAAGGAGCCATGCCCCAGAAGGCAGCAACAGCATATCTGAACTCAGCAGCTCAAGTGCAGGCCAGGAGAGCAGAAAATTCAAGAGTGTTTCTCTGTACATGTCCTTTCATATGGATCTGTACTGGCTAGTTTTGTGTATCAACTTGACACAAGCTGAAGCTATCACAGAGAAAGGAGTTTCAGTTGAGAAAATGCCTCCATGATATCCAGAGGTAAGGCATTTTGTGATCAATTAGTGATCAAGGGGGGAGGGCCCTTTGTGAGTGGTACCATCTGGGGGCTGGTAGTCTTGGGGTCTATAAGAAAGCAGGCTGAGTAAGCCAGGTGAAGCAAGCCAGTAAGCAGCATTCCTCCATGGCCTCTGCATCAGTTCTTGATCCCTGACCTGCTTGAGTTCCAGTTCTGACTTCCTTTTGTGATGAACAGCAACATGGAAGTGTAAGCCGAATAAACCCTTTCCTCCCCAACTTGTTTCTTGGTCATGATGTTTGTGCAGGAATAGAAACCCTGACTAAGACAGACCACTACTGAAAGCCACTTCCATATTCAGGATGGGTCTTCTCACATCATTTAAGGCCAGCATGATGAAGACAACACCCTACTGAGACTCTCTTCCCATGTGCTTCTACACTGTGAAGTTGACTTGAGAGCCAGCTGTCACAATGACTCAAGGAGTAAAGATGTCTGGGGAGAAGATACCCTATAGTCTGCTGAGTTGCCTAAGTTGTGCAGAGAGCTCCGGAGAAACAGTGTCCATGAGTCTTCACTATGGCTGGGGTGGGCTTTGCAGTTCTGCAGCTTCCTCTGAGTCATCTGGACCCTGTAAATAAGTCCTCATCTGCACTGCAGTAAACAACTCAATGAACCTGCTGATTCGTCGAGGTGAATTGGGTACAGTCATTTCCTAGGTCTGTCATTGATGCCCTCTGTGAATTGAAAAAGGTATCGCAGGGGGACTGTTGGGCGCAGGAGGCCTCTGCGTGTTCATGGGTGGGGCACATCGATTGGGTGACTGCCTTCTGAGTCCTTGGCATAAGGGTTTTTGATGCTGCTTCTCCTGTACTCAGTGTCTTTTCTGTAGGCTGAAGAAGAATTTTGCTACCTTTGCAGTTTTTCCACGTTTTTACAATATTTACTTTACTCGTTGGGCAAAGCCAAAGCAAAATAAATCAAAGCAAAATAGTGGTGATACAGCATCTGTTTCTTGCTGGGCTCGGGTGCCCAAGAAAGGCCAGAAGGCAAGGCATGGTGATGGGAGTCTGTGAAGTGGTAATCTTATTGGCTTAAAGTTTTATCCTCTGAGTGTTCCCTTTCTTTCCACCCGCCCTAGATAATCCCAGCTTCCTTTTCTTTTCTTTTCCTTTTTTTGGTAAGGCTGTAGAAAAATGTTCCCGTGGAGAAGGGATTTTCCCTCTGGGGAATCCCAGCAAATTGCTGAGATCACAGAATCCCTCTTCCTTCCTGTCTGCTGATCCAGCTGGTCCCCCATGCGCATGTGCGGCTTTTTCAGCACCTCCTCGCTTGCTTGCCTGTGAGAAGATGGAGTCCTGTCTACCATGAAAAACACCTTCTTTTGTCTCCTGGCATGTGAGTCAGTTGTATCTGCCCACTGTGTTTGCTTCCATGTCCCTTCTCCAGTCTTTGTTTTCTCAAAGATCTCCTCGTTTGCTTTACTCTTGATACAACATACATGACTGACCACCATAGTCATTATGGGATGCACTGTGAGGGGTGGAGCGTGTTAAGCAACCAGCCAGGCACCGTGTACCCTGTGTACCCTGTCCACTTCCCTGAGGTGAACTCCGTGGGAGCAATGTATCTGGCTGGTCCTTGATATCCTCTGATTCATAACAGACTACTCTATAGACAGTGTAAACAACCTCCAGGGCCCGGAAATATTCCTTCTACTACCTGCCTCTTTATTCCTAGACAGCATCATGACAGTCCCTGCAGCAGCCTTCCTGATTTATGGGCCAAACCTCCGGAACAATCCTGTTCACCTGCTTCTGTGCCCCACTTGCTTCTGTGCCCAGTGTTGGAGCAGATGCTCTCTATAACATGTGCAAGGCTGCACCTCTGCGCGAGTGGCTAGACCAGCCACCTTTTAAACAAAAGATGCTGGTTAAAGGCCTCCTGAGACTCTGGGTGTTTACATTTGCTGTTTTAGAGCCTTCCAAGCTCCTCAATGTTTATATCTGCTTCCAAGGGTCACCTATAGCACCCCACCTGTTGGTTGAACAGCCTCAGTGGTCCTCTTGAGACCCCGACTCTTGCAAGGTGTTTTCTGCTCCTCAAAAAAGCACTCATCTCAGCCCAGCAACCGTCTGCAGAAACCCTTGCTGGTTCTGTGCAAGCTGTTCCCCTTTTATCCCTTTGTCCCAGAATTACAAAGCTGTCAGGGATTTTAATCTCCTGGTTTTATGACATCATTTTGTAAATGGAACTGACCTCGGAGAACTTAGGTGTCTGCTGAGTCCCATACCACATTGGGTAAATGTGTTTCCTAATTTCTCCCTCCCAGGTAGGTTAGCACAGTAAGGAAACAGGGGCCCAGCCCAATGCCACCTGAAGAGGCTTATGTGGGGGAGAGGAACAATGGCTCACAAGAAGCAACCACAGAATCATTAAACCGACCAGGTGTTGCCTCACAGATGACTTGAGTGAGGGAGGAGGGCAGTCTTGTGAGAAGTTTATTAGACATTTGCTTCAAACACTACCGAATAGTTCATATGTGTCACGCAACTGGAGAGTCCACAGTTGTTTTGGTTGTTTGGTTTTGTTTTCTGATTTGATACTTTGTTGGCAAGGTCTCCATATACAGTTCCAGGCTAGTCCTCATGTCTCAGACTCCCAAGTTCTGGGATCAGAGGTGTGAATTACCACATCTGACTCCATCTTATTATTTATTTATTTATTTATTTATTTATTTATTTATTTATTTATTTATTTGGTTTTTCGAGACAGGGTTTCTCTGTGTAGCCCTGGCTGTCCTGGAACTCACTCTGTAGACCAGGCTGGCCTCAAACTCAGAAATCCACCTGCCTCTGCCTCCCAAGTGCTGGGATTAAAGGCATGTGCCACCACTGCCCGGCTTCATTTTATTCTTATTTTTACATGTATTTCCTTATTTATGGGCATGAATGGTCATGTGGCAGTCAGAAGACAGACAGTTCTCTCCTTCTACCATGCGGGTTTTCAGGACAAGGCACTCAGGTTGTCAGGCGTGGCCTCAGGCATCTTCACCTGCTGAACCATCTCCTCACTCTGCCCAGCCTAGACTTATTATGCATATTTTTTCTTATTCATTCATCCATCACCAAGAGGTTTGTTTTTACCGTTGTAACCGTTATGAACAGAACTGGTGGATACTGACCTACAAGGTTCTGTGTGGACACTTACTTTCAGTTCTCTCTCGTGGTTCCCCAGGAACAAAGATTTGCTATGCAAATGAGAACATAGAAAGATGAAAAAGCAACACCAGTTCCATTCTTGGCCAATGTCCATTGTAAGCAGATCGTAGATCCTTGACTTTGTTGTTGCCGTAGACTGGGTGGATTGTAGGGATGCTGGACTGTTGGTCAGAGAGACGGAAAAGCTCCTGGGCTCAATGGAGCTGGCTTCACATATGTGCTAAGACCAGTAACCTGAACATTTAAAAGCAGTAATAAAAAACGTTATTTTTCTTTTCATAATTTTCAATTAGCTTTTTAAAAATTTTTTGAGAAATTCAGGCATGAGTATTACATTCATTTAATTTCCACCAATTCCTCTCCCCTATTTCTTCCTGCATCCCCCTACTCCCTGTAGAATTCGTGACCTGTCCTTTTCTAATTTTTGATTGTGTGTGTGTGTGTGTGTGTGTGTGTGTGTGTGTGTGTGTGTGTGTGTGTGTGTTGTATGGGGGGTAAACATTATATTATGTGTCTTTCACCAAAATAAAAATATTCTTCTTAATAAAATAGTTTGTCTCATTTACATGTAGACAATAAATTTAGAGATGGGACAAGTTTGCCTCATATAGATCTCACTATTAACATATAAACAAACAGACAAAACAGATACTAATTAAAAACCAATTGCTCCTACTCAGCAGGAAGCATGGTTAAGGCAAGGACACCATCTCCTGTGATGCGACTAGACTCTGCCTTAAAGTACCCTGAATCCTTAAGCTAGGCCCCTGGCAATTACTATAAGTATCTCATTAGTGACACCACAAGCAAAGGTTTACTGCACACTCGAAATCACTCACGACATTACCTCATATATTTTCATCTTTGATGTGAGGGTGATCAGGCATAGGCTGAAATGAGCCTGGCTGAATGGAAGAGAAATGGGCCAATTTCAAAAGCAATGCCACGCTTTTATCATACTTCCAGAGAAGAAAAAAACAGATCTTTTGTTTCTTTCCTTGTTACCACAAGCCAGCCTGAAAGCAGATGTCATTCCACTGATACCTTCTTGCTATTACTGGGAACAAAAAGAGAAAAAGAAACAGAAAGAAATACTCCTTCTTCTACCCACGGAGGAAAGGAGTTTAGACCACTTTACAGCTGTGTGCACAGCACATAAACATCTCAGTAATGAAATTGGAATCCATTGTAAAAATAACAGCCATAGATTTTGGACGCTGGATGGTCAACTGTAACTGTAAAGCTCATTTGCAAACAGGCTGCTCATCTGCGAACCATATGTATGCATGCACACGGATACAGGCAGAACTCTGGCAACATCAAACAGCATTTGACCTGGCTCACCCCTGCTCAGCCAATAAAAATGCCAGAGAGCCAACATCCCCCTGTGATGTTTGATTTCATAGTCTCTAAAACCTAAAGTGGTTATTTTCAAAAAACACAATTAAAATTCTTTGAAAGCTCACATAAACCTCGCTGAAAGCTCCCGTTTTTATTGCATTTATCCGACACTGAAGGATGCATTAATCGTGAGAGCATTATGGTCTGCAGTTGCCAGCCTTGACACTGAGCTAAAGCTCTTAACACACGAACGGTAGCCTCCACTGTACACAGCCCATCCCAAACCCCATCGTACCCCTAATGGATATTAGGATTTCCTTAAAATACGTATTTCTCTGAGGAGGTAAGGCAGGGAATGTTCAGGAAGGCTGCCCAAGGTAGATCTGAGAGACGATCCTCCAAGTGTGTGGCCATGGCTAGCAACTGTCCTGTACCGAGTTGTCTACTTTCTGTCTCCTTTCAGGGCCCTCAAATATCACTCCCCCTTGGAGACACTTCTCCACTTGCCCTCCATTCTGCACAAGCCACACATTGCTGCAGCAGCTACATTCTACTCTATCTACTGCAAGGTTAGCCTGCCACACTCACTTCTGCATTGCCAGGTCCAACAGCTCACCAGAACATGATTGCCTCAGCTAAACTTATGAGGGAATCAATATGTAAAAGTTCTGTGCTTTGTGATGCTTTAAGACCTTATGTCATCGCAAAGATCATCAGTTTGTTGCCACTTTTGAGGTACGGACCTTCTTTCACAGTCTAGAGCACTTTGTTACTTTTGAGGTACAGGCCTTCCTTCACAGTCTAGAGCATTCTCCAGCAGTGATCACTGTCTCTCTGCCAAGGCTTACATCAGTGATTGCATATCTGTCCGTTCTTCCTTCCATCTCCATGTCTTTTTGTATAGATGATCTACTGGCTCATCTATGTATGTAAGTACATCTGTTTTTTTTTTTTTTCCATATGTATTGGGAGTTTGGTTGACATAAAATAATTCATTTAAACAGGTCTGATTTTTACCCACTCTGACTATAGTGTCAGAGACACAAAGGCCATTTGTGTAAGGATGGAAGCAGTTTTTGATGGATTTGCGATGGTTGATTTTAGTGTCACCTCAAATCACTAGAGGTATGCCTAGGGATCTTTTCCAACACTCCTAATATGTGTAGAGCCGGTTCTCTAAGGTCAGCATTTGAATCAGTGAAGGAACATACACATACAGCTTAGCTGGACATCACCCAGTTTAGGGACCAAATAGGGCAGAAAAACAGAGGAAGTCGGCTCTCTCCAAGAGAGCAAACGTCCATTTCCTTCTGTGCCTTGCTCTATGGGTCTTAGACGGTCAGCTGTGGCTCGGTTCAGCTGGTGGAGTTTTGGTCTTTCAGCTCAGGGCAGATGATGGAATTTCTGTGCCTGCCTAATCATGTCAGCCAATACACATTCTCCTCCCTCCTTCTCTCCCTCCTTCCCTCTCCATCCTTCCCTCCCTCCCTCCCAACATTTGTTTTGTTTCTTTGGAGAAGCCTATATACATTTGAGAGCAAGTGACAGCCCAGAGTCACTACCTGCGCTGTAGAAGATAAACACCTAAAGATAAACTTAAGTTGAAACCATTTTGTGAGGGTTACATGCCCTATGTGTGTCCTGCCTCAGAAGACAAAATGGAGCAGAGTGTATACACATTGAGATGACCTTTCTGGGAGGCTCAGAATGGTGTGCAGCTGGTGACTGCTGCTCTAAGTGGATAACAGTGAGTTGGTGGAGAAAACAGATACAGTAATGAATCAATCATCATGGAAGATTATTTTATTTGTTACATCTACCCCAAGTCACCCCAAACATAGATATACAAAGACACAGTTATAGCCCATTTCTCTCATATTGCAGGGACTCCCATATTTAAACATAATGGGAATCATAAAAACATCAAGACATGTCTTATTACAGGAAGTAAATTATAAAACAGTAGTAAATGAAAGGAAAAAAAAAAACAAAAATTACCCCATTTGAAATTGACTCATATCCTCTTGTTGCTTTGTTAGTTCTAAAATCAAAACTTAAATGTTAGCATGGGCAATGATCACACTGTCTTTTTATAGTTACTTTCTAAGTCAAATAATATTATATACTATAAAATAAACATAAATAAATTTTATATACAAGGAAAAGCTAATCCAGCTTTCAGGTCACATGTTTAAAAACATCTAAACTATAAGTGAGTTTCTTCAGAATGAGGCACAGAGTGGCTTCAGGGGCTGCAGTATACTAGATTGATTTCCCTTCAGCCTCCCAGTGTTTCCTTCCTGACTTTAAACATTCTGACTGACAGCTCTGTCTTGAGGATCATCAGTACAGACTGATAGGTCCCTATAGAGATGATGTACCTAGAGACACAGGCAGAGGTCAAAGGCCAGAGTGCAGCATTCAGTGGAGTGAACTACTCTTGGGACTAACCATTTGCTCTCTCTCCATTCAGTAATGCCACACAGAATTAATGAAAATCTTAAGACCAGAAACCATTCGATGTGATTGTAAATGATGCTGTAAAGTCCAAAGTGTTAAAGCATCTAACATATACAAATAATTACTTAAATGTTTTGTTCTGTTTTTTACTTTAGAAACACCAAGTGGCCATTGTGCCTCCAAAAATCCTTAACTTCCCGAAGAAAACTGCACCACATAATCATCCACACAAATTTCCAAGTGGTCCATAGAGACGGGTGTAAAGAAATGGTCCTTGGTGCAAGGATTGTAAACGAGATGCCATCTAAAGTGGAGGCAGCATCCAACAGGACTGACACACAGGGCCGGTGCTCCATACAGTAGTAAACAGCAACTCCCTGTTAAGAACAGAGGTGTTTTCTTGGGAATGTCTTCGTGGAGTCCAGAGCCACAGAGATAGATGCTGTCTACTTGGTCATATTCAGACTAGGGATTAAACATAAGAGATCTGAAAGTAAAGCCATTACCTCCCTAGCCTAGCCAGAGCAAGAGCTGACTAGGACAAAGTGAGCTGCTGTGGACAGTAAGAACACTTGAGAGAATGCAGAAGAGGCTGTGTGTTGCCCTGGCTCTCCCAGACAGTGAGAAGAATCCAGGAGCTCTTTATCTGCCCTCACCAACCACCAGGCAGCAACCTCATCAATGGCTATAGAATGTATGCAGGAGTGCATGAAGCAAGCATGATTTTGTTTGTCCTGGATGGAAAGGCATCTTATAAGAAAACTGCATGTTCTGGCTGGTTTTGTGTCAACTTGACACAAGCTGGAGTTATCACAGAGAAAGGAGTTTCAGTTGAGAAAATGCCTCCATGAGATCCAGTGGTATGGCATTTTCTCAATTAGTGATCAAGGGGAGAGGGCCCCTTGTGGGTGGTACCATCTGGGAGCTGGTAGTCTTGAGTTCTATAAGAAAGCAGGCTGAGCAAGCCAGGAGAAGCAATCAAGCAAGCCAGTAAGCAGCATTCCTTCATAGCCTCTGCATCAGCTCCTGCTCCTTGACCTGCTTGAGTTCCAGTCCTGACTTCCTTTGGTGATGAACAGCAGCATGGAAGTGTAAGCTCAATAAACCCTTTCCTCCCCAACTTGCATCTTGGTCATGATGCTGGTGCAGGAATAGAATCCCTGACTAAGACAAATTGGTACCAACATAGTGGGGTATTCCTGTGACAACCTGACCATGTTTTGGGGAGGACTATGGAAGAACTTTGGAACTTTGAGCTAGAAGAGCCATTGGAATGTTAGGAGCTCTGTGGGGTGGTCTGTAGGAGCTTGGAAGATAATGTTGAGATCAGTGCAGAAGATGGAGTCTTGGCTTGTGAAATTTCAGAGGAAATATGAAAGACTCTTATCAAGGCCATTGTTATTTTAACTATGAAGATTCTGTGGTTTTGGTTAGCTGGGGCTGAAGAAATTAGCTGTGATTAACAAGGTACCAGAACTACTAAAGCAAAACCATTGCATTGCTGGGACTATTGATGCTGGTTAGCTGGAGCTAAGATATTAGCAGTGATTAAGAAGAGACCAACATCATTGGGGTAAAATCTTCTGAGAAGTGTTTTCTGAGAGCAGAGGCTGCGTTCCAGAGATAGCCAGGGTTGTACTTTGAGCTGTGGCAGGACTTGGTAATGTGTAAGAGTCACCCAGGTGGTACTGGTTTTGAAGATATGAAGGAGTCATCAAGAGCAGCTGAGGCCTGGGCACTGTGAGAGGCCACAGAAGGCCACTGGTAAAGGTGCAGTCTCTGTTGCAATTCCAGGACTGAAGGGGTCATGCAAAGGAATCAAGGCTCCATACTTCGAGAGGCTGTAGAAGGCCATTGGTGAAGGTACAGCCTCAGTTGTAATTGACAGCCCAGGACTGAAGGGGTCATGCAAAGGTGATGAGGCTTGGCACCATGAAGAGAGCCCTATGAGAGGCTATTGGTAAACCTAGTGGCAACGGAAGACAGCAGTGTTTTGGAGATGCCAGTACCATGAGATGACCACCAAGAACACCAGCAGCAGTGGAGTACAGGCATCTGGAGCTGTGTGTGCTACAAAGGGCAGATCTGAAGAAGTGACTCAAGCCCTTGGGGGAATCCAGAAGATCGTGAGTGGATCCCAGACATTGAATGGTTAGAGTTTGATTTTGCTTTTGATTGTGACTGTGCCCTGATATTTTTTCCCTCCTGAAGGAAGAAGGTATTTTAGTGGAGTCCATAGTTAAGAGACTTTGAATTTTTAGAAGACTTTGAATTTTAAGAGATTGGATATTTAAAAGGGATTGAAATGTTAATATGTAAGAATTTGCAAAGACTGTGGGACTTTTAAAGTTATTTTGATCTTGGGGGATGAATAAGAAAGTAAGGGTCTAGGCTTAATGGTGATGTGTTTGTGTGTCAAGTTGACAAGGGGTCAATTGTACTGGCTGGTTTTGTGTGTCAACTTGACACAAGCTGGAGTTATCACAGAGAAAGGAGTTTCAGTTGAGAAAATGCCTCCATGAGATCCAGCAGTATGGCATTTTCTCAATTATTGATCAAGGGGGGAGGGCCCCTTGTGGGTGGTACCATCTGTGGGCTGGTAGTCTTGGGTTCTATAAGAAAGCAGGCTGAGCAAGCCAGGAGAAGCAAGCAAGCAAGCAAGCCAGTAAGCAGCATTCTTCCACATCAGCTCCTGCTCCTTGACTTGCTTGAGTTCCAGTCCTGACTTCCTTTGGTGATGAACAGCAGCATGGAAGTGTAAGCTCAATAAACCCTTTCCTCCCCAACTTGCATCTTGGTCATGATGTTTGTGCAGGAATAGAATCCCTGACTAAGACACTGCATCAACCTGGTAGAAAACAAAAAACAAGACAACAGAGACCAAATGAAGCCATCCCAAGAGCTGCTCTGTTTAAGTAAAGAAAAGACTTAGCAAATTAGGCTTTTATTAACATAGAAACTGTCTTGATGCTCACACAAGAAAAGGTAGAGACAGTTAATACTGGAAGTAAAAATAGGAAGATCTGCACACTTTTGCACAGGTAAAAACAGATACATAGATACACACGTCTGTACACATATACACATGATGCACATGTGCACATATACATACCTTATGTACACACAGCACATGTACATATATATACACATTACCTATGTACACATAACATGCACATATACACATAAACATATATACACACAACACACACAATATATAACAGATACATACACATATAACACACAGCTCACATGACACACAGCTCACACATAACACATACACACATATGCACACCATGCACATACACACACACACACACACACACACACACACACACACACACACACTTAAAAAGTAAAATGAAATTCACCCTTCATCACCTAATATTTCAACCTAAGGAGAGTCTCTTCTCATCTTGTTAGCAGTCAGGTGGACGGCAATCTTGTGTTTGTGGCTTTAGTGTTCCTTGTGTAGCTAGCCTCTTGACAACTGTACTCACAGAAAGGCATAGGCATTATTAGCTTTGCTTTTCTATTCTTCCCTAACTCTAGGGATGGTGTCATCTGTCCCCTTCTGTTGGCTGCATACTTCCATCCTGTTGCAAGAGCCAGAACACTAGGAAGTCTGCTTGTCAAACAGCCTTTTCTAGAAATCGCTGTGTAAGCAAGACTGGAAAAATAGCAATATCAATGGACATATAATGTGGGAGGAGGAAATTTCACACTATCTTCCCTCTAGACAAAGAACTACAGTCACTGCTGACTAGTAGGAGACAGAGCATTAGCCTTTTAAGCTACGAAAAGAGAAATATTGGAACCCAAAGTGTCCGAGTAGTGAAACCAGACGGAGATGTTTTTATTCCATTGCCAGGGAGAAATATTTTCTGAATAGAACAGGAAGAACAGGATGAATGGTGTCCTCCATGTCAGTTCCCTGATGAAATAAGTAGCATTCCACACATGTCCGCTGGTTGGTGAGTTTATTAGTCAGAAATCTAGCAGGAAGCAGATGGCTCGCAGGAGCTACTCTCTTTATTAATTCCCCTTCTCCCTTGTGCATTATTGCAAGCACGTCAATAGGTAGAGCAAGTGGAATTTCAGGTCTAGGGGAAAAAGAAGATGCCAGTCTACATAAGTCTCCGGGGAGCAAGCGGCAGCAAGAAGGAAAATTATATTGATAGCTGAAGGAAGAGAATTCCAGGCTAACTGTCTAGCGGTGCTTTTAATCAGGGGGAGGAACACAAATCACCTGGAGAAAACGTATTGTTAGTGTTTCTTCTAAATCACTCATTATAATAATTGCCCTAATGAAGTCTTGATAGTAACTGCACAGCTAACAATTTGCAACCAAGGTTTTGAGCAAGAAATAAAAGGTTCTGAGCCTCTCGCTGTTGACTGAGGAGATACTCCCACACAACACATGCCAGGGGTCTGACCACAGAGAGGATAGATGATTATAAGAAATACAATGTTTGTTCTTGGCTGAAGGGCTGTTTTGCCAGGCTCCAGAATTAGCAAATGACAAGAAACAATTCTCAGTTGTGAATCTCAAATTAATAATGACTCTTCCCAGTCTAAGTTGGTCCCAAATATTCTTCCTAAGAATTCTTTTGTTTCTCCCAAAGGCAAACCCAGAATCACTTCAAGCATTTGAATGTGAAACTAATCACCTGTTCTCACAGAGCTTAGAATCCAGTGGAGAAGAAAAGCACTACATAAAAACATAAACTTCATTTACGGTAGTGACCAAAGGGTTAGAGACAAGGCAAGTATCTTAGTCAGGGTTTCTATTCCTGCACAAACATCATGACCAAGAAGCAAGTTGGGGAAGACAGGACTTATTCTGCTTACACTTCTGCATTTCTGTTCATCACCAAAGGAAATCAGAACTGGAACTCAAGCAGGTCAGGAAGCAGGAGCTGATGCAGAGGCCATGGAGGGATGTTTCTTACCGGCTTGCTTCTTCTGGCTTGCTCAGCTTGCTTTATTATAGAACCCAGGACTACCAGTCCAGGGATGGCACCACCCCTTTGATCACTAATTGAGAAAATGCTTTACAACTGGATCTCATGGAGGCATTTCCTCAAGGGAGGCTCCTTTCTTTGTGATAACTCCAGCTTGTGTCAAGGTGACACACAAAACCAGCCAGTACAGCAAGGAAAGATCTTTTCAGTGAGAAAAAAGGCAGCAGATTCTGAAGGGTCTGTCTTAAATGGGGAGCTTTTAAGAGTCTGTAATGAAGGATGGGAAAATAGATTGACCCAAAGAATTGATCCTGAAGTGATGTCAGCAAGTTTGTATACAGCAGAAACAGTACATGCTTTGGCTGCTAATGAGTGCGGAGCATGTCCAAGAGCAGTTGAGGCCAGTGTGACTACAGGTCAAGGAGCCAGGAGCTCTTTAAAGTTGGAGCCTACAAGGAGGTATGGGAGCCTAGAGCACCTAACGCCTTTGAGTCATATAATTGGGCAACAGGAAGCTTCTAGGTGGCTTGAGAGCTTAGGGACTCCTAGTTATTAGTCAAAGAACTTTACATGTCGGAGACGCCGCGTAGATGATAAGATGACTAAGGGGAAGCACAGAGGAGTTACTGGCAGCTGCTTAGACATACGGGTGAGGGTCTAGCTGCTGAAGGAGGAACAGAGGAAGACCATCGAAGTGGCCTGAGACAGGTTCTGCAGTGGAACACAGGGTCTGGAGAGTGAAGGGGTGCAGAGACTGATAGAAGAGTCGGACAGCTGCTGGAGTTTTGTGACACGGATTTCACAATGAGGTTCTCTGTGGAAGGGCCACTTAAGAATGCTGACCCTTAGAGTCTGTAAGAGTGTTCACTGTTGGAAGACAGGGAAGGACCGTGGTAAGACACAGCTCCTACAGGTACCCACCCCATGGCCTATTTCTTCCAGTGAGACCTCACCATCCAGCCTCCAGATCCTCCAGAAAGCACAACTCTAGCTGGAGATCACTTTCAACACGGGGGCCTGAGACAGAGAATAGAAGTGTGTATTCAAAGTGGCCTTTCATGTATTCTGAAAATGCCCATGCTTCTTGACCTGCTCAGCCTGCCTTTTTGCCTTTTGAATAGATATGTGGTTTTGTTTTTTTCTTTTTTAGCTATTATTAATATTCTCTTTGATTTCTTTTTGACTTTTAAATGGTCAAGAGCGAACCTTCGGTTGATTTCATCTAAGCATGCCTTCATCCTGTCCTTTTTGGAACTGAGTAGGTTCTTAATACCCTGGCTTCTTAAACAGCAGACTGCCCCTCCACATGCGGTTGTGTCACTGTATAGGAGGACTGCCAAAAAAAATGGCAACCATAAAATGTTTCTAAATACGCAATGACAAAAATGAATTCAAAATCAATCGCAGAATGAAATCTGAGGTTTTTCTGGACCAAAATGTACTGCTGCCATAAATACTAAGTATTTATGAACAACAGTGTCCTCAGTACTGACAGTTATAAAATCGAAATATCGACTGCCTCTGAACATCAGCGATGCTCTGTGTCCTGCAGTAATAAATACTCAACTGAGACCATTCTTCATGTAAAAGCCCATCTCAATATAATGTGACTATTTTGCATATAAACCAAGGTGGTTTTAAGATAAGTGCATTTATGGTTTGTTATTAGTAAATATTTGATTTGAGTACCTAATTTATAGACCTGTATTCCAGAAATCATATAAAATTTTTCTTGAGTAGAAATGAGTGAGAAATAGGGGAAATTTAAGAAACCCTGCTTTGCACAAGGTGCCTGGAGTCACTGTAGGCACAGCCTGACCTGGATGCAGATATGGGCTATCCATTACTTTAGGAATTTTTCAGACTAATACTGTGTAAAAAATATGCTTTATCATCTGTATTCTAGACTCAGTTTTTAAAGAATTACTTCATGATTTTTCTTTTCCAATGAAAATATCATTCTCCATTTGTTGTGGATTCACAGGTTCATGTGACCACATGTCCTTTTGATTGACAGCATACCTCTGCAATGACAAGGATGTTAATCAGCAGCGACAGCAAAGGTGGAATGAAGAACAGGGCTACCCAAGTACATTCCACCTAGCAGCAGATATTCAAGGTAAGCCTGACAGGGTAGTTTCCAGTGTGAATGGAGGGTATTGATTCAAAGCTGCCACCTGCTTCCTAGCCATGGCAAGAGGCAGGAGCTTAATCTTTTAGATGTCATGTGCTCCTTAGTCTCAGGTGGCAGCTCAGAATCAATGACTTTAAATCAAAAATCTCTATAGTAAGCAACAGCAGGGAAATCCATAACAACCTCATCCCTCGCATTTGTAAGCAAACTCGAGACTCTAGCCTTCCTTGTGATGGGAAGTTCACTGCCTTTTCTGTGTTTTTATTCTGCAGTTACATTCTCTCTGAATCTTAGAGGCTTGACCAGGCTTACTATGACGGGTAACATAGTTTGGCCAATACACTTTGGCTTTTTGAAAGGTAAATTTCTTTTTTTTTTTTTTTTTGAAGACAATATATATTTAAAAGAATTAGTGATATTTAAATACATTTTAAAGTAATTTTAATCTGCATGAAGTATAATATAGAAAACATTAGTTGATAAAGTTAAGTTGCTAATATTGTTCACCCAGGTGCCTGTATTAATCACAGAAACTTGTCCACACTTCACAAGAACACAGCTCACAAAAAGTTATCTATGTCATAATTTGGTACAACTTCTTTTTTGTAATCTACAAAAACGTACACTTCAAATAGCATCCGTATGTCTATTATGGATTCTGATTCTATTTATTTATTTATTTATTTATTTATTTATTTATTTATTTATTTATTTATTTATTTATTTATACTTTGTTTGCATTTCCAATGTTTCCCCCTTTCTAGGTCTCCTTTTTGGAGACCACCTATCCCCTCCCCCTCCCCCATCTCTATGAGGGAATTCCACCTCCCACCCACCCGCCCGCCCACTCCCATATTCCCATCTTGACATTCCCCTTTACTGGGGCCTCTCCTCCCCCTGATGTCCAACAAGGCCCTCCTCTGCCACATATGTGGTCCGAGCCATGGGTCCCTCCATGTGTATTCTTTGGTTGGTGGTCCAGCCTCCAGGAGGACCGGGGAGCGGGGGGTCAGGCCAGTTGACACTGTTGCTCCCTTCAGGGGGCTGCAGACTCCCTCAGCTCCTTCAGTCCCTTCTCCAACTCCTCCATCTGGGACCTCACTCTCAGTCCAGCTGTTACTGTAAAGTGAAACTTGGGTATTCCAAATGTTTCGGCTAATATCCACTTATTAGTGAGTACATGATACATAATGATATTTGAAAACTACATGTTGAACTTAATTACTCATTACAGTTCGAAGATGTCAAAAAGTCCAGGGAAACAACACTAAAGCTGAGAGGCCAACAAGTCTAGGGTACATCAGAGATCTGTGGGGAGCCAGTGAGAGGAATGCAGTGTCTTGAATGTGTGCCTACAGTATCCCATGGCTCTGAAAATGAGCTATGGTGCCATTTTCATTGAAGGACTTTAGGATGAATGTTAACTTATTACAGTTTTCAGACACACCCTCACTGGCCTTGCTTTGAAAGTAAACGTTAGACAATACTTGGTAGGTTCTTGAGGTGTACAAACAACCTTGGCACTGATGGTCCCATAGATAGCTGCTCTGAGAGACTCCAAGTATGTTTTCACAGAGTTGTATATTGCTTAGTTTACAGGGAAACGGGTGGGTGGCTTTCTCCAGTGTGCATACAGGTGTCCTTACATTTTCTATTTTACTTGAAATTTTGTGAAAAATTTTTAGGTAATAAGTAACATATTATAAAATGTTACTTTAAGTCAGAGCAATGACAAACTGGCTGCAAATAAGGGTTGTCCCAATAAGAGTCAATATGCTGTTTATTTGAGGAATTTCTCCTATCAGATGACTCATTCTGCCCTTTAAGCTACTTCAGTAGCACTTGGATAAAGATTCAGAGGAAATTCCAAAGACTTGGTGCTCAAACTGTCACATGACTTGGTTCACAAATGGTCCCTAAGTAAGGCTGAGACTCAGCAGTCATCCTGAAAGCTAACACCTGCTCAGCACACCCCACATGCCAACATCAGTCTCCCATCACTTTGCTCAGCTCACCCTGCGAATACCTACACAATATAAGGACAAAGATCAGCCTCTGTGCTTACCACGAGGGCTCCAAATAGTTAAGGAACCTTGTTAAGCATGGCTGGTTGATGTATCTGGATTCAGTGGATATCCTAGACTCATCCTGCCTGTTATATGATGTTTCCTGGTACGATGAGAGCAGGTAATGATTTACTCCAGATAAGGTGCCAACCACTGATCAAAGACACAATTCAGCCAGTGTAGCTTTGTGAACTATTGCATTGACTAGGATTCCTTGCAGGTACATCATCAATTTCTGTAAATGATCAGAAGTTAGTGACAATTCTCCACCAGCAGCCTGCATAGCACCTGTTGGGACTCTGATGGCCAAGTAACAGAGAGAACTTCCACTTCAAGTTCAGAATAATTTCTCCATGTCTTGGAGACAAAGTACCCTGTGTCTTCAGCAGTAGGGACTTCCCATCTAGCTCTGACATACAACCAACAGCCATGGCAAATGGTTGAATGGATCATGAGGGGGGGTCACAGGGTCCTTCTGGGACAATGACTTAGAGAGAGATAGCCACCCTAAGGCATAGAGATTTTCATTCAACAACCTCAGATCTCTTATGATTACCTTCTCCATCCACCCATTGAGGATTCAATCATTCAAACTCTTTCTCTGCCATTTTTCCAGATTCTCACCTGTCTTAGGGTTTCTATTCCTGCACAAACATCACGACCAAGAAGCAAGGTGGGGAGGAAAGGGTTTATTCAGCTTATACTTCCATACTGCTGTTCATCAGCTTACACTTGCATACTGCTGTTCATCACCAAAGGAAGTCAGGACTGGAACTCAAGCAGGTGGGGAAGCAGGAGCTGATGCAGAGGCCATGGAGGGGTGTTACTTACTGGCTGGCTTGCTTCTCCTGGCTTGCTCAGTCTGCTTTCTTAAAGAATTCAAGACTACCAGCCCACAGATGGTACCACCCACAAGGGGCCCTCCCCCTTCATCACTAATTGAGAAAATGCCTTACAGCTGGATCTCATGGAGGCATTTTCTCAACTGGAACTCCTTTCTCAGCGATAATAACTTCAGCTTGTGTCAAGTTGACACAAAACCAGCCAGTACATCACCCAAATTGGTAAGACACTCAAGGGTTAGCATTAGATAAATGAACCTTTCTATGGATTTCAGGTGGAGTCCCTGAAAGCTAACTACTGTTCATTCCAACTGCTTTTAGAATTCAGTAGCTAAAAGCATACTAAATTAATATATTAGCAAGGTCCAATTCAGCATGAAAGACTCCATTCTTGTATCATTGTGTTCTTGGAAGAGCCATGTTGCAGACAGTAGCATAGATAGAAACACTACTCTCAACATCTAGCTCCTCAGTGCTTCTACAGGAACCACTAAACATCTCCTTATTCTAGATGGCCTTTCACAGGAGTAGCTTGTGCTGTTCAGCCTTACTCACGGCAAAGGAAAAGGGTTATGGTTCTCATAGGCTCTTGGTGTGATGGCCGTCACCTTTCCATCACCCCTGGATGCTGAACAGTCCTGGGGCTGCATGAAAGAACATTCTCAGTATTTTCTTGCAGGGAAGGAATTTACACAGCACATTATGGAAGGAGAACTGCCTGCTGTTAGAAATGAAATCTGATGGCTCATTTTGAAAAGTGCTTTGAGCTAACTTGGATCCAGCTGAAAATGAACAGGAAAGAGTAGAGAGACGGCCTAATGCCTGTTGGTTGAGCTATTCCTGCTGACAAAACCCCTGCTAAGCTACCTGCCCAAATAGACATTTAGAGCAGAAAGGCACTAATAGCCAAGCTTGCCTGCAAGGCCATGCATGTATAATAAGCTTTAAAAACAAACAGGATGTAACATGTAGAAGTGAAACCCCAAGAGCTGTGTGGTGGAAAGGGGAATGTAAGCGACAGACGGAAGATTAGACCTGGAAGATGTGTGAGATTGTCCCTCCCCATTACCCCAATGATGGGGAAAGGATTGAGGGGAGTCATACATTAGGGTGTTCTCTGTCTCAGCTAGTACACCTGCCAACTGGGGGTGTAAAACAAACTGCTTCCCTTTTGATGCTCTGAATCAATCTCTCTCTCTCTCTCTCTCTCTCTCTCTCTCTCTCTCTCTCTCTCTCTCTCTCACACACACACACACACACACACACACACACACAGGACAGGTGTACCCTCTCACCCTTCTTCGACCAGCTAGATGAACCATTGGTCAGGTTTTAAAGCCTGCAGAGGATCACAAGCTCAGCATTTGCTTTTTGCCTGTTTGTTTTCCCTGCAAACTTCGGCCTCACAAGAATCTTGACCCTGTCCATTTGAGTGTCCTGGATGGGCCCCTTGATTTACTTTTCTTTATCTCACCCTCTGTTGATTTGTAGCACTCTACAAATACCTTCTCTTGAGAGCCACCAGAGCCTTTCCTTCCTCCCCACTACAGGGTTCAGCAAAGCTGATAAGGCCCTGTACCAATCCCTAGGTTCCTGAGGATGAACTCATTTCCTTCTTAATTCTCCTCAAAGTATATTCCTATCCAGATGGAGAGCATCAAACACCATTAAAGGGTCATCATTTCCTCCACTGACACCTGTCTTTCCTACAGTTCTTTACAGTCATTGACATTCAGAGACGTCACCTGGTGATACCCAAGCCTCTAATGGCTCCTCTGGGCCAGTGAACAGTCTATTTCCCTCATACTGCCCCTGCTTACATGCCCTCATCTGCACAAGGGATGGAAAAGCTCTATCTGTCTATCTGCAGATAGGTCAGTTTCCTTACTTCCATAGCTCAGACGGATCTGGTACACCCCCATGTCCCATGGCTTCAACATCCTGGCTGTGAGAGGATCTTTTATGACTTAATGAAATGTCTCTCTCAATTTAAGCAGTTAAGAGAACTCCACTATTCTTCTAGTTCCCTGCACTGGGCCATTATTAAAAGTCCTGTCCACATACTGAGTCATGGATCTTACTCTTTTCTATAAAGGACAGACCTGAGGAGAAACTTCTATCACTCTTGCCCCCTTTCTCCTCTATGTTAACGTCTTCCAAGCTTTGCCATCCCAGAGAAGGGCTCTTTAGCTCTTGTCTAATTTGCATGCTCTATCCCTCGCCTCCTACCAGCTGTATAAAGTGACAACACATTTCCACCACACTCTCGCTGATTCTACTATTTACCAATGAGGGGTTAATGTAGAGGATACACACCTTTTTCTCTTTATAGTTCCTCCTCCTGCCTCCCCCTCCAATCCCCCCCCCCCCGCTGTGGTCAAATTCTTTCTGGCTGTGAGGCTGGCCTCCTTTGCCTCTACTGTCACTCACAGCCAAGGTCACAGGAGTACCAACCCAGCCTACTTACAGTCCTGCCCTATATTGCTACCTCCAGGGGCTGCAGTATATTGTTTAATCTATCAGCAACTCGCAGGGCATGTCCCCATTCCAGAGGTGATATTATTCATCGAAGAAGCATGCTGCCTGATACTACATAGAAGAAGATGACTCTCCTGACACCCATTCCAAGGAATCTCTACTCTTAGATGACTTGACCCTTGTTGAAAGTCACCCACAGCAAGGAGCATGCCATACCCACCACACGAAGACATGCTATCCTGTACCTCAGAGGGAAGATAAGGATTCGTGTGTGGATGCTTCACCCTTAGAAAGATCAGCTTCCATTGCATATCTTATCACTCATTTCACGAGCCACACCCCTGCCCACTGCCACTCATCTTGGGCTTTTCACTCCCTGTTTAGGTACCAATTGTGCTGTATACATCTTTTGAAGAAGTAAAAAATGTCTATTTGCTTCAGATATGGTATCAACAACAGACATAAGAGATGGTTCTGTTGAATTCTAGCTTAATGGCCTAGTGCATTTCATTTGTTGGTGCTGTTTATAGGAGTATTGATGAGGAGTTATTGACAAGAGATGGGACAACTTAAAGGCATTTCCCAAAAGCCCACCCAGTGTGAGCAGCACTCTCAAAGACTGCATCCCTGGAGCTCTCTGAGCAGATTTCAGGCAGCATTGCCAGACTCTTATGCTCAGTCAGTTCTTTACCATTCCAATAACCCTGGGGAGTGGGCTTGAGCATTGCAGCTTTTTTTCTTTTTCTTTTCTTTTTCTTTTTTTTTTCCTATTTTTTGTTTTGTTTTTTGATTATTTATTTATTTTTTGATACTTTGTTTACATTTCCAATATTTCCCCCTTTCCAGGTTTCCTCTTTGGAAACACCCTATCCCCTCCCCCGCCTCTAAGAGGATATTCCTCCTCCCACCCACCCGCCCACCCACTCTCCTATTCCCACCTTGACATTCCCCTTTACTGGGCCTCTAACACCCTCAGGCCCAAGAACCTCTCTTCCCCCTGATGGCCAACCAGGCCCTCCTCTGCCACATATGTGGTCCGAGTCATGGGTCCCTCGATGAGTATTCTTTGGTTGGTGGTCCAGCCTCCAGGAGGACTGGGGGGCGGGGGGTCAGGCCAGTTGACACTGTTGCTCCCTCCAGGGGGCTGCAGACTCCCTCAGCTCCTTCAGTCCCTTCTCCAACTCCACCATCTGGGACCTCACTCTCAGTCAGCAGTTACTGTAAAGTGAAACTTGGGTATTCCGAACTTTTGGGCTAATATCCACTTATCAGTCCAAGTGAATCAAGGACCTCCGCATAAAACCAGATACACTGAATCTAATAGGAGAAAAAGTGGGGAAAAGTCTCGAACATCTGGGTACAGGGGAAAAGTTCCTGAACAGAACACCAATGGCTTATGCTCTAAGATCAAGAATCGACAAATGGGACCTCATGAAATTGCAAAGCTTCTGTAAGGCAAAGGACACTGTCAATAGGACAAAACGGCAACCAACAGATTGGGAAAAATCTTAACCAATCCTAAGTCCGATAGAGGGCTAATATCCAATACATACAAAGTTACTCCAAAAAACCAAATAACCCCATCAAAAAATGGGGAACAGAACTAAACAGAGAATTCTCAACTGAGGAAGTTCACAGGGCTGAGAAGCACCTAAAGAAATGCTCAACATCCTTAGTCATCAGGGAAATGCAAATCAAAACAACCCTGAGATTCCACCTCACACCAGTCAGAATGGCTAAGATCAAAAACTCAGGTGACAGCAGATGCTAGTGAGGATGTGGAGAAAGAGGAACACTCCTCCATTGCTGGTGGGATTGCAAGCTGGTACAACCACTCTGGAAATCAGTTTGGCGGACCCTCAGAAAAAATGGACATAATACTACCTGAGGACCCAGCTGTACCTCTCCTGGGCATATACCCAAAAGATGCCCCAACATGTAATAAAGACACATGCTCCACTATGTTCATAGCAGCCATATTTATAATAGCCAGAAGCTGGAAACAACCCAGATGTCCCTCATCAGAGGAATGGATACAGAAAATGTGGTACATTTACACAATGGAGTACTACTCAGCTATTAAAAACAATGACTTCATGAAATTCGCAGGCAAATGGATGGAACTTGAAA
>CM052716.1:3942667-3954508 GCA_028551405.1 Uromys caudimaculatus
CACCACACTGATTTCCAGAGTGGTTGTACCAACTTGCAGCAGGACTGCATTTCATTCAGGTGTGGAGTTACTTAGCTCCGTGGAGGTTGAATGGGATGAGCCCTGCACATGTCAGTGTCCCCAGCAACTCCTAGCTCTGCTTTTCCTCTTGTGACCTCCATTTGTTTCTGCTTTCCCTTCCTTTCTTGAAATCCAAGATTGTATGTGACACTGTCAGGAATGGGTGCGGAAATCACTGGGCTAAGTCTCCTGCTTTTATGCTCGGCAAAAGTTGTCACTGATCTGTGGGTCTCTGAAGTGCAGGAAAGTGTTTTAAGAGGCAGCTGGTAACCGGCCATGACTATTTCTTCCTGTGCATGCTCTGACATTGATTATATCTGCCTATTTGACGTAACTTCTGATTCTCACCCAGAATCTTAAGAGAGGGAAGGCACTACAGGACTCTTCTCTGCCAGCTGCTTTCCTCACCCTCAGTTGGAAGTCTGAACATCTGAGGTTGGTCACTGTGGGGATATGTAGCCTGTATGTACTGTATGTAACAGTATCATGCTGTCAGATGGGGCCCAAGTCCTCCCTCATCAGGCCTGACTCTGCTGCCTGAGGTAAACCATCAGCCACTGATTCCTTTCATTTCTGCCTTCTCCCTTCCCCCAATGATATCTCCTCAGGCTAAAGATACTTAATATTTATATAACACCCTAGCTATGTTTGTGTTTTTATCAACATGACTTGTCCTGATTACGTATTTTCTATGACTCATGACATGGTTATGACCTTACCCATCCATCTGTCATCTGTCTTTAACACTGGACTCATTCAGCAAACATGATTTTGACTCTGGCTCTGACGACCTCACTTCTTCAGGCAGGACTCAGTTTACAAACCTATAGGTTTTATGTTTAGATAGCAATAGTGATTTATCCTCCATTTCGATCCCTGTGTGTACCAGGAGTGCTGGAACATACAACCAAGTCCTGAGCACTGTCCTAGCTTTACACAGCTTGTGCTTGGCCAGGTTGTTGAAAGCTCACAGTGATGGAGAACTCGTTCCTTCATGTAACACAGGGGAGGTGACTGGACTTCAGTGTTACACATTCCTGTGTCCACACTGATGAAAGCTGCTTTACTGTGCTTATGTAAGACATGGCAGATGACTGACTGCACTTTACAGAAGGCCATGCCCTTTGCAGAACCTACATGTGATAACCATATTGCATACATAAAGGAAGCCCAGAGTGCACTCAGCACAAAGAACTTAAGGCAGAAACAGGCTTTGCATTGTACTTTGTTCATCCGGTTCCTGAGAATCTCAGACAGAACTGGAAAATTTATGGAAAGGCAGACATGGCATTCAAATCCTATAGAGTGAAGTTCTGAAGGCTGCCAGCAGATGAGTCTTGTGGAGGAAATAATTTGAGTCTTAGGGGTCTCAGGAGACAGTGAGGGTCACTCCATGATGAGGGCTAACATCTGACACCACTGCGGATGCTGTAACATCAGCACTGGAGGTGATGGCCCTGATTTAATCCAAGTATTCTGGGACCCCTCAGAATTTCTGCTTTAGGAGGGGCCCAAGCCTCGCAGCAAGTGTAGAAAAGTAGAATATACTCTGGATGTGAGGGTGCACACACTCAATGCCAGCACTCAGGAGGACTGTGAGTCATAGGCTACCTAGTCAGATCCTGTCTCAAACAAGAGGGGTGACCAGCTTCATGAATCAGGTTGTGGCTTCTCGGTGCAGGTGATTAGCAGAGCAAGCACAGAGGGGCCACTCTTAGTGAAGTGTATGTTGTAAAGCAGATGCTGGGGGGGGGGGGGCTCAAAAAGTGATCTTAGAGCGTGAAGGTTTAGCGTTGAATCCAATGGTTATTTAAAACCGAAGTGTAAACGGTTGGCATTAAATAGCAGTGGCATCTACTTGCTTCCTCTTGGTAAGATAAAGCTTTGACAATGGAATTAGAGGTTTGATTTCTTCTCCTGGAGGGGGAATGCATTTTGAATAGATGAGCCAGGTGACAAGGAGGTGACTTGGTACGCTTCATTTGGTATCCTTCCCACTCACATCTCAGAGTGAACTGAAGTTTGCTTCATTTAAAATGTTCGTGTGATTTAAATGATGGGTTATACTGAGCATTGCAGAAGCTGTCTCATTCAGGAGATTAAATAACACCCATGAGTTGGCTGCACAGGGGTGAGAGCATCCATCTGGGCAATGCCTCTGGTCGCTCTCTTGGAACCAGTGGGAGCTGACCACCATGTTATCAGAGAAGATGATGGTATTTTAAGAGAACCGACCTGGACTGTGGATCTGACTAGAAAGTCTCTGTAAGCAGGGTAGTTCTGGTATTCCCAGTGGTTCACACATATTATGTGCCTGGGACAGAAAAACAAGCCAAGAATCCATAAATGAAAGCTGTGAGTGTTGGGCAGGCGAGGAGCATGAAACTGAGTGATGGGCAGGGAGGAGGAGCATGAAGCTGTGAGTGATTGGCAGAGGAGGAGGGACATGAAGCTGTGAGTGATGGGCAGGGAGGAGGAGCATGAAGCTGTGAGTGATGGGTGGGGAGGAGGGGCATGAAGCTGTGAGTGATGGGTAGGGAGGAGGGGCATGAAGCTGTGAGTGATGGGCAGGGAGGAGGAGCATGAAGCTGTGAGTGATGGGTGGGGAGGAGGGGCATGAAGCTGTGAGTGATGGGTGGGGAGGAGGGGCATGAAGCTGTGAGTGATGGGCGGGGAGGAGGGGCATGAAGCTGTGAGTGATGGGTGGGGAGGAGGGGCATGAAGCTGTGAATGATGGGCGGGGAGGAGGGGCATGAAGCTGTGAGTGATGGGCGGGGAGGAGGGGCATGAAGCTGTGAGTGATGGGTGGGGAGGAGGGGCTTGAAGGAGGTCCAGTGAGATGGAACCAGGCCCCATCAGGGATGCCTTGCTGGAACACTCCTCATGAAAACATGTCCCTAAAGGTACCTGATCCCTACTCAAATGATAACTTCTCCAGTCCCTCCTTGACCAGCAACTGAGATGTCCAGCCTACTCTGCTTGCGTAATCTAGGATCTTTCTCCTAAGATGTAGCATCTAAATCACAGTGTGTCTCATTTCTTTCATTTATCGTCATTTTCTTTTTTATGAGTACAATGTCTGTTTGACTTAAGTGTTGCCCAGAGCCTACAAAACTTCTTGAAACATATGGATTGATGTAATAGAAGATAGAAATTGTATTTTAAATACTGTACTGGCTGGTTTTGTGTGTCAACTTGATACAAGCTGAAGTTATCACAGAGAAAGGAGTTTCAGTTGAGAAAATGCCTCCATGATATCCAGCGATAAGGCATTTTCTCAATTAGTAATCAATGGGGGAAGGTACCTTGTGAGTGGTACCATCTGTGGGCTAGTAGTCTTGGGTTCTATAAGAAAGCAGGCTGATCAAGCCAGGAGAAGCAAGCAAGCCAGTAAGTAGCATTCCTCCATGACCTCTGCATCAGTTCCTGCTCCTTGACCTGCTTGAGTTCCAGTCCTGACTTCCTTTGGTGATGAACAGCAGCATGGAAGTGTAAACCAAATAAACCCTTTCCTCCCCAACTTGCATCTTGGTCATGATGTTTGTGCAGGAATAGAAGCCCTGACTAAGACAAATTGGTAAGAGGAGTAGGGTATTCCTGTGACAACCTGACCATGTTTTGGGAAGGACTGTGGGAGGACTTTGGAACTTTGGGCTGCTCTGTGGGATGTTGTGTAGGAGCTTGGAAGATAATGTTGAGGACAGTGTAGAAGATGGAGGCCTGGCTTGTAAAATTTCAGAGGGAAGATTAAAGACTCTTATCAGGGCCATTGTTCTTTGACTATGAAGTTTCTGTGGTTTTGGTTAGCTGGGGCTGAAGGATCGCCTGTCATTAACAAGATACCAGAACTACTAAAGCAAAACCATTGCATTACTGGGACTATTGATGCTGGTTAGCTGGAGTTGGGAAATCAGTGGTGATTGGGAAAAGACCAGCATCACTGAGGTGAAATCTTCTGAGAAGTGTTTTCTGAGAGCACAGAGGCTGTGTTCCAGAAATAGCCAGGGTTGTCCTGTGACTGGACTTGGTAATGTATAAGAGTCACCCAGGTAGTATTGGTTTTGAAGGCATGAAGGAGTCATGAAGAGCAGCTGAGGCCTGTGCACTGTGAGAGGCCATGGAAGGCCAGGCCGGTGAAGGTGCAGCCTCAGTTGCAATTGACAGCTCAGGATTGAAGGGGTCATACAAAGGAGTTGAGGTTTGGCACCATGATAAAGTCTATTTGCAGTGGAAGACAGCAGTGTTTTGGAGATACCAGTACCACGAGATGACCACCAAGAACACCAGCAGCAGTGGAGTACAGGCATCTGGAGCCGTGTGTGCTATAAAGGGCAGAGCTGGAGAACTGATGCAAGCCCTTGGAGGAATCCAGAAGATCGTGAGTAGATCACAGACATTGGACGGTTGGAATTTGATTTTGCCTTTGATTGTGACTGTGGCCTGATATTTTTCCCTCTTGAAGAAAGAAGGTATTTTAGTGGAGCCCACAGTTAAAAAACTTTGAATTTTTAAAAGACTTTGAATTTTAAGAGATTGGATGTTTAAAAGGGACTGAAATGTTAATATGTAAGAATTTGCAAAGACTGTGGGACTTTTAAAGTTAGTTAGATTTTGGGGATGAATAAAAAAGTCAGGGTCGAGGCTTATTGTGATGTGTTTGTGTGTCAAGTTGACAAGGGGTAAATTGTACTGGCTAGTTTTGTGTGTCAACTTGACACAAACTGGAGTTATCGCAGAGAAAGGAGTTTCAGTTGAGAAAATGCCTCCATGAGATCCAGCGATAAGGCATTTTCTCAATTAGTGATCAAGGGAGGAGGGCCCCTTATGAGTGGTACCATCTGTGGGCTGGTAATCTTGGGTTCTATAAGAAAGCAGGCTGAGTAAGCCAGGAGAAGCAAGCAAGCCAGTAAGCAGCATTCCTCCATGGCCTCTGCATCAGTTCCTGCTCCTTGGCCTGCTTGAGTTCCAGTCCTGACTTCTTTTGGTGATGAACAGCAGCATGGAAGTGTAAGCTCAATAAACCCTTTCCTCCCCAACTTGCATCTTGGTCATGATGTTTGTGCAGGAATAGAATCCCTGACTAAGACAAATTCCCAAACAGAATTAACAATATCAACCTCACGCTATGATGGATTAAAATTTGCTTTAAACATAGAAAAACTTGTGATTAATAGTACAATGGAAAATGTTAAAATAGTTTCACATTGGCCTATTTAATTGATCAGGTGTGTGTGTGCGTGTAACACAAAAGGTAAATGTATAAATAGGAAAGGAGAAGAGAAAATAGATCCTTTTTCACTTGAAGTCTTCTTGATTAAAAAGACACATTATTTGTAAGAAAAAAATCAATCTTGGGTCTATAAAGATCAATGTCTTTGAAAATGTTGAGGTAAAATATTTTGTGAAACAGGGGTTGCCTAATAGTTTTTTTGTAAAGGGAAAAAATAACTTTGCACATCAACATATCTGAGAGGATTTACCAATGGTGGAGGATTCATGGCTGCAGAAGTGATGTTATAAATTCCTTTGAGAATATAGTCAGATATAGCTTTGTAATGATTTGCAAATGAAACCGAGGATACATTGATTACTCTGTTTATCATTGTAAAACCCAAATACTTGTTGGGCTTAGCTCTCTTCATGTAGTCCTTCATCCATCCATTCATTCTGCTCATCAATACATATTTACTAGTCCACAGAAGACACTGAGGTATGGGTTATACAGGATAGGCATTTCATACTCTCTGTCCTTAAGGATCTAATTCTCCACCCCTCCCACACACCAAACTCCATACACCAGGAAGACTGAGCCACACTCAGTCTGCAGCCGAGGAAGCATGAGGCACACAAGAGGGGAGCGCCGGGTCAGTCATTCCTGAGGTGTCCCACAGGACCAGCAAGGGAAGCATGGCTGCCCTGTGATGGGTCTTGGAAGCCAAGTTCATGGCTGGTCTTGGCTCATCCAATGTATCTCCATCGAGGAGGTGAGCTACATCAAGAATGTGATTCCACTAGGGAGCCAAGGAGTAAGTGACAAGCTGAGCAGCTCACAGAAGCAGCACTTGTTTCTCTAGCCCTCACCATGCATACTGGAAAAGGTCTACAGGTATTGAATTGAGGGAGTAGTAATTGGATCGGATGTTATATTTCCCATGTGTTTTATTTATAAAGACAGGAAGTCTGCAGTGACAGGAATAAAAAATAATTACTACAGGATGGAAAGAAAGTAGCCCAGGAGTACTGTGCTGCCTGGTTTTACCTGCCAGCTTGATACAACCTAGCATTACCCAGGAAGAATTTTCTAAACCAGGTTAGCCTGTGAGCATGTCTGTGGGGAATTGTCTTGATTGTTAGTTGAGATTGGAAGACCCAGCCCAGTGAGGGTGGTGCTAATTTTAAAGTTAGGCCTGCAACTGTGTAAGAGTTAAGAAAGTCACAAGCAAGGATATGATTATTATCTTTGATTATAGATATGATGTGACTGGCTACTTGAGTTCCTGCCTTAACTTCCCCTAAATGACTGATGGTAGCTTAGAATTTTAAGTCAAATAAACCAAGTCTTCCCATGGGCTGCCTTTCTAGCAGAGCATTTGTGGTAGTTTGAATGAGAACGTGTCCCATGGGCCATGGCGTTTGAACACCTGGCTCCCAATTGGTGCCAGGCTTGTGAATAGTTAGTGCCTCTCCGACATTCACTCACTACATCAACATTAGCTCTGTCTTCACACCCCAGAGACTTGCTTCATTGTATAGCACAAAAGACAAAACTACCTGTGTCAGTTGGTTCAGGAAATGATAGCTTGGTCTTTTTTTTTTCATACTCAAGACTGATAAAGGGATTACAGGTGAGTTTCTCCAAAGATTGTCACACCCTCCTGGAAACTGACCTATGGGCATGTGGTTATGAAGGGGCAGAGACCATCGCCAGAGACAGTCAGGACTGACAGATCTAAAACAGAGGGGGGATGCTAGCTTACTCACTTGCAAAGGTCCCCACAGGATCCTGAGAGTCAATATGTCAGATCACCATCTCTTAGTTTGATTTTCCTTCTCATTTGGTGATAATTAATTGTCAGACTGGTCTAAGTTGAAATTGGATGTAGAATCAATAATACATTTTGCCTTGATTTTTTTTCTTATTATCTAGACTCTGCTCTTCTCCCTTAACCGTGATGATAGAGTGACATTTTCAAACTGTACAGTACCTGTCCTATGAAGTGTATGGTCTTAGAAAAACACAAGGGGATGGCCACAAGTACACCATGCATCTAGGGCTGATGTACGCTGCAGCTGCTGCCTGCCGCTCCACATGCAGTCCTGCTGGCCCAGCTGTGCCTAGCTGTGTCAATAGAGGCACCCTTGGTTATTCAAACCCTGATCTGTGCAGGACTGACAGAGATGGACAAGTGCTCTTTGCATCTGGTCACTAAGTGGAACCAGAAGGCAGGTGGGTAAGTGCCAGTCTCTCTACCTGCTGGGTGCTTGCTTATGGCCACAAGCTGGTGTGACTCTGGATCCCATTCTTATCAAACAGGTATGAGTAGAAGCTGCTGCCACTGCTGTATCCCAGGTAATCTCAGATGTGGCTCAAAGTTTGGGCCAATCTCTCCTCAGGATCTATACTCACTGAATGAGGTTGTTTAATTAAGAATGGCTCCATGGGCTCATATATTTGAATGCTTAGTGATCAGGGAGAGGCTATGTTTGGAAGAATTAAGAGGAATGGCCTTTTTGGAGGAAGTCTGTCACTGGACTTAGGCTTTGAGGCCTCAGAGACCCATGTAAGGCTCATGTATGGTCTCCCTCCCTGCCGTCAGATGTAGCGTCAGCTCCTTCTCCAGCACCATATCTACCTGCACGCTGCCATGCTCCCCACCGTGATGATAATGGGCTAAACCTCCAGTCATCACATCTCTCACAGCAATAAAATATTGATTAAGACATTGACCTTTCCTGGAACCCCAAGGAAGCATTTTTTTCCATTCTGGAGCATCAAGTGGTCAAAGCCATGCTTTTCTGTATCCACATGGCTGTGGTTGTTCTTTTCCCATACTTGGGGACCTCTGGGGAACTCATGTCTCCCTTCCTCACCTTCTTCTCACTTCACTATCCCTTTCTACACGGTGCCTCTCACATTGCTTCTGACAATCGTTCAAACCCAGATTTATAGTCAGCAAAGCACTTTTGAGTCTAGTATCCTGTGGTAGGAAAAGCCAACACTGGCTCCTCCAGGAAGGTTATCTGACTATGGGTCTAACTATTAGTTCTGTGCTCAAGATTCCCTGACTATCGATAAAGATAAAATTCAAGGACTGGCCCAGTTCAGAGGCAGATGAGCACTCATCAAAGAGTGAGTTTCTTCAACTGAGAGTACACATACAGGCAAGCAGTAGGGTAGACCTTGCATGGCTCTGAACATTTGCAGACTGGATCTGAGGAGAGTGCTGGAGTAAAGAGTCCCATTGTGCTGAGATCTCACTCTGGTACAGGGAAATGATGTTCTGTGTGGTTTCTGCTTTCTACTGGACTGGAAGTGCCAGTCTCAGGAATGGAGCATGTATAGTCTTGATGGTCTGTGGTCTCCAGGCAGGAGTCTGGGGATCTGTGGGTATCAGTACTGGTCCATGGCTCCCCACTCCATGTACACTTTAACCCTGCAGCACCCACTCCCTTGGCTTTCCTGGCAGCCATGACACCTAAGCTTAGGCACCATCAGTGTCTGCTATGGCCCTGGCAAAAGAGTTCTTGAAATGTAAAGTTTTTGCATAGAAGTTCGTATGGACGAAGTTCCCTCCTACATGGCTCTCACCCATCAGGTGAGGTCCAAAGGGGCAGCCAAACTGTAGGGACCACAGATGACTAGGCTGTGCCTCTGTTTACCAGGTTCTCATTGTAATTTTGTTCTTGTTGCTCAGTAGGAAGGAGCAATCATCTGGTGAGGATTCTGGTGTCTTTACACGAGAGAACTTTAAAACAGAGCTGCTTCAGTGGAATAACCCTTCTCCTGAACACACACACACACACACACACACACACACACACACACACACACACACACTTACCCCAAGCAATCCAGCCTACAATGCAGGCAAGCTCCATTTTGAAGTTTGTCCAATCCTAGAGGCATTTATGTGTAAGACAATTCCCTTCTCCCAGTGATACCTGACACTCTTCTATGTGTGTGTTCACTCACCGAGGCAGAGTGGAGTCTCAGTCCTGCCTGTAGGCAAACAGACCCAAGAGGTAGCTGCTGACAGACATCCTACAGAGCTGCTTCAGTGGACACATAGGCAGAGGCCTGAGGGAGGATTGTCTGAGCACCCTGTTCAGAGAGGTAGTTCTGGAGACAGAATCAGGAACACATTTAAGTTCTCAGAGGAGGTCCCGAGTCACAGGGTAGTGAATCTGGCTTGAAATCGTTTGATGGGCGTTCCTTTTTCACCCATACTCTACAGCTGGTGCTTGTATTGCTTGTATTGCATCTGCAGCATAGAGTAATGTGGCAATGGAGAGTCCCCTCTATTCCGGCTCCTGCTGCCTCTCGTGTTATCACCTTCTCGGTTTTTTTCAGAAGTCCTCCAGGATTGCTCGTGGCAGCAACTGAATGGACAGAGTGCAAGGGCATTTAACTAAGCACCACCTCCCCAGACATTTGCCCAGCCAAGTTCAGGATCTCTGCAGAAATCCTGTGGGTCCTTCAGGCACAGAGCGCAGAACCGGTTCCAACCAGTAGAGGGAGAGAGCGCAGAGATCTGCTGAGGCTCTGGTTGTGTGTGTCAGGGCACTGTGTGTGTCATGGCGCTGGTGGCATCTGCCAGCCGTTTACCGTCAGAACTAGCTTCAGTCGGTGCCAATCAGTGCTGCGCCATGGGCACCTTCCCTGGACCCGAGTCAGCCTAGACCGTTCCTAATACGAAGTATTAATTAGCAGCATGCAAACTGGCAGGCCTGCCTTTCCTCTGCCTAGCTCAACTTCCCAGGGAGTCCCAGACCTACCCAGGCTGCATCTACAGACCTGGTCAAACCCCCACCTGACTAGTATACCCAGGCCTAATGATGTTTGGGTGGGGTTACCAGAGAGTCCCAAATCTGTCCAAGGTGCATCTGCAGACCTGGTCAAACCCCACCTGCCTGGGAGAGCCAGGCCTGAGGATGTTTGAAAGGGGTCACAGTGCATTCAGCCTGACAGCTTCCCGCTGGGTACCAGAAACTACAGAAAATTGGAGTCTGAGGGTCACTCTGGTACGGTGGGCACGCAGCCAGTGTCCCTCTCTTCAGGACCTCCTACCCCTCCTAGTCCCTGCTGTGCTTTTTTTTCTTTGCGTAGAATAGAACCCTAACAATGACTTGTGAACGAGCACTCATAGCAGATCCATATCCCCGCTCCCACCCAGCGCCATTCTATTGGCCTGTCAGGAAGAACAAAGACATGCAGGACAAACAGAACTCTAACTCTCTCATCCCTTGGTTCCCTGATGTAAAGAAGAATGCAAGGACATTTTTTTTCTTCTTTAAATCTGACAAAATGGCAGTAGGAAGAAATATTCTGGGGAATTTCTTATATTTTCCCCCTGATCTATAGACAGCCCCATATTAGCTTTTAACTGTGATTCATGAAGTAATAGTGGAATCATTTGTGCAAGAAGCCATTTTTCATGCTAAAAGTCGGTTATTAGCTTTCTCCTTCCAGTGCGCCGTAGCCATTTGCTTCTGGAAGGAGACAGACAGGACACACAAACGGTAGTGTGGCCAGACGGGTGGTGTTGAGAACTTGTGAGGAGGATGTCCTTGCTCTGCAGTATCCTGCAAGCATCAGCTGCTCCTGTGATTGAGATCTTGTGTGAAATGACGCCTCGGATTTCTCCACAGAGAATAATGGAAGGTTCTTGAGAATGGCACATCTCCAGCAAGCCATGAGGGGCATATGTTCCTAAATTAACTTCATCTGTAACCTTGCTTGTCTGAAATCCACAGTGTCATTCTGTACCTTCCTAAGTAGGACAGTCATCAGAGTACACACTTCCCTGTGGATTCTGCAAAGACACACACTCCCCAAATGACAGGACAGAATCGGTGGCAGGGCACTCAGCATGGGTCTGCAGCTTGCTCATCCTGCCTATGAGCTTCATGGGATTTAAAAATCCAGGCCCCACCCCCCACCCCCCACCGTGTGTTGCCTCTGAGCTCACAAATGATCCCAGGTTAATTCACATCAATCCCCAGACTGGAGAGAGAGGGTGGATTGGAAAGATGGGGCTGCTGCATCATGAAAGGAGAGAGTTCCCATACATTCTTACCTGTCTGTTTCCATCTGTTAAAATGGCTGCTAATTATTCTCTCCTTGTGCCCCAATCTCTGTCTCTGGCTTTCTCTCCTCCTCCCCTCTACCCCAGTGTGTGTGTGTGTGTGTGTGTGTGTGTGTGTGTGTGTGTGTGTGTGTGTCTCCCTTTCTTACTGTGCTTTATTCTTTCCAGTTCCAACTGACTACTGGAGATGGAAGTGAGACCTTTGCTCAAATGTTTAAAGCTCCCGCTCACTGCCGGCCCTAAGCACTCCTCACAAGACTCATGGATGTTAGAGGCCTCAGTAAAGGGGAATATCAAGGCGGGAAAATGGGGATGGGTGGACGGGGTGGGGGGGTGGGGGGGTGGGAGGTGGAATTCCCTCCTAGAGGCGGGTTGGGGAGGGGATGGGGGGTATACAAAGAGGAGACTCAGAAAAGGGGAAACATTGGAAATGTATATAAAGTATCAAAAATAAAAAAGGAGGAAAAAAAAAAAA
>CM052716.1:3955008-3977419 GCA_028551405.1 Uromys caudimaculatus
CTCAGTAAAGGGGAATATCAAGGCGGGAAAATGGGGATGGGTGGACGGGGTGGGGGGGTGGGGGGGTGGGAGGTGGAATTCCCTCCTAGAGGCGGGTTGGGGAGGGGATGGGGGGTATACAAAGAGGAGACTCAGAAAAGGGGAAACATTGGAAATGTATATAAAGTATCAAAAATAAAAAAGGAGGAAAAAAAAAAAAGATTTGTGTTTTCTGGAAATGCCTGGATGGTCTGGTGAATATTGCAGAGGCATGATCTAGGCTCTGAGGCCTGGATAGGAGGAAAGAACATATCTGAGGGCTGTTTCACAGTTTAATGAAATGATTAATCATCTAAAATTTTCACAACACCCCTCACATTCGTCAAATAAAAATATTGGGGTACATGTATGTGCCTACTGCCCCTGTGGCCCTCCTCAGTCTATCACCAATGCAGGAAAAAAAAGTCTGTGACAATTAACTTCAACTTTATTTTTTATAATTGCCCCAACCCCAGTCTTTACCACAGCACTCTATGGATTCCATCTTTTACAGCTCAGTCCCTAATAAACATAAACAATGTGATTTTGTTCAGCTACTGTCAGCCCATCAGTCTACTTGGTTTTATGACTGGAGTGGGTCTCAGCTCCTAAACACGCAGGAGTGGAGCCTCGTGAGTCCAGGCTCACTGGCCGTCATCCTATCAGGCCAGCTAATAAACGGACCACTTACCTCATGGACACTGATGTACCCCCAAGCGCATGGATTATTATTCTACCCAGATGACCCCAGCCACAATGTGATTTACCCCTCAACTAGCAGACACCAATAGGGCACCGTTTGAGCTAACAGAATTTACACCACCCTACATCGGATACACCCCAGGGCCATTTACTCTACCTTTATGGTGAAGCACATCAATTATTGTAGTCAATGCCCTGACACCCACACCACCCCAGGAGTATTGTATGATGACTTTCCTCTAGACATTTTTACAATTTTATAGTTAGAACTTTGTTTCTCAGCACTACAGTTTTATAAAGCATCTTGTACTTAATTTTGATATAACCAACTAGTACATTTATTATGAAATAATTAACTTTCTGTATGGGACCAATTTCTTTCCATCTCTATTATTGTATCAACTCTCCTTCACACATAGAACGTGTCTAGTAAAGGTTAGTAGGCTACAGTAAACAATAGATGTTTAATTCGTCTAATTTCTAGACGTATAGGAATTGAACCCAGTCTTTAGAACTCAAAAACTCCCTCAGTACCTAATATTCTATAATCATGTAGTGAGACGCACCATTGGGCACAACCCCCCTCCCCCGAGCATTTGTTGCAGTGTTCCTATATTAATAATCCCATAGTCCACGCTGTCATCTTAACAGCCATTACATCAAGCTCACTCATCATTATATTTAGTCCATTCTTACTATTTACATGACCAGACTGGAAATAAGCACACAAGCAAGTGACCTAGTTTTTATTAACAAACCATGATCTATGGAAGCAAGAGATGAAGTTTCTAATGCAACTACCTAAGTAATTCATGTGCAAACCACTACATCCTTAATGTGGGGGAGTGACTACGGTTATGAATTAGTGTGTAATGCAATGCTGTCAGTAAAAGCAGGTCCCCCTAGCCAAGGAGCTGTTATTGATTGGTGCTGGGGGGAGAGAATACCAGTTCTCTCCATTGATGGGCCACTCAGAGGTTTCCCGTACTCCAGCAGATGGTCCTACATACAAGGCAGTACTCAGTGGATTAGTTGGTTCAAAAACAGAACACAGGAAGTTGTGGAGGGTGATAGGAGGAAGTGATTTGAGAGGAGGGAATGGTGCGTCCATTTCACGGAAGCACACTATACGCAGCACGACACAGCATTCAAACAATAATAGGGGGAGACACTAAAACTTAACTCCAGCTCACTTCAGAATACAAGGAATTTCCCTATGTTTGTAATATGTTTCAAATTGATCCCTTAAATATCCCCACCTTCACTTTCGTTTCTGATATCTCATGTATTCTAGCAGGAGGGTAGGTTGGATTAAACCAAAATTAAGTATGGAAAACCTTAGTGTAATAATCGATTGTCCAGATAGAATGAATAACAGCTATTATTGTCTATTGGTAATATTGCTTGATCCTCTAGTTCATAGGCCATTAGCCAATATTATCAACTGTTTATATTAATTTAAATATAAATATGTTACCATTATCCTATCGATGAAATAAATTACCTTTAACAGTCTTAATCATCCCAACAACTCTTCTTTGCCCCCGTTATAGGATTTCTACTTAAGTGAGGTGTCATATGACTTCTCTAGTCTATATTCCTAATCTTACTTCCATTACAGACATGACATGAAACAATGACTTGAGCACCTAAACTCCTTACTAGCTCCTCCTATGTTTTGTGACCCCTCTCTTGCTCCCTCTAGCTCTTCTGACCTTAATTAACTAGAAGTTTAGGTTAAATTCAGACCCAGACCAAGGGGCTTCAAAGCTCTAAGCAAGTTAAACACTTGCCGCTGATGTTAAGGACTGTGGAAATTTATTCTATGTTTAGTGAATGCAAATCAAACACTTTAATTAAACAAAATCCTTACTAAATCTGCAGTGACTGACCCCCATGATGATAACCTAATACCCCATTTAACACTTACACACCCCCAGTCAAATGGCTTTAATCTATTCCTCTGCCATCAGGGGATGGAAGGAGACAAAATGTCAGAAAAATACAGCCAGACTGAATAGATGGATCTTGTCACCACATTGCAGGGTTTCACCATATTCTTGGACACCTGTCCTTCCAGGTTCAGCATACTGCTCTCATGGAAATCCATGGTATCCATCTCTCTGTTCTCAGGTGAGCCTGACTGAGCAGACCAGATGCTCAGCTTCCAGCTGACCAAAGATGTGAGCCAGATTTCTCATTCCAGAGGCCATCTCCATGTCTTCCAGGCTCCCTCAGGAATACCACGTATGGTCTATGGCTGTGACCTGCTAGAAATACACTGTTTTGACTGCATTCCTTATTAGATTTCTTAATCCAATCAAGTGGGAAATCAGGACTAAATATCATATACTGAAATATATTTGGCCTTCACAGTTAGGTGGAAGCCATAGACGTTTTGAAATGCACCTTGAAGACTAAGACACACAGTCAGCCCTCACCTTCTGTTGGTACACTCTTACCTTGAAGAGAGGATACTTTGAACTACATGTATGTGTTTGATATTTAACTTTCTTTTTTAAAATGTGATTCCCCTTGAAAGGAAAAGACACTGAGATGCAAGCATTGCACCTCAATGTTGGTTGGTGCTACGCTGGATGCTGAGGAGGTTGTGCCTGGCCTGACAGCCTCTTCTCCTGAGGTCTCAGCACACTTACTGCATGCCACAGTCCCCTTCCTTGTGGTTCCACATGAGCTGTACTCATCCTCACCTACACGGACTCACCCAATGGCTTTGGCTTGCCTCTGAGTTGGGCATCAAATTACTCCAAAATTCGTTTAAGGTGGAGTTAGAAATGTTTGTGCCATTCAAGATGGTAAACAAGACACTAGAAACTATGTCAGCATGATCAGAAATGAGGCAGAGTGAGAACAGAGCACAGAAACAGCCTGTGTTATCCTACTATGAATGACATTTGCTTCATGGGTCTTAAGAATGGTACAGCCAAATGAGAGATATCACTATCTTCTCAATGTGCCTGAGCATGTGCATGCATGCACATGTCTGTACATGTGTGTATGAGTGTATGAATGCATGTGTATGCATGTGTGTGTGAGTATGAGTGTGCATTCATATGTGTGTGCGTGTGTAGGAGTGCATGCATGCATGTGTATGTACGACTATGTATGAGTCCAAGTATGTGTGCATGCATGCATGTGTGTCTGAGTGTATGCATGCATATGTACATGTGTGTGTATGTGCATATGTGTATGTGCATGCATGCATGGGGAGAGTGTGAGTATGCAGGTATGCATGTGTGTATGAGTGCATGCATGCATGTGTATGTGTGTGTACTTGTATGTGTGAGTGCGAGTGTGCTTGTGTGCATGCATGCATGTGGGGGGGGAGTGTGAGTATGCGTGTATGCATGTGTGTGTACTAGTGCATGCATGCATATGGGTGTACATGTGTGTATGAGTCCAAGTGTGTGTGCATGCATGCATGCATGCATGTGTGTGTGAGTGCACGCATGCATATGTGTGTGTGTGTGTGTGTACATGACTGTGAGTGTGTGTACATGCTCATACACACACAGATAGGCAAGCTGTACCTAGCTCTCAGCCAATACTAACACATATTCCATGACAATAAGGAAGAGGTGGCAAAGAAAGACCTGGAGCATGGACCATGGCCAGTTTGTTGTCATTTCCAAGGATGTCAGAAAAAGATATAAGAGAATCATAGCTGAGCAGAGTGTGGCCACATCCCAGCTCAGAGCCTGTGAACACATCTCCTCACCTTGCTCAGTTGGGCCTTTTGATACATTCAGAATTGTAGCTTCACTATCTCTAAAGAAAACATCTCTTTTCCCCTCTTGACAGCACATCAACATGACAAATGTTCAGTCTTGGCACAGATGCTAACAGCCCCTTGGAAACAGAATGGTAGCACAAGCTGCTCCTGCTCTGGTGCTGTAGGAGTCCCTGTGGTTTCAGGGAGTGGCAGATACCCCTCCTTTGGGTGTTACACTGAGCAGCATTGGGTGACACACTGTCCTGAGAAAGAAGTGTCTTGTTCAGTCCACAGGATGATGAGTGTTGAGGCCTTGCTCCCTTTGTCTATGTTCTTCACGGCAGACTTGCCCTGTGGTAATGAACACGAAGAGTTCTTATAATAAGGTCTCTTTTTGTGCCCCTTCCCTGAGCTCTGAGATGACCGAGGCCTCCAGCCACCTCACTTTGGCCCACTGACTTACTGTCGAGATCCTGGCAGACTTCTGAAGATGTTCAACATGGCTCTCTCCTCCACTGCCTCCTCTGTTGCGCACACCTAGTTCTGGTATCACCTTCCCTTCGAGGTTACTTCTCCTGTGACACTTCTTCCTTGCCTTCTCAATCATGGGGCAGGTATTGGCCTTTTAAAATACAAAGCTCTGGCAGTGGTGGTGCCCGCCTTTAATCCCAGGACTTGGGAGGCAGAGGCAGGTGGATTTCTGAGTTCGAGGCCAGCCTGGTCTATAGAGTGAGTTCTAGGACAGCCAGGGCTACACAGAGAAATCCTGTCTCGAAAAACCAAAAAAAAAAAAAGGAAAAATAAAAAATAAAATGCAAAGCTCCCCTGACAGCAGCTATGTTTGCACGTCAGTGAGCGGTGCCACTGGCTCTCAGACCCTCTTGGCAGTCTTGTGGGCTGGGCTTCTATTTGAACAGCTTCTACCAAATGCCTACAGCAAATGCCTCCATGGACATGGGGTCGTGGAAGTGTTACTGGTGCACACTGGAAGGCTGGAGGAAGAAAAAAATGGGACATTTTACTCTATTTCAGCCATCGGATGCTTCTGTCTTAGCAAGGCGTGTTTCTTTCACTTGGGTACCCTGCAGTTGTTGGCTTACGTGGCTTTCTCCCAGGGGTGGCTGGGAGAAAAAGCAACCCAGGGTGACTGGCAAGAACACCAGGGTGACATGGTATTGGTTATGGGCTGGGATTTCTTCAGACTCGGGGTGAAAAGCTCATGGCTTTGGGGTCCAAGGGTAGGTGTGGCCAGCTGGAAACCCCTCCACTCTACTCTGCCTCTTCTCTTTCCATTGCCTAGTAATTTTTAAAATGTCTCCCTGAACAGAGGCAAGGTCAGATTTTCTGCAATTTCACCAATTTTGTAGGGTTTGTCCTGCCAGCTGCCAACATTCTTTCTAGAATATGAATGGTAGACGAGAGGCAGACACCTCTACTCCTCTGTAGCCTCTACTATTTTTCTTATTTTCTCTCTTGAGGCTTCAGGAACATCATCACCACCCCTCCAACCACCCAAGAACCAGCTTGAGTCCCTCCCTTGACAATACCACCCCCATCAATCCCAAATCAACCCTTGAAAGCTGTACCATCACTGTTTCTCAGATCACATCCGATTCCCCCGTCCCGCCAATGCCACCCATGCTGGGTCTGACCTGTGCTCTGCAATACAACAGACTCCTTTACAGTGGGATGGAAGCTCCCACTGTGAGCATCACAACCACCCTACATGTAGCCACTCCCCTGAGCAGAGCTGCTGCACCTTAGTCCCCTTCCAGGGAAAACTGAGATCACCAGATACGGTGTGCATTTTCCCTCTGGATCTGATAGATGCACCATCCCTTTCTACAGCTGAGTCTTCTCTCATACCCTTGGTGCACGTTCCTCCCTGTCCATATCCTCTCACCTCAGAAACAAAGTATCTCTGTAACAATTTATTCTGCCAAGTTCCCCTTATTCCTATATTATTTATTTGTCCCTTCAAACAGACTGTTTCTCAGAATGTTAACTTGACCTTGCTTTCTCACTCGAAATCTAATGTAAAACTGTTACAAAGTCAATTCAGCCCGGGCAACAGGAAATCTCATTAAATGCCCCTGTGTGCTACAGGAGAGGATGGCATGCATCAGCTGAACCTTGAGGAAACATGAGGTCAGGGAGATTTATGTTCAAAAACCCGATGCCAATCACATACATGCCCCTCCCACAAGGATCTGTCAATCATATAAACAACCATCTTCTTCGTATGAATACCCTGCGTGTGTGCCTATTTGTGTGTGTGTGTGTGTGTGTGTGTATGTGTGTTGTGTTTGAGAATGAGATAGACCTGTGACATCAAGCCCTAGCTGGCCCCAGCTTAGAACAATGCCACTGGTGTTTCCACTTTGCCAAATGCTTTCTCATGTTCTAAGCCCCTGTTTCATAAACCGTGGCTCCAATAAATGTGGAGCTTCTGAAACATTTAACACCACTTAAAGGTTTCTAAACACTCAATGATCAAAACTAAGTAAAAACCAAACAGACAAAGAATCCAAGGTCTTTCTGGCAGTGCTTGCATCACGTGGCCTCCCCAGCCTGGTTCTGAACACAAGGGCAGGAACACTTGGCGTTGAGCGTGTCCCCTACCACACAACAGCAGTAGATCTTGCCTGAGACTCCTCAGCCCAGATTTGATATTGCACATAAGACATTTTCTTTTCATAGAAACCTAAATTTAATTATGGAAAGCAAAGACTTTTAATAATTTTATGCCATCAATCCTCGTGCAAGTGTCAAATTCGTAGATCTTAAGTTTCCGTTGTGTTAGGATGTCTGATTTTAAAAGTTGCTTTCGGGTTTCTGACTTGGGTATCATGAAGCATCATTAAATACATTTTGGCTGGGGACCAGGACAGAATTCTAACAGTTTTTTAAATAGCCCATGGTGGTTTGAATGAAAATGGTTCCACAAGCTCATATATCTGAAGTCTTGGTTCTTTGTATGTAAATTTCATTTTCTCTTCAATAAATGGTAAAATTCTATGTACAACAAAGGATTGTTTTAAAATAAATTTCCTTATTTCTTTTCAGTAAATGTTTGATTTCTAAACCTATCTTGTCTAACTGTGCATGCCTCCTGAGTACTGCGTACACAACATTTTATCAGGCATCCAGGGGTCATTAGTGAGAAACAGCTTCAAATTGTTCACATGTGTAAATATCTAGTCTTGGTAGGAATAGATGTCGATAGAAGACATGAATAGGGCCTATGAACTGAAGGAGGAAAAAGAGGCTTTAGGGTAAGGGTGGGGAAGACAAATGGGCCCTTTCCATTTGTGATATGCCGTTATCATGGAGATAGATGGTGAAAACTCAGTTGAGCACAGTTGAGATGCTTCCATGCAAGGTCTGCTCATTGACCCTGACTCACTGTAGCAAGGACATGTGAGCCCTGGTAATGCAGCCCATGCAACAGAGTAGTGTGTGAGGAGGGGATCTCAGTGTTCTGGAAGTTACAGTTAGCATGAATGGCTCAGCACCAGTCATGGAGAAGAGATCCACTTTTTGGATACTTCTCTTTATATTGCATATTGTATGTTTATATATATGTATACTATGTATACAAACATATGATTACTATGTATACCCCACACTGTGTATTCAATATAATTCAGTATATTAACGTGTAAATTCTAGTTTACATGTGAGTTTACTTGTGAATGAAGAAAAATGTCAATGTATTTAGGGGTATTTATGTTTGATCTGTGTGTGGAGGAAATTTGTCAGTGTTACAATAACAACAGACATACAGCAATGAAAAGTGATTGGTTTGATTGAGCATGGTGTTATGCCAGTAAGCAGGTCAAAGGTCAAGAAGCAAGGCTTTCTGGGTAAATATTTGCAACAAGCTCTACAAGGAGTCTATGCTTGAAATATGGAAAAACTCATACACACTGATCAAAAGGCACTGACACATCTGGGGAACAGAGCCAAGCATTGTGCACGCTCCACAGCAATATTTGTTCTTCACTGTTAGGTGGTGACAGTGGTTAATAGCATTATTGTTAAATATGGGTGAAAAAATACAAAATTGAAAGTTGCAGAAATAATGATGAATCACCTAAAACAATGTTCAGTTTATTTATAATAAGTAACCCTTCGGTTCTTAATGAGTACATTTTGTCCATGGAGCAGAGAGGAAAACGATTAAAATAATAAAAATTGTTTTGCATTTTAAAATAAAAGCTAATGCTAAACCCAGGCTTTTACTTAGTGATGCAGCTGTGCATGTGGCTGTTTGCTAGAAACCGCCCAAGCCTCCGGGGATGTGTGACACTGTTACTGTTTAAAGTAACAATGCAGGCAGATGGCCCCAAACGTCCTGAGTCTCTCCTTTCTCCTTTAAGAACCATGCAAAACAAAACAGGTTAGCAGATAACAATCTCCTTCAATCATTTCCTCCAATAAACACAAGGAACTTGTGACCTGTGTTAGGATGATCTTTCAAGAAGCAGCTGAAGAGAGGACAGATGTTTTACTCTATAGTGTGGATGGAAGCAGTAGTGTGAAGTTGCTGATCACGTTGCGTCCAGTCAGAAAGGAGAAAGGAGGCAGGAAGTGGGGCTGTGCATGCAAACCTGAAAGCAAGTGTGTTTCCCGTGTGTCAACTCCCAGGTCACTCTTGATCTTGGAGGTGGCTGGCCAAGTGGGTCACTTTAGCACTTCTGCGGTCAGAGGTGTCTCATGTCCCATTGGGTAAGACCTAGAGACACAGTACCTGAAGGACACAGCACCTTCCCCAGCCACAGATGAAAGCACATGGACAGTACAGCTGTCTTCACCTCAGATTCCTGATGACCTTGGAGACTGGAGGAGCTGCCACATCCTATAGGTCTGTAGTGTGGACAAGAGAAAACCCTCTGTGTGCTACACCGAGCAGTAGTGTTTGTTACTGTGATGTGAGCTTGTCACCCTGGTTGGCAGCTCCTTAGGGACAATTCACCCAGACATATCTGTCTTCAGATGCTTTGGGACTATTTAAATAAGTTATGAGAGTATCAGATATGGATTGGCATTTTCCTACTGGCTCCTGCTTTCCCATATGTTCATCATGAAGGCGTTTTTGAGCTTGCTGTAGAATGGGAAATTTTGTTGATTCAAGGCAAGAACAGAGGAAAAGCATGACTGTGAGAGACCTTAGAGCAATTTCCTCTCTGAGATTGTGTCCCAAGATATACTTCAAATTATAATTAATAAATAACTAAACAGAAAGCATGAATATGCACATTATATTGATTGCTTAAATATAAGGCAAACACTCATGTGGAGAATATGAACATCACGTTTGCTCTGCTCCTGAGATGAAGCAGCCTGCTGTCATTTAACCTATAACTTCAAAATATCAACGTAAGAGTCATGAATGTAGCAAATGCTAATTGTGTAACAGAAAGCAAGCACAGTAGAATGCAAAGGGCAGCTTGCTTAAAATGTAATAAAAGTGGAAGCATATATTAAAAAATAAAATTATACAGCAAATTATTACAGTTCATTATCTCTGGAACAAAGGAAAGGGATTTTAATTGTTTTCTTTATTGCTTTTGTATGCAAAAGTTTAACAGTGAGATTGCTATAATTTTTAATATGGTTAAAAAATAAGTCATTAAAAACTTTCTACCAATTCACAGAGCTTTGGAGAGGATGAATTAAATTACATCGTTGAAGTGCTTACGATTTGTGCATAAGAACTACATTATTAAAATAGAACTCATACCTAACTCTAAAAGAAAAAGAATAAAAAATAAATTATCACCAATTCAAAACTATAAACCCACTGAGAACATTTATCTCTGGTGGCTGAGTTCCTTCAAAGACAGATGGACTTTCACCAACTAGAAATAGAATATGCAAATAAGGTATAATATTTGCATGATAGTCATCATCAACATTGATCAAGTTTTAATTTTAAAACCGAGAACTCCGCTGTGGCCACGGTGGGTCTGATGCTTCCTCCAGGAAATGAAGCAGCAGCTGTCATCGTCCCATTCATCATGAGCTGGGCTGACAGGAAGCACACCTGTGAGGTGGTTTGTTCTGTAAGACAATCAGGAGTGCTCGGGAGGTGCTGGGTATTGTTATTGGCTGTCACTGTTATGGGATCCTCACTTCTGTTCTTACTGTTCAATTTCTGAAACATGCACATTTCTTATATAGGTTTTAAAGCACAGAAATAATTAGCCTGAACATACACAAATAAGACACTGATATACAAATAATGCCATTTGGCACTGAGAGGCCAAAGGAGAAACACACCCTTTCATTCCCATAGACACAGGAAACTATGTCTTCAAATTTGGTTGCACCCATCATTAAATAAATAAATCTTCACATATAAGGAACAGTTAGAAATTCTCTACTGAAAACCTACATCAGACATCACAGTCCAGAGACAAACCTTGGAAACAATGTGATACCAGAAACATGGCCCTACTGCCGCTGGTCTCTTACCAGTGTCTGGGGTGTTACTTTATTATTTTACTATAAAACAACAACAAAAAATTAAATCAATGAGAGAAAGAGAAGAGACAGTGTTCTATTATAAGTAAAATGTGGCTGTCTACATAGGAGAAAAGGAACAAGAGGTCCATGATCAACCTGCTGGAAACAATTCAAGTAGTCAAAGAGCAATGTTTATTAATTAACACTTAAATATCACTATTTATACCAGGGATGAAGGATCTCAAAAAGCCAAGATCAGTCCAGGAAAGACCAAAAAGACAAAGTGCATCATGAGATTAAAATTAATTAAAAAAATAAAAGGTTCAGGTGGACAGAAGTCAGGAAACCAAACTGGTGAACAATGCTCTCCTTCAGAAATGGTTTCCTCCAAATCCATTGTAAAGTTAAGGCAAAGCCAAGTATGCATAATGAAGCATAAAGAAGCAAGCAGAATGAAGATGTATCATGTAAATTTCGTGTGCACAAATAGATGGAAGACTATCCACCCAAGGTTGGCCTCCAACTCTTCCACCTATTGTCCCAGGTTGCCAAGAATTGCATGCATGTGCCCTCACACCTGTCTGAGAGAGGGTGCTTTTGAAGAATCAGAACTGATGGCCAAGATGTCCCCAAAGACAAGAAGATTTGTTATTAAGTAAGTACATAGTTTGTCGATTGATTCATTTTGCTGTGAAGGCAGGAGTCTGATCTTCTTACTGGGTGAATAATATTCCATTCCATACATGCATCAGAGCTCAGCCTCCTCCACTGACAGACACCCGGGCTTGGTCTGAGCCCTTGTGTGGACATTTTACAGGAAACTTCCATCCCTTTGGTTTCTGCTTCCACTGTCTGTGGATGCTAAGTACCTAGCTGGATAATATGATAACCTCAATTGGGTTATTTAAGGAACCATCTCTTATTCCCCACAATTGTTAAAACAAATAAGTCATAAATAGAGACAAGACATGCTATCTCTCATGTGGGAACTGAAAAAACAGCAATGTGAGTGACAGGTGGGAAAGATGCACGAGAGAGGCTGCTGGGGAAGGATGGATAAGGGAGGGAGGCAGGGTAAAAGAGGGGAGGCTGGGTAAGGGGGGAGGCTGGGTAAGGGAGGGGAGGCTGGGTAAAGGAGGCTGGATAAGGGAGACTGGATAAGGGAGGCTGCTTTTCTTGCTGTGTGCTATATTCCTATATCAAAATAGCCCAGCAAATCTTATTTTTCTGTCTGATGAATGTACATGAGCCCACATGCTTTCAGGTCACAGATTTAAGGTCCATGCAGTTGGCTAAGGAGTAAACAGAGGCTGGCATTTGAGGGCAGAAAATCAGACTATCTCAAAAGACCAGAGCCAAGACCACTGACTGCCCATCTGGGAAAGTAAAACAAGATTCCCAATTCCCACAGCACAGAAACGTGAATTGCAGGTGGTTAAGAAACTGATTGTTGCAAAGGGACACTAACCCCTGTCCCCCAATCCCAGAAGTTACAAAGTTATTCTTCAGCAATTTGTTCTAAGAATGTAAGCTGCACAGACATATTCTCAAGCAGTAAACATGCAAGCGAATCTGATCACCTCAAAAATATAAAACTCTCATATTGCAAGCTGCACCATAAACGTTTAAGATAAATGACAGGCTGCAAGATTTGTCAGCTCAGTTCACAAATTAGGACAGAGGAGGATGGATCACGAGCGAAGCACGTTTAAAATTAGCGAGCATGGCACACAGAAAGGCAACTCGGAGTGGAGACATGAATATCTATCACTCCCAAACAGGATCTACACCGTGAATTCAAAAATGGCGGGTAAGCCAGATGGAAACAGCCACCGTAAGGGGAACAGGCCATGAGGAGTCACATGAGGCTAGAAGGCTGTGAGACAGGCTTCTCCGTCCTGCCTGTGGGGGGTCCAGATGCTGCAGCAAATCTGGAGTCAGCTCTTTGGAAAGTTGAAAACGTACAGCTTTAGGAGGTAGCATCCCACTCACAAATATGTAACCTGGGCAAACCATTGTGTGTGCACAGCGGGAGGAAGGGATTTCAGTGTGGGGTCCACATTCCTTTATAACACAGAAAAGCTGAAGGCAAACAAATGTCTATTCCTTACGGGAGGCATGTACCAGATGGCAGCCAGTGTAATACTCAGCCTCTGTGATTGTGTTTCCCATCTACATTACTACAGGCACGCCCCCAAACAAAAATGAAAGCTCGGAAGCAAAAGCAGGCACCAAAAATTACAGACCCACCCTCACTAATATACACACATCTGGTTCTGAACACCATGCAGCATCTACACGGAAACTATGAATACTACAAATGACACACTGTATGTATAAGTTATCAAATATAGAACAGAGTATTTTTGTTTTATTTTCCTGATGTAACGTGTCTGTGAGTATGGACACTGTTGATAGCTGGCACAGATTTTAGGTATGTTTCTGATATTTAGATATTTAGATAGACTGTCGACGGAGAGCACACAAATGCTAGCTGCTAATTTTTGATGTCATAAGAATGGCCTGATTTGTGCAGATATCTCTATTTTTAATTTCAAAAATTCAGTGGTGTGAAAGGCTCTCCAATGCCTGTCAGGATGGCTGGCAGAGCCTACCCTTCTCTATGACGTCTGCATGGCTCTGGATTTGTGCTTTTGATCTTTCGGCTGTCCTTAATAGAACTTCAAAGTCATGTTGGAAGCATTTAAACTATTCAGTGGGCATCTGAAAAGGGCAAACCCAATTGGAATCCTGGGGCTTTAAAATATGTATAACTTTGATAACATCTCATGTTCATCCAAAGCCTTTCATCCCCAGAATATTAAGTCTCTCAGCGTATTAACTGAAGGGCCCACAGAGTCCCCACGAGGCAGGATATTGCCCCCTGTCATTTAGAAAAATCCAAACGGCCATAGATGTAGACACTTTTAAAGTCAGAATAAGGCACAGCCATGCCTCCAGGTTCCCGATATTCCAAATTCTGCAGCCATGTAATTTGGGTCAATTCTCTCTTCACTCATGCCCTGTGCTCATCTTCATTATTCCTGATTAGTTCTCAGTTCCCAGTTCCATGGTAATTTACTATAATACCCCTCAACCCACCACTGCCTTTCCCCTTTAAGCTAAGTTTAATTTTATTACACAAACATGTCTAGAATGCTAAGTTTTAGGTCATCAGTGATCTTCACTATGGCATCGGGCAATGCTCGCTTCTCTGCGTCTGACCCCTGGCCCCCATCCACCTGCCATCGATTTGCCTTGGGAATGAATAGCTCTTCCTTTTGTACTGCAGATGTAGTTGGATCAAATGTAGTTTTGGGGGAGGTTGCTATAGAGAGCCGTAAGAACTCTTGCCAGGACAACTGTTTGTAGGTCTGGGAACTGTGAGTGGATGGAACCAGGATTTGCCACACAGATTAACCCTATGTATGACTGAAACGCATTGGACAACATGCCCTTGTTCTTTTGTGCTTTGTATTCCTAAGGCTTGTCTGTGTGGGATTCCCAGGGGTTGTCTGCCCCTCATTTACTCTTGTCATGCTTTGTGTTTAAACGGTCCCCACAGACTGACATTTTTAAACACTTCCTCCCCAGATGCTACTGGTATCCAGCAGGAACCTTTGGAGGTGAGATCTAGCTGGAAGAAAGGGATCTCACATACATTGGCTAACCTGTTTGATTTTGTGTTTCCTGGTTCCCAGAGATGGGACCGGCTGCCTCAAACTCTGGCTGCCATTCCTTCCCAGCCAGGATGAACTGTCCTTTATATCATGATGCCTTACGTCGTTTCATGTCAGATGGATGGCCCTAGAACAAGAAAACTACCAAATACAACCTCCGAGCCTAGGAAAATCCCAGACCATTATCCTCTTTTCTTTCAAAGGGAAAAGCTATAGACATTGTGTGTTTCAGAAACAGAATATGGTGAAAATACCGGAAAGTATCAAGGATACAAGCATCCTTGTATGCAAATGCTTCCTGTGTATAAGCCACATGATTTTTCTCTTATATTTTACCATGGCAACAGAGCATGATGCACATTTTGCTAGAAAGCATACTTCATATTTTGAAAGTTGAACTTTTCCAAGTTCACAGTACAAGATATGGTTTCCTCAAGATACACAGAAGCCATGGAACTGTCAGGTGACTCAAGCCACATACTGAATAGCCAGGAGTTTCAAATAATGGCATTGGAGCATTGCTATGTTATGCAGCATTCTGAGAGGTGGTGGCCCAACAACACACTAACATACGTATGTCAAAGATGTCAAGACAGGCCAGGCTGAGCTGTGGTGTTCAATGTAACTGTCACGGTTTGTATATGCTCGGCCCAGGGAGTGACACTATCAGGTGTGGCTTTGTTGGAGTAGGTGTGTCACTGTGGGAATGGGCTTTAATACACTAGTCCTAGCTGCCTGGAAGTCAGTACTCTGCTAGCAGTCTTCAGATAAAGATGTAGAACTCTCAGCTCCTCCTGCACCATGCCTGCCTGGATGCTGCCATGTTCCCACCTTGATGATAATGGACTGAACCTCTAAACCTGAAAGCCAGCCCCAATTAAATGTTGTCCTTACAAGAGTTGCCTTGGTCATGGTGTCTGTGCACAGCAGTAAAACCCTAAAACAGTAACCTTGTTATCTTCAGTCTGAAGTGATTTCACAAGACACAATTCTTTGTGAATGGAGAAGCATCTTTACACAAGACCTCTGTGAGTGTTAAGGAAGTTGATAGCTATACCTCCATGATTATCTTTTTCTCTGATTAGTTTAACAGCCATTTCAATTAAGCAAGGGCTTACAGTAAACAGACATAGCAGGACAGAACTGGTACCAGCTACTGGGATTGGTCAGTCTTGTTGGTCTGTGAGGAGAGTCAGGCTGGGATTGGTCAGTCTTGTTGGCCTGTGAGGAGAGTCGGGCTCTATAGATAGTTGGTGAGTGAGCAACTGGAGGGACACAACAATGATTCTTTATCTTCGTGGTGATTCTGTCCTGGAGGGGTGTGCATGTGTGTGTACAGCTGAGTGTGTGTGAGTTCGTGTGTGTGTGTGTGTGTGTGTGTGTGTGTGTGTGTGTGTGTGTAGGAACACGGGCACGTATGAGTACATTTGTGCGTATGTGCATATGAGTCACTGGCCTGCTTTCTACCTTTTCACTGCCAATTTTTTCATGGTAACAGATGTGTTTTAATGGCCTGGAAACCAGGCTGCAGGTACACAAATATATCCAGCTTCAGCAGATCTCCACGCAAAGCCTTAATAAGCCATTCTGGGTCTGGAGCGTCATCTTGGGTCTGGAAAGTCATCTTGTTTGCCAATTTAAGCAGCCACTGGGCTGTCCCAGGGATCAACAAACTGCATTCTTACACAACGCATTGCCGGCACATACTGGCAGGCTTTGGTGAAGTGAGCTACGAGTGAACCCCACTCCATCCATCAAGCCCATAAACCACAGCAGAGTAGGGCTGAGTGGAGCCTTGGATCAAGCCAACCAGCACTCTTTTTATTGTAGTTGTGTGTGCTGCCAGACAATCGCCTGGTCTGAGCACTTACACATCAGCAGCTCATGTTATCTGCCCCTCATGCATGCTCTTCCTCCTGTCTCAGCTGTGCAGCCTCTGCTGAGCTGTGTGTAGCTTACACATGGACAGCCTTGCACAAGCTCAGGTAGGCTTCATGGACCACGCTTGACTGTGACGAATTGCCTGTTCTCGTTTGCAGTGTAGCATGGCTCCACTCAAGCTTAAGAATCGTGTTCAGGTATCATCCAGGCTTTAAAAGCCTCATGCACAGGGGATCAGACCCCTCGTCTGCAAATGATTTACCTTTGATGTGAACAGGCTGTCTGCACACAGCACGCTCCCTTTGAAGGTGAGTGCTGCCTGGTAGACATCAACGTCCCTTCTTTGCCCAGACAAAAGGCTTGTGAACTAGAAATTAGAGGGGAAAGATAATTTGAGAATAACCATGCTGAGGATACTTGCTTGTTTCCTTTCCACACTGGAAGCAGGAAGTAAGCTGGGCCATCAAGCTGGCTAGCTCAGAGATGGGGTCACGGCCACTTGTTACGAAGAAATAGTATGGAAACTCAACAAGGCAGTTCATCTCTTGCTTGCTCTGAAGAAAAGAGAGTCCAAAAAGCCCAGGTTGGCTCTGAACTCCTGATCCCTGCCTCACCCACATGCTGGAATCACAGCATGAGCTATCATGCCTGCATTAAATAAGAGATATCATTTTTTTTTCTCTTAAGACAGTGGGTATTGAACTCTGGGCCTCTTGCATGCTTGTCAGGTGCTCTACCTGATCTATTATCCCTATTTCTTCAATCCAAGTCCAGAAGTCTTGCAGGTCAAGTCTAATCAATTGAGTTTCACATGAGTAAATACATTGTCCAGCCCACCGATTAATATCCTAGCCAGGAAGACCAACCAACTTTAGAAAAGACTGTTAACAATTCATTCATGCAATCTATGGTTTTAGGATGTGAGGAGAGAAGATGGTCAGCTTTTGTCCTGACTGTATGTGTGTGTAGCGGTGGCAGTGGGAGCGTACAGGTGAGAAGGTAGTTACATGTGAGTTTAGCATTAAAGAGTCAGCAGTGTGTGTAGTAGGAAGCAGAGGGGCGAGAGGAGAGACTTCCAGCTTCCAGAGTCTGTGCCAGCATCTCTGATGACAAGCAAGCCTCAGGTGAAGGGCTCAACCACTGTCTCAAGAGAGGCAGGTGAACAATTTGCTCATTGCTCTCCTTATGTGGAGCACACAGTTAGTTCATTGCTCTCCTCATGTGGAGCACACAGTTAGCTCATTGCTCTCTTCATGTGGAGCACACAGCTCATTGCTCTCCTTCTGCAGAGCACACAGCTCATTGCTCTCCTTCCTCAGAGCACACAGCTATCTTAAGGTCTGCTTGGACAGATCAGGGAAGAACAAAGTATCATTTTCCCAGCATTGCAGTCTCCCTTAGTATACTTGTGGAATCAGTGACTCAGAGATGACTCACATGGTCTGCACTGTAAAATATTCTAAGCAACATACTCATGGCTCCATGTCACATCATCTAAACACTGTCTTATTGAATTGTCCCAACAAAGCTCCCAGAAATTGTCCAAGTCAGAAGAGATGACAACAGCAAGCTTTGGTTTATTTTTTGTGTACCCAAGAATAAATATATGGTGAATTAGTAAATAAATAACTATTTGGTGACCCATTGAGTGAGTGCATGACTCTGTGAGTCACTGAAAGATTGTTAATGGATAGCTAAGCTACCCTGAGTTCTCTTTATATTCCTTCTTACATTAGAAAAATTGACCAATTTTATTGGACCAATGGCATCCATTTTTATTAGGCTAATACTGATCTAGTCATTCCTTCTCTACTGAATCTACCTTGCATGTGTCAACCTTATTTCTATAACCCAATAGAAACGGAGAGAGAAAATGTGATGCCCCAGTATTTAGGAGTAGGTGACTGGTGCATGGGGGTATCTGTGCCCCCATGGTATGTGCAAAAACAAAAATCAGGTGCTCCAAGGAGACCCAGCCAATGGAGCACCAGCAAAGGGGCACATGGTCTGCAAACATAAGCCAAACAAGTAGACAAAAATAGATGCAGGTAGAGTGAAAAGTGGGATGAAAAATGAGACAGAATTGTGGGGGCGTGGCTTAGTGGTGTGAGGGCGTGGCTTAGTGGGTTGTGGGAAGGTGTGGCTTAGTGGCATGGGAGTGGGGAGCTGTAGCTTAGTGGTAAGTCACTTGCTGCTCAACAGTAAGTTGAGAACTGTGGAAATTCAAGTTCTCAAAGGCCACATAATCACATGTGGCAGTACAACTGTAATCCTAACACATGGGAGAGAGATTTAGGGATCCTTAAAGAGCAAGGTGGCTAGGCAGGCTTGTTGAATTGGTAAACTCTGGGTTCAAGAGAGAAATCTCAAGTCAGTGTGAAAGGTGGAGAGTGGTTAGGGACGCCTAAAGTCAACCTCAGTCCTCCATACACAAATGAGTACACACTCATGCACACCCACAATGAGAAGAGCACCTGAAGTCAACCTCAGCCCTTCATACCCACATGAGTACACACTCATGCACACCCACAATGAGAAGAACACCTGAAGTCAACCTCAGCCCTCCATACCCACATGAGTACACACTCATGCACACCCACAATGAGAAGAGCACCTGAAGTCAACCTCGGCCCTCCATACCCATGTGATCACACACTTAAGCACACCCAGACATCTATGAAAATGCACACTTACACAAAACAATGGTGGAGATACAAGATAATCTGAGGAGTATTGATTGAAAATAAGAGAAGGTAAGAAGGGAATATATGTCCACACTAGACAGATAAACGCTGTTGTAGGTATTCCACTCTAGTGGTTGTCAGTGCTGGGATGGCTAGGGCATCTTGTCTGTGTTTATGTAGGAGGGTGTGCAGGTCCAGGTGAAGAGCCCTAGTCAGAGTGGGGGTGGGCAGTAGAATGTCCCAGGAGCTCCTGCTCCAGCCGGACATCCCACTGCAGACTAATCTTACTCTTATGCTTAAGCACATTCATAAACTGAATGACTGGGCCTTCCTGGATTGAGAGCACCTGAATCCTAAAAAAGCCTTAGAAAATCAGGTATGTGCAGCAACATGTTGCAATTTAAAGAGAATTAAAAAATGTCAGTAGCAATTCTGCACTTATTAGAATGAAGGCATTTCTAGGCAAGGAAAAATACTTTAAAAATTGTGATTGTGTGACTAGGAGTGTAAGTCGGCGTTAAAGCACTTGCCTGGCATGCGAGGGGCCTAGGTTACATCTTAGTACTGTACGATGAATAAATACGAAGATGGACATTAACTGAATCTACATATCATGTGACCATCAAAGAGACAGCGGGAATGTGGATAGAACGCCGGTTAGCATGAAGTCCCGGTGTCCTTGGTGATGAAAATCTACTAATGGAAGTTCACAAATCCTTGCTTTCGCATCAGAAAGTAAATGAAATCCTGCAGCACATAGTTCTCTGGTCCCTAAGCCAGCATGTCAACACTAACCTGGAGTCTGCACACAAGGCCACAGGTTTGTAGCTTTCTACCTAATCATGACTTCTGAGCTGTTGCTAGCTATTGGCACAACACAGAGATGGAGAACCGCCTGCCCAAAGTGTCGGCCTGGGTCTGATCTTAAGTGCACTTTTGAAAAAGTCTCATTTATTTCCTTTATTTTGTATAGGATAGCATTCGATGCAGCTATGTTCGTGTACCACATATATGACTGATGCCCTCAGAAGCCAGAAGAGGGAGCAAGATCCCCAGAATTGGATTTTACAGATGGTAAAACATCATGTGGATGCTGGCAACAAAACACTGGTCCTCTACAAGAATACTAGCGCTCTTAGCCAATGGGCCATCTCTCTGGTCCCTTGGCTGTGTTTTTAAGAATCAACTTTAGCCAATTTAGCTAATAGCTGATGGATAAAATGGGCATATGTAGGGTTGGCAAGGGCTCAGGAACAAAGGCACTTACCATTAGGGGTGCACGTGTGTGCACGAGCACACACACACACACACACACACACACACACACACACACACACATTAGATGAATAAGTATTTTTTCATGCTTCATATATCTGTCTGGAACACCTCTTGCCTCATCCACTTAGGCATGACAAGCAGATGCAGAGAGCATCAAACTGGTCTTCAAGCTTGCCTCAGCCACATTCCACAGGAGTGGCCTGAGCTGCTGGGACTCTTGGAATTACAGTCTCCAGTCTCATCTTCTTACCAACTTTCGTTTCAGAATAATCCCGACTCTGCATGGACACAAGAGAGGATATGTTCTATTTGTCATCCCGAACTATTTAGCTAAGATTTGGGACCTTTGTAAACTGAGTAGAATTGGCAATGAGCCCAATTGTTTTCATTGGGAATACAATTGAAATTATAATTTCATTGCAATTAAAATCACTGAAGTTACACTAAAATTATAATTACTTGATTTGCTTGAATTAGGCATGAACAGTGAAGTGAGGAAGGGTTACCAAACCTACTAATGAGATTTGATGATTTACATAATTAAGTATAATGGAATCTAGCAAGTGACAGCTCCTTGGTTCAAACTGCAGTGGTTCTAAGGTGTGAGTGTGTGGACTCATCCTCTCCAAGGCTGAGGAAGAGTGGGAAAGTGATACTCTAGGAATTCAACTACTGGGAGCAGAATGCCTGGGTTAGAAAAGAAGTTTATATTCCTCCTTACCTCTCTCACTGAGGAAATGCAGATGGCCTATAGGCACACAGGTCAGGAACAGGGTAGGAAAAAAAAAAAAAAGCAGCTTTGGCATAAAAAAATCGTACATATGTCAGTCGTACCTCCATGCTGAGTATTATCCACAGTTACCTTTTCAGTCGCTCTAACACACCCAGTCAATAAAACCCCACTTTCACACTTGCCAGAGAAAGAAAGCTCAAGAATAGATGTGTGAGCAGGGAGAGAATGGTAGCCTTCAGTAAGACTACTCTATACACAAACACACACACACACACACACACACACACACACACACACACACACACACACACATGCACACACACGTGCAAACATCTTCACTGTTATAAAAAAATAAAAGCTTACGTTTAGAGCAAGAGGGATTTAGTAATGGCATGTATTTCATACTGATGGCATCTGGGGCTCCATCCCAGACTCTGGTTTGGGCAGGGGAGCACTCACTTGGACAAGAGTCCTCACTTTACAAGCATAGCCTCCGATCTGGGAAAGTTTCATACCACCACCACTGAGCTACATCCTGGATGAATCTAGGAACTTGGTGCTTAACCAGTTCAGGAATGGACAGACAATCTGACTTGATGCTTGCAGACACTTGTGCTTTATTGTCTTTGGTTTTAGTTTTGGTTTGTTTACTTTAGCAGAGGAGGTTGCAAAGGCAGAGGGCAGATATGGAGAGACATGAGTGGGACTGGGGAGCATCATGTGCAATTCGCAAAGAATCAATAGAATTGTTATTTAAAAAAATAAAAGGAATGTGGCTTCATGTTGTGCTGAGATTTGGAGTAGTTTGAGATGGCACAGGTCTTATGCATGCTGTCAGTGCTGAACCTTCACATGTGTAGCTGTCAGTGCTGAAAATTCACATGTGTAGCTATCCTGCTGTGTTCACATGTGCAGTTGCCCTGCTGTGTGTTCACATGTGCAGCTGTCCTGCTGTGAGGTCACATGTACAGCTGCCCTGCTGTGTACACATGTGCGGCTATCCTGCTGTGTGTTCACACGTGCAGCTGTCCTGCTGTGAGGTCACATGTACAGCTGCCCTGCTGTGTACACATGTGCGGCTATCCTGCTGTGTTCACGTGTGCAGCTGTCCTGCTGTGAGGTCACACGTGCAGCTGTCCTGCTGTGAGGTCACATGTACAGCTGCCCTGCTGTGTACACATGTGCGGCTATCCTGCTGTATGTTCACGTGTGCAGCTGTCCTGCTGTGTTC
>CM052716.1:3977919-3998285 GCA_028551405.1 Uromys caudimaculatus
CTTTTACGACAGCAGGGTATCCTTGATCTTTGTGGTTTCATATTCAGCTCTCGGAGTAGTCATAATATTTTCCTGTTCTTCTTGGCTTCATTTTCTCATGACCTATAGAGATCTCAGCATCTGGGGGGTGGCGGCTCCCAACAAGAAGACAACTCCATGGAATCAGTTCTCACCTTCTGCCTTTTTGTGGGTTCTGAGACCCTAACCTGGATCATGAGGATTTCACCTACTCAGGCAAGTCACCAACTTCATCCTCCTTTTTAAACATCATGGCATGGAAACTCATTCTGAATTTATGGAAGGAAGGGCAGAACTCTGGGCTCCTCACTTTCAGCCTAACTCAAGTGGTCAGTGTTTTATTTTTTATACAGGTAAAGCCTGTATAGAAAAGTCATTTCCAAACTCATTCTAAAAACAGGAGGCCCTGTTCATTCTGAACTCAAGGAAGCTTCTCCACCCCGACCCTGGAAGACAAAGAGTCAAATGGAGATGTCTTGGTCTTTAGTTGGCTTCTCCAGAATTATTGTTAATTTTAAAGTAATACAATGTTATTGACACTATATTGTCAGAAACAGATGATGACATGCCTGAAATATTCAGGGAAAAGCATCAGTGCTCTCTAAAATGCTTGGAGTACTTGGAGTCCAGAATTCTTGAGCCAGTTCTCCAGAGAAAGCCACTGCAAAGACCTGAGCCACCTGTCCACATTCTGAGGGTCTCTTTGTAACTTGGACCGGCAAACATTTAGTAAGGAGCCTTGCAGCAGCACCAGGGCTTGTTATGACCCTGATCATTCTCCAGACTCCACAGTGACACATCTGCCTTCTCTTTTCTTCAACTAAGAAAAAAAATCAATCTAGGAATGAAAGAAAAAATGTATCTGCAAGCCAGTATCTCTTCAATGTCTTTGAAGAAACACACCTCACACCCTACCTTTCCGGAAGGATGCTAGTGGGACTTTCTCATAGCCAGGAGAGGAAGTAGCTTCTTCCCTCACTGCACCCCTAGCTAGCAAGTGCAAATTTGCTCTGCAGCACTTGCTTATGTTAGTATTGTTTCTCAAGAGACGGGTACTTTGTGGTCCACCTTCCTACACCTTAATTAATTTCTATCATGGGAACCTCTTTAAGAGACGATCTATTCTGTGCCATCAGATTTAAGTGCTACCAGAAGAGCTGAGATGTTTTGCTTCATGTCTTTCTTCATGGGGAATGTGTGCAAGAACAGATGCCAGCCTCTCAAAGGGACAATGCTTGAACAAATCTCTGCCATTTGTACCCAAGGATTTGGGAACATGTTTATCTTCTTGTAATCAGTTCACTGTCTTCTTTTGAGAGACAACTTAGTTATTAGGGACGATTAACCAGGATAGAGCATTTCCGTAGAAATCTCCTTGTAGAACATATTGGGCAAGACTCCATCCTGAATCTTGTTCATAAATAATCCATGACAGTCTGCTTTTAATTGTAATTAAAGATGGAAAGAGGAAAATGAGAGAAAGGAGTGGAAAAGGATAAAATCGAGATCTTAAACTTCTCTTTGGATATCAAGCTAATCCAAGTTTCTTTTCTGAGCACTATTCTGATACTGAAACTCCAGAAACTTCCCTAGGCAGAGCTTCACTTTCCCAACTCTGAAATGTGTTCACATTTGGAAATTAGACAAGATAAGTGAGTGCCAGGCCTGCAGGTGGGAGTGAGGTACTTCAGGCTAATGACTTACTAACAGGAAGCCAGCCAGTGCATGTGACCTGTGTGTGATGGTCAACCATGACTATCAACTTGACTGGATCTGGACCACCCTAGGGATACACCTCTGGATGTGCTTGTGAGGGTAGTTTTTGAGAGAACTCTCCCCCCAGAGCAGGCAGCACCTTCTTGTTACAGCCCAGGACATTTCTTTTCCCCAGCCCACCTATGCTCCTGCTTGGCTGCATCTGCTTGTGCCATGGCCTGTAGACTTGCAGACAGCAGAACACTGTGCTGTTGGGGTCCTCCCCTTGGCCTGTATCTGTAGTGCTTCCCTATGCTTTCCCCAGAACCTCTAGCTTTTCACACTTCATAGTAAGGTCTTGATCTGTTTTGAATTGATTTTTGTGGTGCACGAGAGCTCTGGGTATAATCTCATTATTCTGCATTTGTATATGCACATCCACATTTCTTTTTTCAATATATATTGACACCATTGCTACAACTTCTGTGCCCATAGCTGTGTGGCCTTATTTAGGGGCTCTGTATTGAACCACATTCATCTATATCTTGTTCTGTGTCAGCACCCACTCTCTAGCTGTCACTAAGGATCCACAGCATAGTTTTGAGGTCAGATACAGTGATATCTGACATTGTTTCTTCCTGAATTGATTATTCTGGATATTTTGTGCTTCTATAAAATTGTAAGGTTTTTTTCCTAGTCTTGTGAAGAATGTCATGGAAATTTTAATAGGAAATGTATTGAATCTGTAAGTGTTTTCAGTAATGTAGTTATTTTTCACACTATTAATTCTGGCAACTTATGAGTAAAACTTATTGAAAATAAGACCCAACTATCTGTTGACTAAGAAACACCTTTCTTGCAAAGACACCCAAAAACTGAACACATAGAAATCAACCTACTGCCGGGCAGTGGTGGTGCATGCCTTTAATCCCAGCACTTGGGAGGCAGAGGCAGGTGGATTTCTGAGTTCGAGGCCAGCCCGGTCTACAGAGTGAGTTCCAGGACAGCCATGGCTACACAGAGAAACCCTGTCTCGAAAAACAAACAAACAAAAAAGAAAGAAATCAACTTACTGTGCAATCAGACGTGCTATAAAAGCTGGTGCAGCTGTTTTCACTCCTGGTCAAGTAGATTTGAGAAAAAATATCAGCAGAGACAAAGAAGGCCAGTGTTTTAATAAAGAGAACAATTCTTCATGATAATATGACAATTATAAGTATTCATGAACCAAACATTGGGACTCTCACTTTCAAAAGACAAACATGTTGATACAATGATTATAACTGTCTTCAATGCTACCTTATTCTCATCTTTAAGTAGACCTTCCACCTAAATGTGCACAAACAACAATCCTGAAGCTGTAACTAAAACATATTCACAAAGAAAAGCCCTAATGGGACAGACTCACTGTTGAATCCTACTGTACTTTTAGGAAGACCTAACACCAATACTCTTCAAACTATTTTATAAAATAGAGAGGAAGAAACAAATGCCTTGTGGTGGTTTTAATAGAAAGTGACACCCCTTGGCTCTGGTATTTGAGTGTGTGGCCCTCCTTGCTGGTGCTGTTTGGGAAGGCCTTTATAAGAGAAGGCCTTTGTGAGTGTTTAACTTCACCACTTCCAGTTCAAGCTCTCAGCTACATGTTTGCTGTTGAGGATGAGATCTCTGAGTCCTGCTCTAGCCTCTGTGCCTGCCTGCTGTCATGTATCCCCACCATGGTGGCTTTCTTCACTCTGAAATTTGAAGCCCAAATAAACTCTTCATTACCTAAGTTGTGTTTTGATATTTGTAATGTTTAACAGTCACAGAAAGGCAACTAGTACAGTGCTCCATCAAACCACTTCTATGAAACAAATATTACCCTTGATCCAAAACCAGATAAGGACATAACGATAAAACCATAGAAATTCCCAAATGAGCATAGATACGATGATTCTGAACAAAATACTCACAAATATCTTCCAAGAAGCTTTTGCTGATGTGCTCCCTGGGCTAGGACCAAGCCCCTTGGTGATGACACAGCATCCTACTCCTCCTCATATTTGTAGTTAATATACCCTTTAGTAAACAAATCCATTAGGATTCTTACTACAAGTAACATAACAACCCCTCACGGGTTTAGCATAAAAGGATTTCCCCCAAAGATGTCAGAGCTCATGGACTCACTGGAATTGCTAAAGACTAAGGTATTTGGAAGCTGAATCTGTCCAGGAACTAGAGGCAGCAATAATATCCTGGATTCACACTCAGCTCTGTGGCCTGAACCAATCTCTAGACAATACACAGACATCATGCAGGACCTGATGCCACATCTCTATTGTAAACTGAGTCTCTCCATAGCAAGAAGGGGATGCACTGACCCTTAACCTCTAGTGTGACTGATTAGGAAATTCATATTCGTGGATCTAGGGGAACTGGAAAATGGGGTTAAAGGTGACTGCTCAAATGAGAAGCAAGTAAAATTCAGGAGAGCCAAGAAAAGAAAATCCACTCCGAATAATTATTTGCTTCTTATCTCCTTTTCCATAAGGATTTTATTTGATCTAGAATGGAGTTGTGTCAACCCAAGAAAGTCATGCACTGATACACAACCCACCAACTACTCCAACAGAAAAACAGCACAGGTGGGCTTCATGGTCTCTCCTGTGGCACAGGGCTACCTGCAGCTAGAGTTTGAAAACATTGCTGCTACAAGAGGAAATTGTACTGTGTACACCTTGTTCTGGAGAAGATCTAAGTCCAAACCCAAACTACAGTTTTTCTAGAATGCTCATCTCTTGTGCTTCATGGAAAAGAAAAAGTTTATGTCAAATTATGATTCAGAAACCATCAAAGACCAGGATCTTAGAAATCCAGGGAATCTCAAGATTCCATAAATAGCACAGAATAAACCAACAAACCAATAAACAAATGAGTACAGGAGATCATTACCATAATGTTAGTCTTCTGTTCTAGTAGATTCTGGGATTTACAGAATTTTTCAGATGTGCCACCTTATGTTTTCTGTCTTCGGTCACATTCATAACACACAGCATGAGCTGATGGGATGTGACCACTGTCAATATGAGAACAGGAACACTTGCTAAATTACAACAATGGCAACAACAAAGGATCAGAACTGTGCACATTCACAGTGGCTCTTCTCCCACAGTAGTGCACTCTGTGATAGGCACTGTCTGGCCTTGGAGAACTATGAGTGGGCCCTTATCAGTAGCACTGTCTGTGATAAGGTAGCTGCCTCGCCACTCCTGTGTGCTGCCTGTGGCACTGTGGCAAGCTCAGTAAAAATGTATCCTGTTGAGTGTAACATTGCAATACCAGTAATTAGAAAAAAATTAAATACTTGGACCAAAAGAGAGTGATTTGGCAGAATGCCAAATTTATCAGTTGGTTTGTATAAGCCTTGGCTATAGTTGGGTAAACAGACAAAATTCTTATTTGAGACTCAGATGTTATAATTCAGAAATAATTAATACATAATTAGATGGAGCTATAAATTGTGAAAGATTTTCTTTACTATAAAAATGTATGAAAAATAATATTTTCTTTTTATAAAAGAAGGTAGGTCTGCCCAAAAATATGTGGTAAGGCAGCTATAAAAATGTATGATAACATTTCTTTCTTTTAACTTAGAGTCTCCAATATCAAACATAGGTCTTGCCATAAAGGCATTGTGCTTGCTTCCTGTTTCTGAATATTGTTGGCCAAACAGTGGACTGGATTAGCTATCTCCTTCCATCCCTGCATTCCTTAAATTAGGTACTGTGCTCTGTTTGCATTGCACATGATAGCTATGTGGGATCTATCCATCTAGCTAGCTAGCCATCCCCCTGTCTACTCAAATATCCATTAAGTTTTAATTTAAAATTATGCATAAATGAATATACAATAAGAATATAGTCAGTATGTGTATTCTTTAGGATATATAAGAATTATTTTTGCAGTGTTCTTTTTCAAAAAATTGTTTTGCCTGTCAGCATACTCCTAGACTCATAGAGACAGGAGACCCTCTCTGATGTCAGGATACCTACTATTGCCACTTTGGTCTCCATGAAGAAGTTTCAGGCAGAATAAAGGCCTTGTCCACATTCTCAGGGTTTTATGGCCTGATTGACCTGAAATGTACTTTAACATGACCATTTTGCCTTTGTAATGATTTTGAGAAGTTAGCTCGGGACCTTTGAGATATTCCACCAGGGTCCCCTCCCCCTTCCAAGCACATGGGCACCCCTCCCCTCCTGGAAGAAACAGATTCATGTAGGCTGGAAGGGAGGGGCTGATTAAGCCCCTGTTACCTCATTCCCTAAAGATCAATCAGTTTAAAAGTCACACTGTTCTGCCAATCGCATTGTGCCTAATGGCTGCTGCTCTAAAATCCATATATAAGGTCCTTAAACGGGCTACACGTGGTCACTCTCCTATCTTGGTATGCAGAGCGGCCTCAGCATGCTGAATTAATAAATTCCTCTTGCATTTTGCATCAATCCCCAGCTTCATGTGTTCACTCAGGAGTCCTCTGGTAAGTTAAGGCTCGCTAGAGTCTTACAATTTCACCTTCAAGGAAATTAAGACGAATTAGGTATCACTTTCTGTCTAAGAGAAAGATTTTTTGGCTTTAGCCTGATTTTCTTGGCATAAAGCAGCAAGAATTACTGAAGAAGGTTTCAAGTTATTTCCCAGGAATGAAGTCCCATGGAAGGTGGTCACAGGAACGCAAAGAATGCCATGCTCAGGGCTGGGAAGGTGTCTTCGTGGGTAACATGCACACCACACAAGCATAAAAACCCTAGTTAAATCGGCAGCACTCACCTCAACACCCTAAAAGTCAGGTGTTGAGGGACACACATGTAACCCAAGCACTGAGGTGCACAGGGTAAACAAACGGACGCAAGTTTCTCAGTCATTCTAGCTGGTGTGATGAGATCTAGTTTCATCTAGGTCTCTCTCTCTCTCTCTCTCTCTCTCTCTCTCTCTCTCTCTCTCACACACACACACACACACACACACACACACACACTCTACAGAATGCTGTGTCCCACGTGGTGGTGGTCCCATGGACAACAAACACACGCATTGCTGATAGACAGACATTAGTGATTTCTTCATTTTTATCATCTTTGACTGCATTTATGAAGACAGAAAGTCCACTTTCTTATGGTTTTATGGGATACCTTGAGACTTTTTTCAACTACCAAAAATTGGTTTTTCACCAATTGAGTCCCAGCTCATCATTATTTTCTTCATGTCTCTGTTTTCATCTTAAGATATTCAAGAATTATGAAGATCATCTCAAATTTTGGCAGGAATTAATACTTGGAGGGGATATACAATTGCCATAGTTTTGGCACAAATATTTGGCAGGATCTGGGTAAGTTGTCTGTAATTCAAAAGTATTTGTGCCTGTGGAAATCCACAGAGTGTGCAAACGACTCTGGCCACCTGAACATTTTCAAGTGTTCTAGGAGCTACGGTTGTGCCAAGCAGGAAAGGGGTGCTTTCTCTTCCCCTCAATTCCTTACAGTGGTCAAGACCTCTTACCGGGGTGAGAAGGCACCAGGAAACTCTTACAGACACTGATGGATTCTTCTCAAAGTGAACATTCTATCAATAGTTCCTCTGCAAGATAAGTGCCAGCGGTTAGCTCCACACAGAGACAAGAGCAGGCTCTGGGGAGGCCTCCGGACCACATCTATGAAAATGGGGAAGTTTAATCCGATAAGCTGACAGTTTTAGAAATGATTTTTGCTCAACCAACAGGAACAATCTCTAAATAGATAGCTAAGAAGAAAAGATCACATTCCCCCATTGTGTGTGGCCTCGAGCATGCAATTAGCAATGACATCTTGGGGATTTGTCATGGCTGAGCTAATAGCGGGATAAGCCCAGCTAGCAGTTTTAACATTGTAGCCATAAATGAATGCAATAAAACACCTGGAGCTGTTAATAAGAGTAAAAATGTCTTTGAGCTTCATGCTAAATAGCAGAATGGTTTGCCCATAATTAAAATTACAGATACTTTTACTACTCGGCTTCACACAAGCTCCGTAAGAGCGTTGTTCAATAGTTTTCCTAAACTGTAGTGGGTGTGCTAAAGACAAGGTGACTTTTTAGGCATTCAAGATTAAAAGTGGATACTGAATGGCACTGTGACTGTTCACAGACTAGGAAAGACAGAACTCCTGCCAAGGTAATGCTACTCTCTCCTCCTACGTGAGGCCACTGCTGAAGCCTGGTGTTTAACACTAACAGTAATATTAAGATTAATAAATCACCTTTCTTCCCAAGAACTGTTTTGACGGATTGCATCCTTCCTTACCTATAAAAATATATTCGATTCCATTGAAGGTCTTTGCATGTGGCCATGAGAAGTATTCTGTGAGTTGTGACAAAAAAGTAAAATTATAATTGCCTTTCCACACGGGCTGCTCATTTGCTTGGTTAATGAGGCTTCACAAAGCCTCTCTATCATAGTTTTCAAAGGATGAAAAGGGAGTGTAGAATGAGCTAGCTCCACCAGTATCTTGATAAGAAGAATGCAAACAGACAGGAAACAGACAGGCTGCTTTCTCTCTGTCAGACACCTGGGCTCCTCCAACCCCCACTGTGGCAGCAGCACCTCTGCCAAAGTCTTGTTGCCTCTGACCTCCATTCATAAATCCTTATTTTAATATTTCACAACAAAAGGAAAATATCTGTGCAGCCCCTGCATTCGATCAAACCACCCCCAAGTTCTCGCATGCTGGCAAGAGGCTTCATTCACTACTCATCTGCAATGACTCATTATTGTTTTGGAGAGAGAGTGAGGGAGACCACTACTCTAACCCCTGACGATATGCTTTACCTCTTGTGATGTCATAAAAATGATCTCATCTTGCATCACACTGTTTGAGGTGTGATGCTGACTCCCTTGTCAGTGTCTTGAAGCCACTCCTCAGACTGTCCACAGAAGCATGAATGAGAGTCAAGGAGCAGGCCATCCATTGTCCCAGTAACATTGGCAGTGAGAACATTTCAAATTCCAAAACCTCTCTGAACACACTCCAATCTTGTATTTCTGGCCCTGTATTGCTGGCCCAACTTTTAAAAATGTGTTATGATGGCTTGCACGAGTGAGTTTGTCAATATTTGTGTGTATTTTCTACACTAAGAGAATGGGAAAGTCAAATTGTATCACAGCCACATCGTGAGTGCCGTTGACCGCTTGTGGAGTTTCTTATGTGGGCCTCGCAGTGATGACTAAATGTTTACTGCTAAGAACAGGACAGTGGCATACAGTAGGGAAGTGAGGGCTATTTTATTTTGCCACTTAAATGTGAGAAGACTCACAGATTTTTTTGCACCTAAATCCTTTCATCCCTGTGAATTATATGTTCCGTATATCTTACAACTATGGAGGTAATTAATTCAACAGGATTTCTTTCATATTTATTTTTATTTTATGTATACAAGTGTTTTGCCTGGATGTAAGTAAGCGAACCATGTGTGTGCCTGGTGTTCTCGGAGGCCAGAAGAGGACATCAGGATCCCTGGCTGGACTTACAGATGGTTGTGAGCCATCAGGGAGGTGCTGAGGATCAAACACAGGCTCCTTTGGAATTGCAGCTAGCACTCCTCACCATGGTAAGCCATTTCTTTAGCTTCAGGATTTTTTTTGAGGGTGCCAGGGATCAGAGTAAAGGTAATAAGAACACTCTACCAGCTCAGTGATGCTCCTAGCTCAGATGCGGGCTCACACTCTACATCTGAGCATTAAGATGGCATCTTGGAGTACATAGTAAAACAGGTCTATGGGCTGCCTGCTTGCGATGGGCTAGGGGAAGCTGCGTGAATAGTTGTAGGCCTTTTTGGTTCCACTTCTAATGCTTTACATCCAGGTCTGGAACACTTTCTGGGGACCCCAAGCTTCATGAAGCTTTCAAGAGTGAAATTAGTTGATCAAAGAGTCACTTAGGGAGAAACGGTCGGCCATGTCTGAAGAACACACATTGCTCAAAAGAGAAGCCACTTGCGAGGAATTCGTTAGCATCACAGTTTACTGTCAGTGGTTATAGCAACACCAAATTGTGTCTTAGATTTCCTACACATGCCCAGCTGCTTCCCCTTGTCATCTCCATTGAGGAATGTGTTGTCCTGCTCCTCTCTGTTCTGAATCTCTTCCCTAATCCCAGCTTCTTCCCCAGCCACGGTCAAGAGCACCGTTCTCATAAGAGATGGGTATGAAGGCCGAGTTTCTATAGTGAGAAAAGAAGTGCCTGGGAGGAGACTCTCCGGCCACCCACAATGCAGAGCAGTCACTAGGCGTCGAGCTGAGCATCTCACAGCTTCACACTGAGGCAAGAGCATCCTGCCCTGAGTTCACATCCTTGCTGTGATTTCTCCCTTGGACACCCTGACCTGAATCTCTGGTCCAGCCTGGGCTCACAGGTATAGAACCCTCATGTCCCCCATTGTCCTTGAAGCTCTGTATTTTACAAGCCCACAAATGATAGAGGATGCAGTTGCCCATCAGAAGTAGATCTTGTGAAACTGTTTCTAAACAGTTTATTGTAGAATTAAAAGTACCTAAACACATGACGACCCTCTCTAAAAAGAATTAGGAGATGCTGTGAGAAAATGACCATGAGGTGACCTTGTGTGGCAGGGGCACTGGTCATCCTCAGGCCAGGGCACAAGTGTGAGTGGGACTTTCAGAAATGATCTTGAATACTAAACTGAAGATAAAAGTAAAGACCCTGATTTTAGTTTTTGTTTCATTGTTAGCTTGTTTTGTTTGTTCATTTTGTTTTGTTTCCCAGAGCTTTGGGATTCTGACAATCCAGAGGCCTGTCTTTTCTCATGGCTTCTGCAAGCTTCTTGTCATATTGTTTGTCCATGCATTGTATGTAGGTATAAGTCTAGCTTACAGAATCAATTTCCAAGGCTATTTGATCCCCTATAGCTTTGGGGGCTAATCAGATCCAAAGGAACAGCCTAAAGGTACTAACTGGATGCCATGGTTCTCTTTGTTGACTTAAAAGAAGCATGCAATCGCATGGTCTATTCTCTGGATACTCTGGTGGGTGGATGTGGGCTTTACTATTCTTCAGTATGTCCTGGTAACATGTGCAGCTGTTCACAAAGCTCTGAGCACTGCTGACCTTCAGGTGGCCTTCTGTTGAAGCTCTGCAATGCTCATCTGCTCCTCTGACTGTGATACCCGGTGGTGTCCTCTCATGTGACAAACCTCTGTGCCTTCTTTATTGTTAATTTCTCACAGAGGCAGAGCTGGCTACAATCTTGTTAATCTGAGCAGATTACTGTGGAAGCTACACATCCCCTGGGGTCTGTTAATGTGGCTTAAAGTTCACCCAATAATGTTAAGAAGCAACCCAGCATAAGAAGGGTTAAATTTTCCAAAATGTCTCACTTTACTCACTTTACTATAGAGAAGATCTATAATTTTACATTGAGCAAATCAACTTAATTCCTACTTAAAGGGTTTCCACTAAAATCTTCCCTTTATCCCAAAAGCAACCTAAAATTACCCAAGACACGAGGGGAATTTGAAATGTAAAATCCTTCTTAAAGAGAATTTCTCTTTACAGGGAGATAATCACAGAGATAAAGAACAAGACAAGAAGAAAGACTGAAATCTCATAGATCAATGTTGTATAGCATGTGTGTGTGTGCGCGTGTTCACCCAAAATGAGGTGCCTTGGACTTCAGGGTATCACAAGATATGAAGCAGGAGGACCTGCTAGACAAGTTCTTAGCACACTCTGCCAGCATCTCTCTTTTAATGATGCAACTGCAAATGAGTGTAGGTTTGTAATTAGGAAGCAGAACAGATGGCGGAGACTTAGTTTAAAGTGTTCATTAAAATAACCTGCACTGCCAAGTTACTGTTCTCTGCTAGGGGGGCTGCTGCTCAGTTGAAATGTGTTGTGTGTTATGTGGAGATGTAGGGAAAGATCACCACAGTGGGGAATCCATTGTAATTGTTTCTCCATTGCATGCCAGTTTCCAGATGTGCACAGGCAGAGTCTCTAAGTTTGTAGCCAGAAACAGTTATGGAACATCAAAAACGCAATCAAATCCCAAGTCAGATAAACACGATTTGTGTGTGTGTGTGTGTGTGTGTGTGTGTGTGTGTGTGTGTGTGTGTGTGTGTGTAAGAATTGCAGTTCCTCAGTTCACCTGTAGGAGGCAACCTCTCAGAGAGGCCCTGGTTTTCCCCTTTGTAACTATGCGGGCTCTTGTGTGGTCTTCCCCGGAAGAGTGAGTGGGCTGGATTTAATGCCTACCTTCTAAAGAATCCAATACAATTTGCATAACGAACCATGGACAGAAGCGATGGGAAGAAGCCTCCGGGAGTAGGCGACAAAATGCTGGCTCCTATCTTGAATATTTTCTCACTCTCTAGCTGGTGGAAGCCAGATGCCAGGTTGGGAACTGTCCCCTGCAGAGGCCCAGGCGCAAGGACCTGATGTCCTGGCAGCCGCCAGTGAGGCTTAGGAGTCACACAGAGCTGCATGAGTTAGTCTGGGGGCAGATCTGCCTCTAATAAGCATTGAGCGTCTCCTTTTCGGAGACCTTAGACCTTGAGGGACCCATCAAGTGTATCCAGACCCTTGGCCACTGAAAATAAACGGCCATAAGCGGCTAACTAGTGGACAATTTGCTAATTTGCTATGCAGAGCTCGGAAACACGGGGCTCATGTTCAATCCTCAGCCGGCGAGCTGCCCACTTACTCGGTTATTTTTTTTTTCTTCCCGTTTTATATAATTATGGTTCAACAGTTGGTTCCGGGAAATTCAATGAGAATATAGGATGAAAGACCTTGTCAAAATATTCAGTGGTGAAATAGCCAGTGAACTTTCACATAATTGAAACATCAAATTTATCAAAGCAAACTGGGTGGGCAGCTTTGGCAACCCTTGCCTAGAATCGTGTGCTACTACACATGCAGGACTGATGGAGAGATGCAAGCATGTGTTCTTACTATCTTATCTCTGTGCATAAATGCCCGAGTGTGTGTTTCACGTGTATCCCCCCACATACAAGCACAGAGGTGACTTATGGAGCAATGCAGGGATGTCCTCCTGGACTTGTTTGATAAAATGTGAGTGAACAGTTCACTAAAGAATCTTTCATGCGGACACACAATCATCAGTTCTAACTTGAAAAAAAAAAAGATAATTACGAAATAATTCCTTCCCCTTTCTCCCTCTAAACTGTCCCCAAATCCCTCATAGCTCTCTTTCAAATTCCTGGCCTCTTTTTGTCGTTGTTGTTATTGCTGTTGTTGTTATTGTTGTGGCACACCAGAGAGCTGGACTCCCAGAATGCCCTTCTACCCTCCAGAAGGCTTCTTTGACCACAGTTTCTAGTCTCTAAAGGCAGAGGGCCCTCAGGGTTCTTTCCTTCAAACCTCTCTTCTGTACATGAAACTTTTTCTTAGGCAATCTCATCAAACAAAGCTCAGTATTTAAGTTCCATTAAGCATCAGACTGGAGAGACAGCTCATTCATTGGGAGCAACTCTTGCTCTTGCAGAGGACCGGAGTTTGTCTTTAGTACCTACATGTCAGCTCACAACCACCCATAACTCCAGTTCTAAGGGATCTGACTGCCTCCTCTGACCTTTCCAGACAACAGAGTCCATCCATACATGGTGTACACACACCAGGTGGGCAAACGTTCAAGCATGTAAAATAAAGCTTAAGATATTAAAAACTCAAGAATTCCCATTTTTTTCTTCTACCCCGATTTTTGCTCCCATGCAGAGTACTTTATAATTAGAGAAAGTTAACTTTTATAAAGCATTCATTGTTATTAGATCAACCAGTAAATGATTGTTCAAACGATGAGATGACTGAAGAAAATTTAATGAAGAAATATATCACTGGGCAGAGTTAGAAAATGCCAGACAGAGTAAACTATGTCCCTGTGCCAATCAAAACAGGAGAGTGAACCAAGTGATTCTTTGCCACACTTTTCCAACTGATGTATCATGACAAACAGATCAATTATCTGATGAACTGTAAGCCAGGGAGCAGGGGTGTGGTTGGGATCAGAACACAGTCCAAATGCACATTTCTGGAGATGTTACTTCCTACAATAAAGCACCGTAGGTCTTATACATAGAAAACCTTAAGAGTAACTATTATGCTTATCTGGTTCTACCAGTCATCTGGGGTCCCTGAACAGAGGGGTAGTCCTTTAACTGTGACTCTTAGCTCCTGTTTAGTTCGGCATCTACAGGTTTTTAAATTAGGGTCTACATACAATCTGTAGGGATAGAGAAGAGATGGACCTGACAGACACAGTGCTTCAAAAGTCAAAGGATGTAGTCATCAACATTTATATCATTGAGTCAGCTGGCAGCTCCTCAGGACAGCTGATATCATACACTTTACCATATGTGATGCCCTGACACACCCCAGAGAGTGTGGCTTCAACTCTGATGACAATACAGAGGTTTGACTAGAACACCTGCAAGTCTGAACACCAAAATAAAACCCTAGGAGCCTCTGGCTTTCTTTAGGTTGTATCGGCAACAGTAACCGGCAGTGAAGGAAGAATGAAATATTACACAACTATGGCTCACATTCTAGTCCAGATGCACTAGTGTGACCATGTTTAGAAAGAAATACAGGAGCCTAATGCAAAAAAAGCAAATTAATAGTCCTGGGTACTGGCTCTTTGCTGATGGACTCTTCGGCCTCCAGTGCCTTTTGCCCTTTTCTGTTCTTCTCAGGATTCCCCTGACAGACAAACATCCAGTGGGTCACCACCATGCATCCTGGATTGAAGTCACACAATGCAAAATGTAGCTGGAGTGAAAAGAAGGAGATTGCCATGTTCCTATCCTCTCACGCACGAACCAGTGCTGGGGTACTGGTCACAGGCAGGCAGGGCATCCCCCTGCCCGCTGCTGTGCTGGGAAGAAGGCCCTCTGCCAGGGTCACTGTCTCCTCAAACCAATATGGTTGCAGAGATTACAACTCTCCAGTTCTTGCCACTTCTGACTTGCTCTCTCCCCCTTCCTGTGCTCCATGTCCTTTGGAGTCACTATTTGAACAGGTGAGGAATCTATTTCCCGCCTGTGTCCTCACTGATATGCCCTCTTAATTCACATACACACTTACCTTACATATCAAGTATCCAAAGAAGTATACTTCCCAAGTAACAGTGTGATCAATTACTATTAATTGTGCCAAACCCGTGAAACTGTGATTCCATCCTACAGCTGCCACATTTTTCTTATTCTTGGAGTTTTAAAATTAGACATTGTCTTACAATTTTAGATCAAAATGGCATTTTTTTTTCCAGAAATAAACTTTTTCCAATTTTTTTTCTTACCAAAAGATGACTTTAGTCTTACTCTCTGTTAAAATGCTAATATTTGGGAAAACTGATGTTTCTTTTATACCTTTAATTCTTGAGGCAAACAATTAGGTAAAGGAACATTTTTACCATGTGTATCAGTATATACATGTGAACACTGTTACCCACAGAGGCCAAAAGAAGAGATCAGATCTCCTCAGTCTAAGTTACAGGTGGTTGTGTGAGCCTGTGAGTTCTGCAAACTGAACTGAACTCAGATCTTCTGCAAGAACAGCAGACTTGAACATGACCACCTTCCCAGACCAGGTAAAGGCATTTAAAACATCCTTTCTCCTAAAATCAAGCCACTGCTAATACTGAGAAGTTTAGATTGTATTAATATTCTGACTGGTGGTTTTTGGTTTTGGGGGGTGCAGGGTGAGGGGGCAGAGGAGCAGACCAGCCTGTGTATGTTCTTTGGTTGGTGGTTTAGTCTCTGGGAGCTCCCTGGTGTCTAGGTTAGTTGACACTGTTGCTCTTCCTATAGGGTTGTAATCCCCTTCAGCTCCTTCAATCCTTCTCCTAACTCTTCCATAAGGTCCCTGACCTCACTTCAATGGTTGGCAAGTATCTGCATCTCTCAGTCAGCTGCCGGTAGAGCCTCTCAGAGAATTGCCATGCTAGGCTCTTGTCTGCAAACACAATATAGCATCAGTAATAGTGTCAGGGTTTGGTGCCCATCCATGGGATGGATGCCAAGATGTGAGATTCTTATGGGCCTGAGGCCAAGGATGTAAGTTCTAGGCTAGGAGCCTCCATGTGTACCCTGGAGGCAAGCTCTGCTGGGAGACAGGGAAGTTCTCTTTCAGAACATAAGTTCTACCTTCATCCTGGTTTATTTGTTTTCCTTACAATTTACTAAAGAAATCCAGACATTTGTCCTATAGAATTCCCAGATCCTTAATTTTGATTATTTAAATTCTATGTTATCATTAAGCCTGGTCTCTCATGACTCCTACGAATTGATAAGTGGATCCAGAGGCTCCATCAAACTGAAGTTTAATTTTATTTTTCCTGCAAATAAACACTTCTAAGGTGTCTATGTCCTTGGTTCTGAAGATATTATCCCTGACATTCTTTGATGTGGAAAGTAATCGATGATCAATAACTGGATCAATTCATTTTTTGTAGGTTATTTAACAATAAGTAAAGAGGACATGTAATTACAAGAGAGACAGAGAGACAGGCAGTCTACAGGGACTTGGAGGAAAGTCACAGTGGATGAATATGATTACTGTAAACTCTATGAAATTTTCAAATAAACAGTATTTGGGGAAAGGGTAATGGCAATAGCTTAACTGCCTTCATCTGTCACCTCCAGCATTGGTGTGAGGAATTTCCTTCTGACTGCTATGGTGCAGCTGTAGAGATTGCAGCCAGTCACGTTTGTTAGTTCTTCTCTTCTCTTTTTTTAAATTTATTTTTAAATTATTCACTTTAAATCCCACTCACTGCCCTCCTCCCAGTCACCCCCTCCCACAATCCTTCCCCCATCCCTCCTCCTTTTCTCCTCTGAGCAGGTGGGGCCCCCCTGGATATCCCCTACCCTGGTACTTCATGTCTCTTCGAGGCTAAGCACATCCTCTCCTATTGAGGCCAGACAAACCAGCCCAGCTAGTAGAACATATGCCATGTACAGGTAACAGCTTTTGGGATAGCCCTCTTTCCAGTTGTTCGGGATCCACATGAAGACGAAGCTGCACATCTGCTACATATGTGCAGGAAGGCCTAGGTCCAGCCCGTGAATGTTCTTTGGTTGGTGGTTCAGACTCTGAGATCCCCCAGGAGTACAGGTTTGTTGGTCTTCATATGGAGTTCCTATCCTCTTCAGTCCCACGATCCTTCCTCCTATTCCTCAGTAAGAGTCCCCAAGCTCTATCCACTGTTTAGCGGTTGGTGTATCTGTCTGAATCAGCTGCTGGGTGAAGCCTCTCAGAGGACAACATGCTCCTGTATGCAAGCATAATAGGATATCACTAAGTGTCGGAGATGGATGCTTGCCCATGCGATGGATCTCAAGTTGGACCAGTTATTGGTTGGGCATTCCCTCAGTTTCCATTCCATTCCCCTCCCCACCCCATGCCTACATTTTTTGTAGACAGGGTACATTTTGGGTTGAAAGTTTTGTGGGTGGATTGGTGTCTCGGTCCACTGGGTTTCCTGCCTGGCTACAGGAGGTGGCCTCTTCAGGTTCCATATCCCCAATGTAGTGAGTCACAGCTAAGGTCTCCTCCCCCATTGATTCTTGGTGCCTCCCTTATCCCAGGTCTTTGTCTCATCCTGGAGATGCTCCCACCTCCTTAGTCATCAGTGAAATGCAAATTAAAACATCTCTGAGGTTCCATCTTGCATCCGTAAGAATAGCTAAGTTAAAAAACTCAACAGATAGCACATGCTGGTGAGGATGTGGAGCAAGGGGAACACTTCTTCATTGCTGGTGGAGTGCAAACTTGTACAACCACTTTGGAAGGAAATCAATTTGGCAGTTTCTTTAAAAACTGGGAATAGTTCTACCTCAAGACCCAGCTAAACCACTCCTGGGCATATACCCAAAAGATGCTCCACCATTCCACAAAGACACTTGTTCAGTTATGTTCATAGCAGCTTTGTGTGTAATAGCCAGAAACTGAAAACGACCTAGATCTCCCTCAGCTGAAGAATGAATAAAGAAAATCTGGTACATCTACACAATGGAATATTATTCAAATTCTATTAAGTATGATTCAAATACTATTTAAAACAAAGACATTATGAATTTTTCAGTCAAATGAATGGAACTTGAGAATATCTTCCTGAGTGAGGTAACTCCGTCCCAAAGGACATGCATCATACACACTCACAAGTGGGTATTAACCATAAAATGCAGATACTATGTTACACTCCACAGACCCAAAGAAGCTAAACAAGAAGGAAGGCCCATGTGAGGATATTTGAATCTCACTTAGAAATGGGAATAAAACAGTCATAGGAGGCAGAAGGAGGGAGGGAACTAGGGAGGAGGGGGAGGGGGAGGGGACTGGGAGGATTCAGGATTAGGTGTGGGGAAGGACAGGAGGGATGACTAGGTGGCTATGGAAATGAATGGAAATCTGCAAGCTTGTCAGTTTTCAATACAAGTGGACTTCCTCATGATGACATTTTCTTTAGTTTAGCATCTTGATGAACAAAGACAATGTGTGGTTATCCTTATTGGGACTTAAAATATTCCAGCTTTGGACAGCAACATCCTTCAAGTTGCAACCTGCCTGAGTTCTGTAAGTCTGGTGGCTTGTAGTACCTTCATGTTCTGCTGTGCTGTCAACACTTTTATTTTGGTCTCACACCAAAGACCAAAGATCTATTCTCCACAGAGCTTGAAGTGGTTTTTATTGGAGGAAATCGTGTGCTATGACCTCAGCATCCAAGGGGTTTAACAACAAATAAAAGAAAAGTCACCCTTTGAAAAGGAAAACCATGAACTTAAAATTTTTTTTTGGTTAATTTACTATTGGTTCTAATTTTATTCTGTCATTACGATAAAAACATGCTTACTGAAAACAGCCTAGAGCAGTGATTCTTAATCTGTGGGTTACAACCCCTTTGACTCAATTTGTAACAATGAAAATATATCCTGCATATCAGATGGTTACATTAGGATTCATAACAGTAGCAAAATTACAGTTAAAACATGGCAATAAAATAATTCTATTGTTGGGGCTTAATAGAATATGAGGGACTATATTAAAGGGTCACAGCATTAGGAAGGTTGGGGACCACTGGTCTAGGAGAAGAAATGATTTACTTGGCCTATATGTCCAAGACTCTGTTCATTACTGAGGGAAGTCAAAGTAAGAACATAAACAGGAGTTGGAAGCAGAAACCATGGAGTAACACTACTTGCCACCCCACTCTGGCTCCTGCTTTGCTAACTGTGATACACGGCCCAAGACCACCAGCCCAGGGAATGGTGCCACCCACAATAGGCTAGGCTCTCCTATACCAATTAATAATCAAGACAGTCCCCTTTGGACAGACCCACAGGACAATCTGAAAAGGGCAATCCTTGGTGTCTAGGTTGTACCTTGTTAGTTAAAGCTAACCAGAGCACAAATAAAACAAACATTAAGATTAGGTCAAAATCCTTAACTGAGACTCTGCCCTACGCTGTAATTGACTCATCTCTTAGTCAACAATTTGGATTTTTCTGGGTTGATAATTGCATTATTTTTGTTTGGTTCTTTTGATGTTGAGTTTCTATGTAGAACAGATCCATCAGCTCTCCTCTGATTGAGTTCCTTTCGCTGAATTCAAGCACATGAAGCTCTCTGTCAGTTTCTTTCCTCCTCTTCTCTTCAGGTCTCTGCCTCTGGAAACCTCAGACCCACTTGCTTCTCATCTTCCTCAGGGTGGTATTCTGTCTATGCCACCTCTACTGATCTTTCCTTAGGTTTTCTTGCCGTCTGTACTCAACCTTTTTACCTTTTCTCAATCTAAAGTTTTAGGGACATCTACTCAAGTATATTCTAAGAACCATTGTAAGAACTAAAATTATTTTCCAAGTGTGAAAACTTTGTAACTACTTGCTCATTTGGCTAAGCATAGTTTTACAACTTGTAAGGAGCGGTTAGAGTATTCGCCTTTACAAGAAGGCGCTGACCTCCGCTGTCGCTTTAAGGAAACTTGTGGATAGCGCGGGGTGGCTCGCCCGAAGCGCCTGCGCATTAAGGGTGTACGTGACTAATCACCGCCCACTCCCGGGGCGCGCCAATCAGTGGAGGACACGCTGTCTCAGGGCTATATAAGCAGCGCCATTCTGGGGCCCCGGGTTCTTCCTCCATCAACGGCTGAATAAAGCTGAACTGCAGACGAAGCCTGCGTGTTGCGTGTCTTCTTGCTGGCGAGAGGCGCGCGCGACAACTGGTGCCGAAACCCGGGACGCCGGGAGATCTTGACACCGAGGGGAACCCCCCGCCCAACGGACGGGGAGGCTTCGCAAATCTGCAGTGGTAGGTGAGCTCTCTCAAATATGCTGGATTCTGAATTTCTGATGGGGTCGTTTGTGGGTGATGCACTGCTGGGACTTCTCTTAGCAGTTGTGATTGCTGCCCGCTTCCTTCTGGTCTCACGTAAAAGGGAGATAGCTAATGGCCAGAAGGCACTAGAAGACGTTCAGGACAGTTTATCTGAGTCAGAGCGGGACCATAGGTTAGGAGCTCGACCAAAACGGAGAGATGCATCTAAGGAGACAGGCCTCCCCAGAAAAAGAGATATAAAGGGGAAGATAAGAGGGGGAAAGGATGCCC
>CM052716.1:3998785-4076721 GCA_028551405.1 Uromys caudimaculatus
GAGGACACGCTGCCTCAGGGCTATATAGCAGCGCCATTCTGGGGCCCGGGGTCTTCCTCTTCATGATGCAATAAACGCTTTGCTGCAGAAGGATCCGTGTGTCTGCGTGGGTTCTTGCTGGCGAGACCAAATAGCGTGCGGGACAAGCATGCATGCCCAATCTTTATGCTGTTACAGTTCATTACAGAGCTCAACATCAATAAATCATGCTACCTAAGGGTAAAATTCATACTGAAAACCACATGCTCTACCAATCTCTGTCCTCTCAAAATCCCTTTTCATAGAGCAATGGATTAAACACATTCTTAGTGTATAAATATCAAAATCAGTCAGAATCAACCTTACTTACAGATTTAATTGGTTTTTTTCCTGATTGTGGTTTTCAATGTGACAGATAAACTTCTCACAGGCCCAGTTTAAAGAACTCTAGATTTGGAGCTAGTGGTAAAGGTCAGGATCTGATTTTAGAAGACAAAGGGAGGTGCGATTTTGATACTGGATGAATATTATAATGAAATAGGGATTTTAGATATTTCTTTAAATTCGAGAAATTGCCACGAGGGACCATAGAAATGTATAGGGAAATAGCAGTAAACAATTCAGTTGGGATCCTCCAGAGAAACAACATCAACAGGATGGATACATATTATTAAAAGGTATTTATTAGGTATGACTTTCATATTGAGGGTAGGTAGTCCAATAATAGCTATCCACGCACACTGGAGAAGCAGAGACCCTAGTAGTTCATTGATCTATGAAAGCAAATGCCCATGCACTCCTGAGATGGTGCTGAAGACCTAGAGGCTGACTAGACAGTTGCTGCTCTTGAGTCTGCATTGGAAGACTGAAGAAGCTAGAGTCTGACACTGAGGAAGGTCAACACCAGTGACAGTCATACTCAGAAAGAATGACGTCACTGTCTTCTCAGACCTCTATATATAAGCAGTCTCTTAGATTGTATCCACTTGGAGGCAGATTTTCCTACCTTCCCTTAGTCTTCTCTGGCAAGGTTCATAGGCAAGGTTCATGGAGGTATGTCTCCTGGGTGATTCTAAATCCTGTCAAACTCGTAGTGAAACACACCCATTACACCGTCTCTACTTCCTCTGAACTGGAAATGAAAACACAGCTGTAAGAAGCAGATTTGATGGTAACTGGTACTTATTGAAAAATCATGAATGCAAAAGAATATTTTGTAGGATGCTTTTAAAATGGAAGATAGAGGCAAAGCTTTGTTCAAATATTTTAATAAACAGTGGTGGAATCAATATAGCTATATTAAACATCCTCCTTCCAAAAGAGCCAGCAGAACTCCAGAGGGAAGTCCCTGAACCTCTTCTGACTGAGTTCCACTTTCTGAAAGTCCAGCATCAGCTTCTCTCTGCCTCCTTCCCCACAAAGGCAGCCTGCCAGCTAGTCTCTGTTCTGCACACTGCTTCCTAACTGGAACGAGGCAGCTGCAAACGTCCATAATTACAGGAGATCCAGTCGTTTTCTGCTCTGCGGTTGGAATAATGACAGTCTTATTTTCATTACCATTCTAATGGCTCCGTGTTCTGAATCACTGTGATATTATTAATAACGGCAAAGGGGCCCGACTTAGCCCTGGGAAAGCCTTCCCATACATCACTTTAAGGGCAGTGGGTGAGCTGACAGTTTAACGAAGCTGCTCAGACACAACTGAGCTGTGGGCCACGCAGCCATAAATGGAAGCATGTGAGGAGGAGACACAAGTACTTTACTCAATTGCTCACTCTCGGGACATATTTACCTCAGAGCACAGCCCACACTACCAAGCAGCATTCTTTTATACTTTTAGAATTTCTTAATTTATTATTGGAGAATTTCATACACATAAACAATGGGGTTTGATTGAATACAGACTCATCCTGTAACTCCCCCTAGACCCTACCCCCATCCCTCCTCAGTTTCATAATCCCCTTTTAAAAATAACCCATGAAGCCCAACTAATAAACATCTTATATTCCAAATCACTTTTTTTTAATAACTGGTATTTGACTCAGCTCTCAAGGTTTCTCTAAGGATGAGCAACCTCACCTCCAAAATGGCATAGCAGAATTACCTTGAAATAGAAAGCATATAAAATATGGAAAAGCAGCAATAAGCGTTCTTGGTGCAGGAGATGATGGCATATCTGTTTGACAGGGATCTGAAACGTCAGCCTCACTCTCTCAGCACTCAGTGTCTGGGGTCTGGGGATAAGCCACCTCTTCCTCCCCTCCCCACACCCTCCAGGATGCCTTCTATTTGTCTTTGATCTCTGTGGCTTGGCGGTCTCTCCCCACCCTTTTATCTGCTGGTTTGCATGCACATTCTTGTAAATGTACAATGGCAGCTTTACCAACTTCTCACAAAGGGATTTGTTCACAATTGGGTAGGAAACTGAGGATTTTAATGAACAAAAGTAGGGAGAAGACAGGCTTCTCCGGTCTAGGGAACATTAGCAGTCTTTTCGTTGCATGTTGCTGGATGCCTGAGAGTGATACCCCAAGATTCTTCACTCCTTCCCTCCAGCCAGTTTCCCCTAAGACTGGCTGCAAACTGTGGATAGATGTTCTGAAATGCAATCTGCCAGAAAAATCAGCTGGTCAGTGGACCTGAGGTGATTTCGGTAAGGAAGCCATGTGTGTCTCATGGCTTTTCTCCAGCCTCTGCCTCTCCTGTCTTCTCTCTGGTTTGGGGGTTCCTTCTCTTTGCCCTGAGCAATCATCTATTACTGTATTGTATTCTTTTTCCTCATGGTGTCGGCCCGAGCCCAAATCTGACCATTCTGCACCCCAGCCACCAGCTGTGACAGACTATGGGCGCCATCGTACCAGCCCTGATACTAAAGGAACATGGGGCAAACAAGCACAGGAGGCAGGTGATAAGTCAGACACCACTTTCACTTGACCATCTGTAAACAAGAAAAACCACCAGGATGCATTTTGCTGGAATGGAAGCAAAGAATCTCTTTTCAGAATCAGTCAGAATGACATCCATGTTTGCTTATTGTGAGTTAGAAGGGGCTCATTTCGGTTTCCCATTAGGGTAAGTTTGATCTCACACTTCCAGTTGAAGAATATTTAATATTTTAAAAAAGTTATTATTTGTTTTGGGTCTTACCTAAAATATGTGAATATATGTGTACTGGCTAGTTTTGTGTGTCAACTTGACACAAGCTGGAGTTATCAGAGAGAAAGGAGTTTCAGTTGAGAAAATGCCTTCATGAGATTCAGCTGTAAGGCATTTTCTCAATTAGTGCTCAAGGGTGGCAGGGCCTAACCCATTGTGGTTTAGTCCTTGATAGCCCCTTCAGAGTCAAAAGCCCTTTTTGCCCACAGCCTCCACCTAGGAGAAGCCATATGGGGCCGGCTTGGGCTTTGGTGCCACCCTAAATCAGCACAGCCCCAGGCAAGCTAACAAGGAAGTCTTAGGCTGGAGCTGCTCATGAATCATCCCTTTCTGAGAAGCTTGGGGGCCTGTCTTTCCTGCCTCTTGACTGTGCTTAAGAGGACCAGTAGCAGGTAAAAGGAACATCTTCACAGCTATGTGGAGTCACTTTAGAATGGAGGTAGCATCAGAAGCTAGAGAGCCCAGAGAGCTGCAGAGCTCTGCCCCTGCACTACTCCAGCTCCAGGAATAGGAATTTCTGTGACTGTCACAAGAGATCAATCACCACAGTGTGTTTGTTGGCTGACAAACACCTGTATATCCTTTTGCATTTTTGCAGGTTGTAATTACCAAATGGGTCTCACCAGGCCAAAGGGAAGAGTCAGAAGGTAAACGTGCCTGAGGACTGGAACTCTCCCTGTACCACTGTGCCAGCTTCTAGAGGACTTCTCTTCTGTTCTTTGATTTGGGGCCTGTCTTAGTCAGGGTTTCTATTCCTGTGCAAACATCATGACCATGAAGCAAGTTGGGGAGGAAAGAATTTATACAGCTTACACTTCCAATTACTGTTCATCACCAAAGGAAGTCAGGACTAGAACTCAAGCAGGTCAGGAAGCAGGAGCTGATGCAGAGGCCATGGACGGATGTTACTTACTGGCTTGCTTCCCCTGGCTTTCTCAGCTTGCTTTCTTATAGAGCCCAAGACTACCAGCCCACAGATGGTATCACTCACAAGGGGCCCTTCCACCCTTAATCACTTATTGAGAAAATGCCTTACCGATTGATCTCATGGAGGCATTTTCTCAACTGAAACCCCTTTCTCTGTGATAACTCCAGCTTGTGTCAAGTTGATGCATAAACCAGCCAGTACAGGGCCTCTCTTGCATTTTCAAGGCTAAAAGCATAGTCCTGCCATGACAGCTTCTCTTGGCCTGAATCTTTTGTTATTCTCTTGCCTCTGTGTCCGGCACTCCACACCTTATTCATAAGTACCTGTGGGTTCATTTAAGATACATCTAGGTTTATAATATAACCTCCCAACTAAGAGTCCATGTTGGCCAATAAGCACCTTTTGCTTTCTTCATGACTTTGGCAAAAGACTCAACCAAAGCAGCTTAAAGAATGAGGGTTTGCTTTGAGTTGGACTTTGAGGGCCCACAGTTCACTGTGCAAAGGAAAGTATGATCTCAGGGTGTAGGGTGGCTGGTCTCATTGCATCTACCGTGAGGAAGCAGAGAAAGATGAATGTTGGTACTCAGTCTTTCTTTTCCCTTCTATATTTGGTGAGCAACCACAGCCTGTAGAAAGGCACTGATAACATTCAGGGTGGACCTCCTTCTTCAGTTCAGCCTCTCTGGAAATGCCATCACAGACATGCCCAGAGGCATGTCTCCCTGGCCACTCTGAATTTAGTCAAGTTGACACTCAAGACCAACCATCACAGCATCTCTTCCAAATTCTAGAGTCTGGGACCTGGGCAGCCTTGGGAGATGTCTTCCTGCCGGTCACAGTGATGCTTGCCAGAGATGGCTTTCGTCATGCTGGGCCCCAGCATCAGTCCTGAGACTCCTCATGGATGCTGCACCTGGAAAAGCTTCAGCCAACTTGATGCTTTAACTGAAGTTCTGTGAAGTGGGCAACAAAAAACAGGGCAAAAACTGGAGGGAGCAAATGCTCAATAAACATAATAGTACCCTCGGGGAGCTCAAATATATCTATTATAAAACTTTAGATTTAATTTCAAGGATTGGCAAGACATAAAGGAAATATACCTAGAATCACATACATTCTTCCATGCTAGCAGCAACCTAGAGAGTATTGTTTATGAAGAAATTGTACTTACAATGGAAACAAAATATAAAATATTTAGAAACAAATTTAAGAATTGGTGTAAGCCCTCTATAAATAAAATGACCAGTTTCCTAGGAAATAGAAACACTTTCAATATGGAGTTCCTCTGTTTCAATGCTAAAAGAGGCAGGCTCCTCCTGAGGCAACTCCAACATCAATACACTGCCCTTTCCTTCCCTTTTCAGTTAAAACTCCACAGAGCAAGCTGAGTATACCCAGTGATGCTCCTGGCTATCACTTTAACATTTGCACACTCTTCATAACCTTAAACTGAGCATACTCAGGAGAGACTAACCCTTACATGAGTATGTGTAAGTGTCTGAATATGTTCCCCATGCTCCCTCCCTTTGGAACTAATCCCTGTGGGCCTCTCTGCCTATTGCAGGTAACAGCCCTCCACCACTTCATATTTTGGCCATGTACAGTTAGGCTTTGTTCTCATCATGATGAAAAGCCACTGTACTCAGTTACAGAGATGCTTGACACAATATCAGTAATTAACAGGTTAGTTGATATATCCCCTGCAATTTACATATGATTCTTCACGGACCATTAGGGAAGGGCTCCAAACCTCATCCAAAAGACTAAAGGAAGGGAGACCACCAGACTGGCTGTGGAGTCAAGGGAGCCAAGCCAAAAGCATATGCAATGCCTGCATGCTTGTAAGCTGCACACCTTGGACAAGCTGCCACATTCTGGAAAGGTTGGGTACCCTCTCTATTCAGCATTGACAGGCTATCATCCAGAGTATCCCAAATGCCAGTCCATAGACTGGTAAATTGAACTGATCCCAGCATGCCTTAAAAACTGTATCTATCTACAGGTTCAGAAAGTGCTGAGTGAGAAGGAAACAGTCCTGCACTGTAAAGACTTTAAACAGCACTGTGTCAGAACATGAGAGAAGAGGAGAGGTTGATGGCTCAAGTTCAGCTCATGTGTGCTGCATTTGGCATCTTATCAAACATCCAACTGAAAGAATATTTGGCTGAATTTAATTATCACACACAAAATATGCATGTATTTAAAGATCACACTGAATACTATTAATTAATTGACAACAACAAAAAAATAATAGTCAATTTTAATGTAGTCAACATTAGTCCCAGAAGAAACTGCCTACAATTTGGGATAAAGAATTTTTAAAAATATTCTTCGGGGATCATCCATCTTTCCAGCGTACCCCATAATTGTTTTGTTTTTTTAAAACAAAAACAAAAACAAAAGACAATCTGGATGTGGTAAAGTCAGGCAGTGGCCTGAAGAGGGAATACCACTACTCATGCTCTGAGACAGGAATAAGAAAGTGGGAAGGCTCAGGTGTACTTAGTTGTTCCAAGAGCTCCAAGTACAGTAACTACAAATGAGCAAAGAATTGAGCAGATGCAAGAAAATCCAGTGAAGCCTGCTACAGGGATAAAAGATAGAAATTTCAGGGGAAGTGTTTGTGAAATGGATAGAAATGAGAAATTGCCCTGAGTCCTGGTGTTTCTTTTGCACACTCTTGGGCTCCTGAGGATGTATTTCCTGCCTGTGCCTGCAGCTGGAGAGCCAGGGTGTTCCTAGCCCTGAGCCATTGCATATTTTGGCTGAAGAGTATGGGCTGCACTCTGGGGCAGATTACCTTTCCAGCCAGGGGCCCCTGTGGCTTAATTTCCTCGGGGTCACAGAGAAAACCTGCAGGGCACTTCTAGACCTTGCCTTGCTCTATCTCTGGCTGCCATATTTCACTTCAGCTAGGTGTCTCCTTACTTTCCCTTCAATGTGTCCCAGGCCCTTTGCACCTGCACTCTCTTTGTCTGCTGTATTCCCAGACACTGTACATGGCTTCCTCTTCAGGTGTCTTCTCTCAACCAAATGTAGCAACTGAAAGTAACAAAATGTCACAGTTCATGCCACAGTGTATCTTCTTTTTCTCTCTTTTACCTTCTATCACACCCATCTGATTGTTTTTGTCGTTTGTTTTTGCTTCCTTCTGACTAAAGTGTAAGTATGGTTGGGCTTCAGTGTCCTCTGCTTTCTGCAGAACCCAGCTCTCAGCTAGGAAGCTAAGAAACAGTCCTGTGGCTGCAGCTTTGCCACTTGCTACCTAGTCCTCTGTGTTGGGGAAGCAGGGCAGGGAGTCTCACTCCCCTGGGTTGTCCCATGCAGTGACTACACTCAACAGAGTGGGGACTGTCCAGCCCCAGGAAGGGGTTCCCCACACCTCTGCATTTACTCTCCATTGCTGCCTCACCCTGCCGCTCCATCTGGCCCTGCCTGCTTTTTTCCATTCCCCTTGCCCCATGCTTGACCTCAGTGTGATGTGCAGCTCTCCACCTATGCTGCCCCCTCTCTTGGCCCACCACAGGCCTTCTCCCTGACTGCTAACTACATCCCGATGTCTGTGTCTCAGAGGGCCCAGTCAGAATGAGGCACTGCTCTACTCTGCTCAGGTCTGTGCTTTTTAGTGCCTTGAAACAATAACGTCCATTAAAGCATTTAGCAAAGCCAAAATTAAAAACACTCAAGACACACACACACACACACACACACACACACACACACACACACACACACGAAAACTCTCCACAGAAGGAAACAAGTCAGTTGTATTTTATGTTTCTAAATTAACCAAATAAATAATACTGCTGAGTCGCTTAGGCAGAAATCACACAGCGTTATTTATAAGTATCAGAGCACTGTGGATTTTCATAAAAAAGACATTAACCTTGATCCAGAAGTGATTTCTCTGAAGACTACTTCTAAGGAAGTCATTTAAAACAAGGAGAACCAGGAACACACCCAGCAGGCATGACCTGAACCCTGAACCAACACTATTGGCTCTGGAGAAAGCACAACAAACCCCCTCCCTGCCCCACCCTGGCCATCTTGAGCTGGAGGCTTACATTAGAGGAGAGAAGCATCACTTGATTTGTAATGAGCTCTAAGGAACTTGCTGATCAGGCTGAGCCTTGGGAAGCTAGCTGTCTTTGTGTCTCTGAAGCTTCTTGTGCTTGCCTTCTGGAGCTCAGGCCGTTCCTGGTCTTTGAGGAAACTCAGAGTGACCTAGGTCCTCTGAAGTCAATGTAGCCTGTCTCCCTAGAGCAAAGCAGTTCTCTCTGTGTATGATGCACAGGATTTAAATGTTCCATCTCCCAAGGCTGGATGTCATGGAACTTATACTCCGTATTGTTGATGTGTGGTGTGCAATGAGTTCTGAAACATTTTATCGACTTACTAATAGCTTTGCATAGGACGACAGAAAGAACCGCATTAAGCATAGAAATCAATCATGAGCCATACTCTGTTTTCCAAACCGTTAGAGAGCTACTGTGTGCCTCCAAGTTGGAGAAATAGAATGAATCAAGCTGAGAGTCTTCTAAGAACTTGGCTGGACTCAGGCCTGGGCCTGTGCCTATCACTTGCTGTATTTGTCTCTCCTTGCACAGAGCAGGTTGCAACTCGGGAGTCAGAGCAAGAAACAGTCACACAGAGCTGAGCCCTATACACTCACACATCTACACACACACGTGCTAGGTATACAGCAGCAAGAGTCAGACCAAACAACTCTACGTTTGTTATCTGTGGGATTCTGACATGGTCACCTCAGGATCTCCATTCCTCCATCTAGGAGTCAGTGCCATTAGTAAAAAAATATAATAACAACAATAATAAATTAAATTAAATTAAATTAAATTAAATTCAAAAGCCCATGTCCCAGGAGAATGACTACTGTGCAGGAACAAGGTGGGGAAATTCAGATAGTCCCTCTCTGAAGGAAGAGTGGGTCTACTGACACTATTGCTGTGAGGGAGGCAAGGGACATCTAGACCATCAGAAATCTTTCCTTGTGGAGCAGTGAGTGTTTCCTGTCAGGGATGCCAAGTATCCGCAGAATGGACCATGCCACTCTGTCTTACCCCTTCTCATGAATCCTTTTTTATGTTTTTTCCTTTTTATTGGTTCTTTGTGAATTCCACATCATGCACTCATCTCCCTCTCCTCATACCCTCCCTCCACCCTTGAACCTCCTACTAACAGAGAAAAAAACTCTCATTATGGAAGCTGTAGTGTGACACAGTGTGTCCCACGGTATACACTTTTGTACGCACCTCTTTGCTTGCAAATGTTCATTGCAATGACTCATTGGTCTAGTATTAGGCCTCAGGAGGCTTCTGTGACTCTATTAATACTGGAAGCTCACTGGGGCTCCTCTCAGATATCCTGTTGTTGCCCTGGGTCATGAAGATCCTTGTAGTTTGGGATATGTAGGACCAGCCTCTTCATGTGTTCCAGCAATCCATCAGTGGGGAAGATGTTGGAGTGGGTCAATTGAAATCCCTGGATCTGGGCCTGAGAGGTATCTGAGCTGGTCACCTGACTGGCACTCCTCTCACCCTCAGGGCCAGCTCACCAGCAGCTCCCTCAACCAGGGTCATCATTATCCTGCTGCCCAGGTAAGGTGCAGGGGCTGCTCTCCCACAATGTGGACAAAGCGTCTCTCCTGAGTACTGTAGCTGGCTATCTATCTATCTATCTATCTATCTATCTATCTATCTATCTATCGCTGGGTCTGCTATCCTGCTCTCAGGCCACCAGGGCCAGTTCTCCCAAGATGCCCAGCAGATGAGGGGTGGTGTCAGTTCTGCACAGCCCTTGGACATCAACATGTCTCTGGGATATCTGCCTGGCCTTTGGTAATAACAGATCCCTGTTGCTCCAGGGACAAGGACCCAGACATGGCCCCCAGTGGCAGCACAAGCCAGGACTCTACCTGGTGCCAGGTGGCATCACTGGCTACTCACATCAGGTTGTTCTCACTACTCTCAAGTCTCCAGTTCTGCCTCTCTTCACTGTGCCTTCATCCTTCTGTTTCTCTTCCATTTCTCCACCACTTACTTGCTATTCTTAGTGGCCCCCAGGGTCTGTGGGTGTCTGGGGTCATCTCAGGAGTGGCCTTAGGAGCATTATACCCCACTCAAGCATTATGGTGCTGGGAAGAACTTGAGCATGGTCTGCTCACAGCACCAGATCATGCTCAAGTCCTTCCCAGCACCCTAATCCAGACCTGGGTTCCCTGTCCAGGCCCCATAGCATCAGTCTGGTGGTTGTCTTAGACTTGCTCTTTTCCAGGCTGCCAGAGTGACCCCTATCTGTCTTGGGCTCACTCCAGTCCAGGGACCCATGGTCTCAGGGGGCTAAGGGTGAGGGCTCTAAGTCTCTGACTTGCTTCCTACCCTGGGAGACCAAATAGGCCTGCCTGGCGCTTGTCTGGTGGTCATCTCAGTCTAGCTCCCTGTCCAGGCCCCCAATTCCAGATTGGTGGTTATCTCAGGATAGCTTTTCTCAGAGATTGTTAGGCTACTAATCATTTAGATGATCATAGGTAAGAACACTGAGCATAGACATAGCCTCTCTCCTCTCTGCCACCTACTGACACACATGTGACACAGCAGCCACACCTACAGCCGCCCAGGAGCCACACCTGCAGCCACACCTGCAGCCACACCTGCAGTCTCCTCTTGAATTCTGAGACTTCTAACTGTGAATTGTTTATTTAGAAAGTTTCTGGACTAAAGGGAAACATTCATTTATTAGCTTAGAGTGCCTCAGTATCCCAGAAGACACACAGCTGGGACAGCGTCTCCTTGACAGGAGTAGGAGGTTGGAGAAAAGAACTCTGCCTCCTTGTCTACTTACTGTCTGCTGGGCAAATGTGATTTGTTTAGGAGGGTTCTCTCTGGGTTTATGTCACTTAGACAAATGTATCAATACACTTTTATGAAATACTCAGAAAACTTTACACAGAAACTCCTTCCTATAGAATTGTGAAGAATGAAGAAATGGCAAACGTTTTAACCTCTCAGTGTCTGAGAGGAACATAGTTCATAATACTTGCTGCAGAAATTTGATCTGATAAGATACAGAAACTGTAAGAGAGCAAACCCTGAGACTTGGTACTCAGCTTCACATATGATCTGTGACAAGCCCTGAAGAATGGTGTGGCATGCAAAAGTATACGTCATACAACCCTCACACACAAGATAGCTAGCACACACACAGCTGAGCAAGGCTGACAGGATGGAGCTCTCTGGAACTGTATGTTGGGTAACACAGAGGAGATAGTACTGATGTTTAAATGAGGAAGCCGTGTGCAATAAGCTGTGTTTTCAAATGTGGAATGTGTTTGTCACCATGTTTTCTAATCTAATGTTGGTGAAATAGTTGGCTCATGTTGCAAGAAATATTTAAAATAGTACAGCAAGTTCATGCCCTACACACAACTGCTCTCTTCCCTGGGGAAGGCTGGCCAGCTATGTACTGGCAGGCAATGGTTGTCCTGTTCTTATCGCATGGAGACTCTCTGACTCAGAACTCCAAAATCTCTCCATCCAGCTTGCTAAGTTCCCACTGGCGGGTCACTACCATGCCCATACTTCAAAAGGCCCTCATGGCCTTTTGTGGTGCACATCAGGCAAACCCACATTTTGCTGCTGTACCTTTCTCTCTGGAACCCAGTCGAACTGCCTCATGAAGGAAAACACCACACACACTTAGTTCAGAAACAATGCTAACTCAATCTCTGGGCATATCAACTAGAATCCTAATATTGCAAGCCACATTAAATCTAAACCCTCTGGGGGCAAATCTGCCAGGATTCATCATATAACCTGAGAGACACTAGCAGCTACATCGTGTCCTTTTGCTAATCCTGTCCAAAACAGCCCCTATCTCTCTCCTGCTCCTCTCTTCCTCTGTCCAACCCAGAAGTCCCGCCTACTCGCCCAGTGATTGGTCCCTTTATTCATTTGGGGGAAGGTTCACAAGAAGTCACCTGAGTACCTGACTCATTCCTGTTGCCCCTCCTGGGAAACCGAAATTAACATCAAAATACAGGCAGCACCAGGGTCATCCACAACAGGCTCATCCTCTGTTTGCTGTCAAACTAGCCATTACAGTGGCTAGGGTCTTTTTTTCACTTTTCGCCTTAGACGTATAATGCTAGTCTTCATTGTCAACTTGACGGCTTTTAGAATCACATGGAAACACCCCTAGGCAAGTCTCTGAGTGTGTTTCCCAAACTGTTTACCCAGGAAAAACCCACCCTAAATGTGGGTGGTGTACTCCGTGGATGGAGTCCTAGACCAAAAAAAATGGGAGAAAATAAAAGAAATAGCAGCATGTATCTTCCTGTCTAGAGATGCAACGTGACCATGTGGCCATGTGACCACATGACAGGGGTTGTCATGGCTAGAACATTTCTCACAGACCACATCTTCCCTGCCATGATTGGCTCTATCTCCAAACCAGGAGCCAAATAAACCCTTCCTTACTTCCTCAACTTGCTTTCTTCCATCCTTTAGCCACAGAAGCAAGGAAAGAACAGTTCCTGAAGCTAATTGGCAGTCTAGTGAGGGCTTAGCTTGTAGATGTCTACCTTCTTATTGGGTTCTCACATAGTAGGAGGGGGAAGGAAAGAGAGAAAATGAGACAAATAAGAGATATAGAGAGACAGAGATAGTGAGAGACAGAAAGAAAGAGAGATCAAGTAAAGAAAAGCAGACAGGCACAGAGAAGGAGCTGTCATGTCTTCTACAGGCATCAATGCCATTCCTGAGAGTACCCGATCCCTACTGTCCACACATGCTGGTATCAACACACTTGGATTTAAGTCTCAAGGCATAATTGGGAAGCAACTCTGTCAGTCCACAGTAGCTCTCAGTTCATTCCCTTGCCTTCAGTATAAACATCTGTCTGTCCCATTCCCTCACCTTCAGTATAAACATCTGTCTATCCATCTGTCTGTCCATCCATCTACCCACCAACCCATCTATCGATCTATCTATCTATCTATCTATCTATCTATCTATCTATCTATCTATCTCTCTATCTCTCTATCTATCTTCATTTGGCATGGAAAGGCTTACATGTGCCTATTGTATAACAAAACATAAGACAACCAGTGAAGCTGGAGGCTGGTTCCACTCACCTCTAAGGTCAGTTGCATTCACATAAGAGCTGCCTAATGGTTGCATGGTCAGCTTTGATCCTGTGCTAGCTTCCTTGATAGAAACTAGTCTTTGGGCCTCATGTCTTGTCCTGGTTGTTCCTGATGACCCGAAGTCTTAAGCCTATACTATGAAGTCTCCCTTGTACACACCCACTGCTGAGGGGCTGAACCAGACACCAAGGGGTTCAGTGATGCCCACACCAGCTTTGGTCTTTGATTTTACTTATCCTAAACTTGGCTCCAGCATGCAATCCCTTATTAATGTTGTATCTTATAGAATTAAATTTCCCCTCTCGGTTCTCCCGTAAGTTTCTACTTTAAGAGACAACATTAAGGTTATTTCTCAAATAGTTAAGTATTCCACTGAGAACAGGATCATGTCTAATCCACAGAGGCATTTTAAATATTACTTAAGAAAATTAAACAACGGCAGCCACCTAATGCATAATTAGACGGCAGTTGAATGTTTCTGATTTGTGGTTGGTTTGATTTACTCCTTGAAGTAGAATGCATTTTCATCTCTGTCAGAATGTGTGAAGACAATGGCAGAGGAAAGGATGCCTAGCTCGCCTGCTACAAAGAAGGCTGGATACAAATCTGAATTTTAAATAATTTCTCAGTTCCTACATTTCACATGGGGTGGGACAGAGTCATTTTAAATTTGTAACGTGGAAAGCAATTTGGGATGCACTAAGCAGTTTGCTGTGGTGAGAAGGGGGAAGGGTGAGATGCTGCCAGCTCTCACTTCTTGGCCCTTTGCCATGGGTGACTGAGATGCCACTGTAGATTAAATGTGTCCATCCCAAGAGATGCGTTAGTGCCCTGAGCTCCTAGTACAGAATGAATTTGATCATATCTGAAATTGAATCTTTAGATGTGGTCAACTTGGAAGGAAGTCATGAACTAATATGACTGTGAATCCTCGAAGGACAGGAGGAGAAAAGGTGACAGTTACCTTGAAGATGACAGAGGGGCATGCCACAAAGATCAGAGGGCAACTTCCAGGAGTCAGCTCCAGGTGAGACCCAGGAATTGAACTCAGATCATCAGGCTTTTTGAGAGGGGCCTCTACCCACTGAGCCATCAAAGACACACCCTTTCAAAGATCTTGCATAACATAAGCTAACAGGGAACTGACTCTGTAGGGTCCTCAACCTGTAGGTGACATTCCCTTTGGAAAACTTCTATCTCCAAAACTATTTATGTTACAATTTGCAATAGTAACAAACTTACAGTGTGTCTTAGTCAGGGTTTGTATTCCTGCACAAACATCATGACCAAGATGCAAGTTGGGGAGGAAAGGGTTTATTCAGCTTACTCTTCCATGCTGCTGTTCATCACCAAAGGAAGTCAGGACTGGAGCTCAAGCAGGTCAGGAAGCAGGAGCTGATGCAGAAGGAGGGATGCTGCTTACTGGCTTGCTTCCCCTGGCTTGCTCAGTGTGCTTTCTTATAGAACCCAAGACTACCAGCCCACAGATGGCACCACCCACAATGGGCCCTCCCACCCTTGATCACTAATTGAGAAAATGCCTTACCGTTTGATCTCGTGGAGGCATTTTCTCAACTGAAACTCCTTTCTCTGCGATAACTCCAGCTTGTGTCAAGTTGATACACAGTGATACACAGTCAGTACACAATGATGAAGTAGAAATAAAAATAATTTTATGGTTAGGGATCACAACATGTGTTAAAGGGTAGCATTCAGAAGGTTGAGAACCACTGCTGTAGAGAAACTCTGATCTCAAATTCAACATCTCTGGATACAACTAATAGGCACACACACATACACAGAAGCATGGACGATGGAACTGTCTATTATTAAGATTACAGGCTGGTGTTGCCACGTCTGGCTCCACCCTGGTCCTTCCTATCTGACTTGCCAAGCTTAGGGTTGCTTTTATTCTTCTGAGGACCAAAAACTAGCCCAGGCAAGGACTGAAGAACCCACCTTCTTGGATCTCCTAATGATGTCCTGACTCAAGGAGAGGTGTAACCAGATGAGATGAGGTTAACTGTGACCAATGACATGGTGAATGGAACAGAAGAGGGTAGATACTGACTGAGAAAGTCACCAATCCTCCATCTGCTCTTCATGGCCCATCCATTGAACCCAAACACCTTCAGTATCAGAACCATCTTCCCAGCCTGGGTCTAGGACACAAAGACTTTAGATTCACACTGTAGTGCCAACTCTTCTTGGCAAGGTCTTCAGCCTGATTCCCAGTTTTCTCTTGCCTGTCTCCATAACCATAATTCCTTAAGATAAAACCCACATGTGTATACATACACACACACACACACACAAACACACAATCTACTGGTTCTGTTTCTCTCAAGATTCCTAACTAATGTACCAAAGCCACCTACATTCAAGTCAATGACACATAAAAGTCTGTGGGACTCAGACAAGGCCCAGCTGTCTACCCAGCAACTTTGGGCCTGATGATCACACGTGTGTCCACCGGCAAGCCCAAATGTAACCCTATACCTGATTGTATCTCCTCCATGGTTCATCTAGAGTTGTCCCAGATCTACCTGGCTGGTGTCTGAAAGCCATTATTAGGAATCAATTCTGCAGAAGTAGACAGTCAGTTTTGGTCTGAGATTCACTACCTGGAAACTCATGCCACAGCCAATTACAATAAAAAATAGAAGAAAGAAGACATCAAGAAGAGATAATAGCAGGTTTGGGATGGAGATGCTTTGAATTTCAAACATGAAAGAGAGGGATAATCCTTATTCCACTGGCCAAGATCATATACACACTGGGATAGTTAATCTTGCTTTCTAACTTAATAAGACTTAGACTCACAATGGAAGTCAGTCTTCAGGCAGGTATGTGAGAAATTATCTCCATTAGGTTCATTGAGGTAGGGAAATCCAATCCAAATGAGGATGGCATCATTCACCCCTTGGGCTAGGTCCTAGAGGAAATGAGCTGAGCAGCTGCCTCATTGTTCTCTGCTTCCTGGCTGTTGATGAGCCATGACCACCTGCCCCGCGTTCCTGCTGCCATGCCTTCCCTACCATGACAGACTGTACTCTCAAAATAAACCCTTCTCTACTTAAGTTGCTTTTGTTGGGTATTTTGTAAGAGCAACCAATACACACACACACACACACACACACACACACACACACACACACACACACACACACACACACACAATGAAGCAGAGCATGCTGCTTGCAATAGCAGACGTTGAATGCAGAGCAGCTTTGACCTTGGATCACTGGCTAGAATCACTTACTGTGATGTGAACTCAGAAAAGACCTTTCAGAGATTCTAGGGTTGCAGAGCCCTTGTTAAGTGCAGGCACATGACACATAGGTAGATTTCGGCACTCCAGATAGATGCCCATTCCTGGGTACAAAATCTCTACCCTAAAGGACAGGCTCATGGGTGAGTTCATTTACTATATGCTGATCGACTGAGTCGGCAAATCAGTTCAATAAACCAGAGATCAGTGTACTGTAGCAGCACTGAAACTAGAATAAAGCCCAGAAAGTTTGGTCAAACATTCTGAATTGTGTTAAGGAGAAAAGTAAGAGTTGGAAGGCAGGTCCCTGTGCTCAAGGTCACTGGGTAATAAGCATCAAGCACAAACTCAAGGGTAATAATAAGCTACCTGTCTCTTGACTTCCTGTTCTAACAACTGTTGATGATGACTCTGGCCAGGCATCCCTTTCCCTGACGCTCTCTGTGTGGTTCACGTCACACACTCGGCTTTTCATCATGTTTCCACACATTGCCTTCTGAGCAAACTCATAGCTGTTCCTCACCTATAGAGGACACAGCACAGGCAAATGAGTTCTGAAGGTAAAACCGCGGTAACAGATCAACAACACAAACATATTTTGATCTTCATTTAATTAAAGGGTCACCCTGAACGTTATTTTTTTTTTAATTCGGAAGCTCCTGGTGTCATGTGTAGTTTGATGACAACTATTCAACTCCCCTCAGAGAACACGGTGAACATGGGTAGAACGAGTCAGCAAGGCCTTCTCCCTTCCCTCCAGGAGTCTTTTTCTGTAGGCTCTGAGGAGAGAATGCTCACTTTGATGTGACCAGTACAAGGTCTGGACCCTCAGCAAACGTGGGTGTTTTAATGCTTTGTGTTTCTTCCCACCTATTGCCAGTTAGACATGATCTCCGGTAAGATCCACAGACGTAAAAAGTCAGTCATCAATCATGCCCTCATAGAGTCTTGAGAAGGTTTTGCTGAAACCGATATCACTCTGTACATTTATATCACTGGAAATTAATTTATCTGTGTGCATGCTGTAGAAATTTATAATAAGCAGGTTAGCTTCCCCTTGAGATGTATTTTATTATAGTCTAGGGAAAATGGTGTTTGGATCAACAGACAAGGCTGTGTTCTGGACTTACTCCTCTTCTGTAGTGTGTGTGTGGGGGGGGCTTAATATTATAGGATTTGGAGTGTGTTTCCTTCTATAGAACCCCAGAGACAGCTCATTAGCCCTTTCTTCCCTCCTGCCCTACCAACCCCCCTTCCCCCATCTCCCGCCCCCAGTGATAAAGGATGCACTATACATTAACAATGGGGATCTCCTTGCAAGATACAGCAGACAAACTGACAGGAGCCTGTCCTGGAAACAGCAGCCCCAGAAGAGCTAATGAATCCTGGAAGCAGTTGATCGACCACACAGCAGAATTCAAATGCCAATGCAATTTTCAAATGCTAATTTTTAAGTGCAACAGAAGCTATCTATAAATTACCTTTATGACTTTTACATCCATAATTTATTTCCTGCCAGGAATATAATACATCACCAGGTGGCCAGTGCACAATAAGAGACTTCAAGAATGGAAGTCAAAAGACACAGCTCACATACTTGACTTTCCCACTTCCAAACCCTTTGGGCAATCTGGATCTAGTTGTTATTTCCTGAAAGCACTTTAAGAATTGCAATTTGTGTGGTTAGTGACTAAATTCCAGGAAAGCTCCATCCCAGGCAGGGCATGAAAGTAGGCTCTGGGTACCTCTGTTTCCCACAGTGTAAGGAGCATCCCAGAGAGGTTAAGACACTGAGAGAAAACCCTTAGTCTCTGCTGCTAAGATGGAGCAAACAGGACCAAGTTGAGTCCCTTGGGAATTCTAAGGAGCCCACATGGAAGTGAGATGTGCCACCAAGTTGTGCTGATTTTTTCTTTATTAAGTCAAAATGAACCAAACAAAAAGGAAGCGCCAGAGTTACAGGAAGGTAAGTGCTGTAATGAACCTTTTTGATACTCCAGTGCCCCAGGGACGTCTTTGCTCCTCAGAGAGAGTTTTTCAGACCCACAGCAACAGAACCCAGCTGGCCGATCAGCATCTGCAGCGATACAATAGGTTTTGATGGTTTGCACATATGTGGCAGGAACACTGCCAGGGTTCATCTGAGACTGAGCCAAAGGTCCCTTCTGATGGAGGCCAGCCCCTTGGATGACACTTCCTTGGAGCCCTTCTGCACAGCTGGCCCCTCTATGCTCCCTACCAGCCTGCCTCTTTCTGCATAGGCTTCTCCACGCTCTCCCACGCACAGCAGAGCCACACTGGCTTCTTACTGCCCTCTCTGCGGACCTTTGAGGTTTGCCTTCCTAGTGCAGTATCTTTGACCACAGAACTGACCGTGTGGAGCCCTGTGAGAGGCTACTCCACACCTAGGCAGGCAGGAGACACAAGTATCTGCCTTGGTGCTAATCTCTTCTGCACACCGTGGCTGGATCTACTCATGAGCCTTTGTGTAAGTCCCATCAGAGAAGAGAGAAGTTCAAAGCTACTGGGTATCTGTAGGTAGTAGTATAGGAGGTGGGAGGAGGGCCTCCGTGCTGTATCCTTAGGCTCTGCAACCCATGTCTATAACCACTGGGCAATGCTGCTTCTTCTCAATGAACCCCACCATGACTCTCTACTATAAGCCTCCTCAGGCTTCAGAGACTTAGACATTTCCTAACTCATAGCTCAGGCATCACGATCCACTCCAATCCTCTGCTTCCCACATCTGCTCAGTCCCTGGTGTGTGGTCCTCCAGTCTGTCATCTCACAGTAGGGATCTGCAGACCCTTGCAGCACTTCTGCCTTCCCTACCCAGAGACTGCATCAAACTCCCAGAGAGGCTGTGGCTCTTACATCTTAGGTGCAGAGGGAGTGTGTACTGTGTGCCCCAGACATTTATACCAACACAGCTTTGGTTCAGCTCCACAGGCAAAGCCATCTTAGGGTCCTGATCATGAATTTATGTGGGGGTTGGAAAGGCTGACTCAGTGGATAAGAGACTAATGCTCTTGCAGAGGACTCAAGTTCAGTTCCCAGCACCCATATCAGCAATTGCCTTGTCTTAGTTAGGGTTTTTCTGCTGTGAACAGACACCATGACCAAGGCAAGTCTTATAAAGGACATTTAATTGGGCTGGCTTACAGGTTCAGAGGTTCAGTCCATCATCATCAAGGTGGGAGCAGGGCAGCATTTAGGTAGGCATGATGCAGGCAGAGCTGAGAGTTCTACATCTTCATCTGAAGGCTGCTAGCAGAATACTGGCTTCCAGGAATCTAGGATGAGGGTCTTAAAGTCCACACCCACAATGACATAACTACCCCAGGTGGGCTACACCTTCTAATAGTGCCACCCCCAGGGCCGAGCATATACAAACCATCACATGCCTGTTACAGGAGACGTGACACTTCCATGGGCAATTATATGAACATTTCCCCACACAGACACACACACATACAGAAAGACAGACTCACACATGCACACAGAGACAGACACATACACATATACTCACACAAACAGAAAGACAGACTCACACGTGCATACAGAGAAAGACAGACAGACAGACAGATAGACAGACACAGATTGGCACATAGACACATACAGACAGGAACACAGACATACATACACACAGACACACAGACACACACACACACACACAACGACAGATACACACAGATAGGCACACAGACAGACACATAGACAGACAGACAGACAGACACAGGCACACACAGGCACACACAGTCAGACATACAGAGAAACACACACAAATATAAACAAGTAAAGAAGTCTTTAAAAGAGATGATAAGGATCCCTGCTGAGAAGAAGTTATATCCAGGACCCTTCACTCTGGCTGATCTAGGCTGCCTGTGTGAAATCTGTTCTTCCAGGGAACCATAGTTACCCCTTTCTGTAATGGCAGCTCTGCTGTCTCCAGTACTTAGTCTTGGCCAGGTAATTCTGCATTCAAAAGACTGGACTAAAACCTCATGCAGATTGAAAGAAGGTGAGTAAACTCTATTCCAGAGTGGCAGTACAGAGGAAACTGAGGCATCTAGAGTGTCAGCAGCCATGGACTGGGGATGCTCACAGCCTCTGATTACGGCCTGGAGCCTCCTTTTATAGGGTTAAACAGAAGGAGTTTGTTTGCCAAGGAGAGCAGCTTGGGTGGTTCTGTTATGACAGAGTAAGTTAAGCTACTGCATATGGCCCTTCCCATAATGCACCTGACTGTAATCATATATATGCCCAGCTATTCGTAGGCTTAAGATGGTAAGTAGGGTATTCCTCCCAAAAATTACCTCAAAGGACATAGTTTGCCCTATTGTGCATGCACTCAGAACTAGTTCAGGCCAGCTTAGCCACCCTACTCTCCTACTAAGACTGAGCTGGGGTAGAACTTGTTAAAGTTGGACAGCCATTAAGAGGAGAAATGTATTCCATTGTTTGGACTGGAGCGTGAATGTAGCTTGATCCAAGGTTGCTGCTGCCACATTGCTAGGTGCATTGTTCAGAGTGGGGTGTGCATAGCTCTGCACAGGAGGTTCTCACTGTAAAGTACATCCTTGGACATAGCCCAAGCCAAATAACTCCCAGTTGCTACAATGTTCCCTAGTGTTGCCTGCCTACATAGGAAAGAAAGACACCCACTTCCTTCCTACTTGGTTGTTCCCCAGAGTCTGATTTGCAGATTCATCAGCTATTTGAGTGAGGATCCTCAGAAGGTCAGGAACAGGGCCAGTGCTAGCCTTTGTGCTGAGACAATGCCACACTTTTTCTCATGGAGAAATGTGTGTCTCTCAAAGCTCATCTATATTCAAGAATCTGACTTCATTTAAAAGGAAATGAGATGTCAATTCTGGCAAAAAAAAAAAAAAAAAAAAAAAAAAAAAAAAAAAAAAAGGCACTGATCCATAGATCTGTGAGTTATAATGAAGATACACAAGCCAGAAGTGATATTGACGTAAAGTTCTAGTAGGTGTCATGTGTGCCTACTATGTCATTCCTGTCAAAAGAAGCCCTATCACCCACCCAATACACTGAAAACCCTATGCTGAGGCAAACTTGCACACACTGTCCCCCAGCCTGAGACATCAAAAGCTGCCAAACATGTCCCTAGCCAAGGTCTCTCTAGGATACCCATCAGCTTCCAAGGTACCCTTTGTCTTCATTATATTCTTAGATGCCTGAATGATTTAATGGAAGAAAATGCAATTATTTTTTGGTATGTCAAGGGCTCTTAGCCTTGCTTGTCTGTTTACATCGTTTTAGACAAAATGACCTACTTTTTAGTTATAATTGTCTGTGTCATGGAAAGGACAAATTTGAGTACCCTCATTCACAAATAATGTGGTTTCGTTCCAGCCAAGGGATTAACTTCTAACTCTGTTACACGTTAAACAGGAATTGTCATGAAAATAGCAAAAGACCATGGTGTGAACTGCTGAACTAGTAAGTGCCAGATGACAGAGGAAACCAGTCATTGTCCTAAAATAAAATGTCCCACTCCTCAGGGAATTATCAGCCCCTCTTTGAGATGGAGAGACTCAAAGCTTAGAGGGGATGAAGAATTCTGGGATTGAATCTTTGAAGCAACAACAGGACCAGTATTCTAACCTTTGTTGTGGACACAACTCATGCTTCTTGGAGCATGCGGCTGCAGTCTTCGTCACAAAGCTGATTTGCTACAGACAAATAATCAACCCTTAAACAAAGTGTTGTCTTACTTTTAGTCTATGGATTTTTTATTCTATTTAGAAGATTTTTGGAACCCCCATTTGTCAAGTAGATAGTCCTAGGAAGCAAATGCTTCCAAGGAATACGTTGGTCCATTTTAGATGATAGTGCTTCGCTGAATATATCAAGTACAAAATCCATACCTATAGCAGCTCCTCAACAAGAGCTTACTGAAAGAGAATTGGTGTTCCTGTGTTAGCCGCCTCTCTGGATTCCTCCACATAAGTCCTGACAAGAAGCAACTTTAAAGAAGGATTTTCTTTTGCCTTGCAGTTCAAGGCTGCGCAATTCATCCTCGGGGGAGAACAAGGTGGCGGACGTGGGATGCTGCGGGTCACATTTCAGGAACAGCCGGTAAACTGGGCATGAACAGGAAGTAGAGCTCAAACATAAAACCTCAAGGCCCGCCTCCGTTGACCTACTTCGTCTATCAAGGCTCCACCTCTTCAAAGAAAGTTCAATGACCTTTACAAACCACTTCACCCTGTGGGGAATGCTTCACGTTCATATCTCGATAGTTACTAATAACTATATATTTAAAACATACACACTGGCTACATAGTTAAACCTTTGGAATATGTAACTATCAGATTGGGGGCTGCTGATACAGCACAGTTAGTAGAGTTCTTATCTGGCATGCACGAAATCCTGGGTTTGAGACACAGCACACATGTCGAAGAAGCCTGTACATTCTTGGGATGTGTAGCAGGGGGTAATCCTCAGTGCTGGATCCGGTCCCTCCTGCTCTGTCTTGAGTGCTATGAAGAGTCTGCTCCATGCCTCATGAGGGACTCACCAGCCTATTCCATCAAAATAGCCATTACGTACTAGAAATTCCTTAAAAACTCTTGTCATGCAGAAGACATCGCCTTCACTGCCAGTTATGGGAGCCCATGATTGGCAGCCATTCTTTATTCTGGTTTTACATTACCATTTAGACCAACCAAAATATTCATCTTGCCAGAGAGTAAATTGCCACTTTGAAACTCGAAAAACAGGGAAAGTATAAAATTCTGAATAACGGCCATTGTGAGTATCTAAGCACTGCGCAGTTGTGGGAATGAGGCAATTTGCATCTTGTTATGTTTCCGGCCTTCTTGCTTTCATAATTATTGGAACACTTCAGATCATTAACGCTGCCAAATACAAATTAGAAAAATAAAAGTCTCCCTACCGATGCCTACTTTTTCCAATCCATGGCTCCAACTCCTAGAATTTTTTAAATGACACTAATCTTTTTTTACTTTATTGCAATTTCTTCTTTGTAGTCATAAGCTCCACTCAATAAAAATGTGTAGAGCAGTGAAACGTGCTTTGCCCCTTTGACAGAAAGTATGGTTATGTCTTGCTACTGTGTGGACAGAAAGTGACATCAATCAAAAGACAGGAGCAGTTCTGAGGGAGGGCCTCTCTTGTTTGTGTTCACATATGAAAGAGACTTTAATCTTGTAAACAGATCTATAGAGACACCTAGAAAATGAGAATATAAAATAAAAAATAAAATGGGATAAGCCCATTTCTGGGGACCTATTATTCATTGTGGGGTAATTGGAGTATTAATTTGATCATGGTAATCATTAGACAATATATAAAGTACACAAAATAAGCACATCCTCCATCCTGACTATGTAAAATTCGTTAATTAACTGTAATATTTTAAAATAAAAAAAGAAGACAAGATCCGAAACAAAAGGAAACCATAAGATGACGCATCCCAGTCAAGTTTTGTCTACACAGGCTTGGAGATCAGCAGGATCGAGTTGGTAACATAGAGAAGCCAGGGACAGAGGGGCCATCGAACAGGAAGGTAGACTCTACAAAGAACACTGAATCGCATCCTGCCTACAGACCCAGGGCACCAATACTGATCACCAGAGCCCCAAAAGGAGAACAGCCTTGAGAAGCCCCCTAGGTCACCCAAGTCAAGGCCTCTGAAGGGGAGAAGCCCAGTGGACGAAGCTCACAGACTGAGACTAGATTTGAATGAACTCAGTTTGGGAGGGCTGGGCAAGATTTTCAAAAGGGAATTCATACTACAGAGTCCTACCCAAAGCATCCCTAGGCCTTTGTCTATTTGACATGCTTGTTTAAATGTGTTGGTATAAATTTTAAATATAACCCTTATAAATATCAGTGCAAGAAAGTATGAACACATGAATGCCCCTGCATCGGTTCACATCCATAATTAAAGCCTTCCCTTAGGTATGGAGTGTCCTGGGGCAGGACACATGGGCCCAATTACCAGTATACTAGCTGCCTGCTGGTCTGTTTCAGATGACAAAGGTGCAGTTGATGTCCCCACATAGGAAAGACAATGAACTAGGAGAATCCGTCTTATTCCAGGGTTCTATTTGTACTGGGCCTCCTGTGGTCCCTGCTCTGCCTTCCTGAATTGCCACAAGGAAGGCTAGAGTCTGGCAGTCTGCCTGATTTTCTACTCAGGAAGCCGAAATAAACAAACCTCAAACATGTTTTATGATGTTTTAACATATTTTTGCAGTGTCTAACTATTTTCTAAAGTTCATTCTAAAAAACCTAAACTTAGAAAATATTGTGCCTTCTCTAAATAAATTTGTCAAGCATCTGTCCTGAGGTTCAGGTTGATACTCAATGTTCCCCAAACATTCTTTGTAAGAAAGACGGCTATAATCAGGGGTGTTTCTTTCATGCATATATTAAATGTTGTACAAAGTTCACATATATACATTTATGTATATACACATTCCAATATGCATGTGTGGGCATAAACATCTGACACATACACAAAATGCGTTCAGTATTCTTAGATCATGCTGTTTCTTAAGCCGTGTATCTTGGATTTCTTACTGAGTATATATAATACTCATTTAAATCAAACTGCCTGGAGCTTCGTGAACCATTCCAACTGAGATGGCTTCTGTCTTTTTTAAACATACAGCATTGAAAAGCTCATTGCTTTAGGTGTTGAGAAGCCAAAATTCAACTTTAATGGCCTTTGATGATAGCAACCTAGTCATATTATTAGTTGCACATATTTAGCATTACTACTTATGTTTGTTTTTAATTGGCGCATTATAACTATATGTATTTATGTGGTACAGTCGGATGTTTTATGTATACATTGAGCAATAAACAAATCAAGGTTGTTGGCTTCCCATGCACCATCTCAAACACAGATCACCTCTTTGTATTGAGAGTGTGTGATGTCTTCCTGCTGCTTTGAGACATTTACTACATTATTTCTGTAAAATTAATTAATTAATAAAACATATACAGTCTGCTACCGCAGCCAAAAGTCAGCACTCTCAATAGCTTTCTACTTCCCTGTGTTGAGCTTAGAAGCACATGCAAATGTCATCCTCTTTACATTCCTGGTGTGGGTTCTGGAATGCTGTTCTGTGCTCTTGCTGCATTGTTCCTGAGGTAGACCTGCTACTGTCTCTGCTGAGACTCCTGGGTACTGGACATGAGGTGGGGCACAGAGAAATAGGAGTACATGAGGCAAACCAGAGTGTAGTGATTCTTTCCACTCCTGGGTTTGAAAGCCCTTCAGTCTGGGTCATCTGAGAAACAGAACCAAAAGAAGCACATATAGTGCAGATACAAGGCCCAGGAGCACATACAGTGCACATGTGTGCAAGGACACAACAGTGCTTGTGCACAAGGACCAGGAGCTCATACAGTGCCTATGTGTGCAAGGACACAACAGTGCTTGTGCACAAGGACCAGGAACTCATACAGTGCCTATGTGTGCAAGGACACAACAGTGCTTGTGCACAAGGACCAGGAGCTCATACAGTGCCTATGTGTGCAAGGACACAACGGTGCTTGTGCACAAGGACCAGGAACTCATACAGTGCCTATGTGTGCAAGGACACAACAGTGCTTGTATACAGGGACCAGGAGCTCATACAGTGCATATGTGTGCAAGGACACAACAGTGCTTGTACACAGGGACCAGGAGCTCATACAGTGCATATGTGTGCAAGGACACAACAGTGCTTGTACACAGGGACCAGGAGCTCATACAGTATATATATGTGTGTGTGTGTGTGTGTGTGTGTGTGTGTGTGTGTGTGTGTGTGTGCGCGCGCGCGCGCGCAAGGACACAACAGTGCTTATGCACAAACACATGGTGGCAGATTTTTGGTGCAGAATTTGTACTTGGGATTATTGTTGAGCCTGCCAAGTTCAAATTCTTCAGGTCAGGCTAAAGGAGAATGCGATTCCATTTTTTTTTTAAAGATTCATTTTATTTATAGGAGTACACTGTAGCTGTCTTCAGACACACCAGAAGAGGGAATCAGATCCCATTACAGATGGTTGTGAGCCACCATGTGGTTGCTGGGAATTGAACTCAGGACCTTTGGAAGAGCAGTCAGTGCTCTTAACCACTGAGCCATCCCTCCAGCTCCTGTGATTCCATTTTAAAGCCAGCAGTCTGGAAGCCTAGGAGAGCTCAGTGATTGAGCTGTGATTGCTACAGTGCACTGAGAAGCCCACAGCCTTCTGTTGGAGAACTCTCCCCTCCTGCAATCAGGGTAAGCTGGCCTTTCTGCTGAGTTAATATATAGCTCTATCAGTTGATTGGATGGAGATCACCTACATTATAGAAGCCTCTCTGTCTAGCTCCACCTACTGCTTAAATGTTACCGTTATTCACAAGATCATTGCAGAAACACATAGTATAATGAATATTCAGGGACTGTATGATCATGTCAAGGTGATCCATAAAATAAATCATCCCACATACATAACATTCCTTACATATCTATCTATCTATCATCTATCTATCTATCTATCTATCTATCTATCTATCTATCTATCTATCTATCATCTATCTATCTATCTATCTATCTATCTATCTATCATCTACCTATCTATCTATCTATCTATCTATCATCTATGTATCTATCTATTATCTATGTATCTATCATCTATCTACCTATCTATCGATTGATCGTCTATGTATCTATGTATCTATCTATCTATCTATCATCTATGTATCTATCTATCATCTATCTACCTAACTCTCTGTCTATCATCTGTCTATCTGCCTGTCTGTCTATCTACCTACCTACCTATCTATCCATCATTCATCCATTCATCTCAGTGCTAGAGACTAAAGCTGCAGCATGCCATGTAAGTTCTCCACCATTGACTTACACCCCTAGCCATTGTGATCATTTTAAATATAAAAATCCCTACACATTATATTTCTGCTGGTGATGAGACAATGTTCCATTCAAATAAAAAAAATGAAAGAGGAAGAAAACAATTTGTAAAAGCAAAGCTCCTCCCTCATTAGATATGTTACAAAATAAATGTGGGTTCAGACAAGGTAGGTGCAAGTCCTTATTATTGATCAAAACCCAGAAGAGGATTAAAGTACCTACAAATACAATACTGTACAAGGCTGTTTTTAAAATTTATTTGTATGGGTGTATTTTTGTGTGTGTGTGAGCATGTGTGAGCATGTATTCACATTTGAGTGGAGGTGCCAGCAGAGGGCAGAAGAGAGCAGCAGATCCCTTGGAGCTGAGTTAGAGAGGGCTGTGGGCCACCGGATGTGACTGGAAGAACAGCAAGTGCTTTCAACTGATAAGCCTTCTTTCCAGCCCCAGGGTCATATTTTCTTGGCAAGGAACTGTAAAGCTTTGGTCCTTTGTTAGCATTAGAGAAAGGGCTGTGTGCATGCTGGCTGACATGGACTATAATTATTCAGTGGGGTTGTCATTCTAGGATTGCATCCTCATAGGATTGCTCAGGGCACAGTTACTTAGCTTCTGAAGAACTTTTAATGGCAAATACCATGCATGCCGTATATTTGCATGCTGAGAAATGGCTAACCAGAAATCATGGAATTCACCTCAAATCACACAATCAGGAAATGGCACAACATGCAAGTAGTTGTATGGTGGGGACTCTGGGCTTTCCTCTTGCAGTTGAGTGTCTTGGTTACAGCACAGAATTACCATGTGGCTTAAAGAAACAGAAATGGGCGATACATTGTGCCAGTTCATAGTAAGAATATGCTAAAGATTAGGAGTGAGTATTCTGAGGGTGCTAGAAGTACATGATCTCCGGGTGTCTGGAATGCAGCTTTGAGATGACTATTTATGTGACATTAATAACAAGGGTATTCCCTGGTAGCCCTGGGCTGTAGATCTTGATGAGTGCAATGGAATCAACAAACAGTAGTTTGGAATTAACCTGCAGAGACATTCAGTGATGTGCACAGATCACATTATAAACCCCCAAGGAGCACACAGATTTCCTGTCTCACTGCTTGCTGTGCCTCGTTCCCTGTGACATACACATGAGCACACCAAGGTGCTGCCACATCCGTTACACTTCATCCAATAAGACAGGTATCAGGGTCATCCACCACCTTCTTGCATACCATAAATGACACTCATGGCCTGTTTTCAGATGGATTTACCACTATCAAATGTTCCTACGTTCCTTTCTGGTCCCTGAGCCTCGCAAGCAGCCTTCCCCAGTCTTCCTTCAATCACACCATAAACACAGCCTCAGAGTACATCAGTCAGAGGTGGGAAGAGGAGAGAAAGATCTCCCACGCCACGGTGTTATCAGCCTTCTCTCCCTCGGTTCAGCAGACAGCTCGCACTTCTGAGCCTCTGCCTTAAGTCCCACATAGAATTACTTTCCCCAGTGGCAAGAAAGTGAACCACTGCTCGCTCACCTGCAAGTCACAGTTGACAGAAGAAATCGAAACCAGATTCTTTCCCCATGCTCTGAAAGTCATTTTAAGAGAGTGAGGGGCAAGGGACAACAGGATGGCTTTTCAGATTAAGTGCAAAGCCGGGGATGACTTCCTACTGCTGACATCCCAAGGTGATGTCCGATAGCACAGATTCACGGCAGGGGCCGGCTGGGAAGTCAGGACTGCCATGGTTTAAAGACAAAAGCATTGGAGCATCCCCACCCTGTGAGGAGGGAACTTGACCTTGGGACATTTGGTGAGAACTTGTACTGAATAAGACTCTGTGGGCTTGATTACCCCGTCTGGGTGTTCACTTTAAGCTCATTAAAATTTCAATGTTTCATTGTATTTTTATGTGTTTTTTTTTTTTTTTTGTATGATGAAAACCCTAAGCAAGGTCCAAACACTCCTTCATGTTGACCAAAAATACAGAACCTTTCACAATATTAACAATCATGACATTTCATGTCATCTAGAACACTAGTAAAACTAGGCTAACAAGTGGACCACAGAAAGTAAGTCACCAGAGGGAAGGAGGCCTTAGGGCTCAGATTCTTATTTCAAAACAGAGCCAGACCCAAGAGGAAAAGACTCTAGTGAGAAATTCTGATATTTCCTGCTTGGTACCATCTGCTGGATGGCACCAGGGCCAGCTCAACAACTGGACTACTTCATTAGAATAGGGCTAATGGTACTGGACAGTCTTTGAATAATCATCTGGGTGAGCAAAGCAGATGATGAGATCCCTACAGCAGAGAGCTCTGAGCCTAGCACACCTGTGGAAGGTACTGAGCAAGGGATCTCTAGTGATTTGCTTTCACATGCATTGTCAGCGGCTATAGAAATTTTGCAAAGCATCAATGACATTGGCTCATCTCTCTGCTGGCATTTCTGTATCCATGCTCCCACCTTTCTAGTATACAAACAACTCCCATAATGGCTCCATACCCAGAGTCTATGACTACGTTACTGTCCAAAGAGATTTTACAGATGTGAAGGAGGATATTGAGCTTAAAGACTCTTCTGGATCATTCAGATAGACACAGTCCATTCATACAGGACCTAATTACAAATTACTGATTATCCAAAGCCATCACCTCAGTTCCAGGGCACCGGGGCCATGTGGTTTTGTGGAGACCCCTTTCTCAGTAGCCAGCCGCCTTTCTCACCATGCTCAGAAGATGAGTCAGGTTCCAGAATGTGGCTGCCACATCAGCATCAGATTCTCTGAGCATGTGGCATCATGATACACACCTCAGATCTCAATTGGCTAAAGCAGGAAAGTCATAAGCTTAAGGCTACCCTCAGCTACAAAGAGTGTTCTGGGACAACCTGGGCTTCTTAGCTCTCTATGTATTCTCTATATAACTAAATATAGTCTATATTTCCCCACCATCCCCTAATAAAAACCTGCAAACTGTTTTGTAGGAAATGAAAAACACAGCAGGCGGCAGGGGAGACTAGGACCTCCGTTGGAAGTCTGCAGGGGGTGGGGGGGAGATGTCTAAAAGAGCGTGCCTTAGGTTTTGTGAAAGCTTCAATAAATGAACACAAGGTAGGTGCCATTTAGTCAAGAGCACTTGCTTCTCTCAATGTGTTGGGGGCCAAACATCTGAGTTCAAGATGTTGACTGTGTCACACTACATACAGAGGCTCCAGAAAGTAGTCCTGACTTTCCATGTCGTGGTGCTGGTGACAGCTTGGGGCTACATCTGGCCAGCCTCACCCTCAACCTTCTTGCCCAGCTGTTCATGCTGATTCCCATAATTCAGCATAGGGCCTGCTTCTTTCCATACAGTGAGAGTCTCCAGCTGGGTTCCTTGCTCTCTGCAAGCTCAGTCCTTCCCTTCAAACACATGTGGGCTTTTCTCCTAACTAGTGAAACTGACAAGTGCTCCACAGAATAATCTGTAATTACACAGAGCTTATAGGAAAACAACACCTTCACTCCAGCCAGCCTGTGATCTGTGGCCTTATATGAACTTGTCGAGTCTCACAGCCAGTGAATCAGAGAAGGCACCACTATCCCTTGCCTGTTTAGTGCTTGAGAACAAAGAGTCCTAGAAGTGTCCTGTCCAGTTCACAGAGCCTGGAGGAACCAAGACAGAACAGATCCAGGTTAAGATGAACCTAGAGAATGCTGTCAATACCTCTCACTGTACCACCCACTGCCCCTACATTTGATTTTGATTGTAACTTCCTACTGTCATGCTTAGCACCAGAAATGACAGAAGGCAAGATAGTGAATGAGTATTGCTCTACTCACATGCCTGCCCGTCTGAGGGATGAATAGGTGATGTTGGGTTGTAGGGGTTCTCATGTCATTTGAGTAGGGCCTGGTATCTGTAAACACAGTAAGAGAAACACTAAGTGATATTGAATTTAATTGAAATGAGATCTGAGAAGGAGGGTTCAGAGCCAGCAATTATGCTCAGAAAGTGAACCCCCTGCCGATGCTGTTTACATTCCTCCTGCTTTAAAGAAATCTGCAATGGAAATAATAAGTGAGAGAAACACAACTCAAATAGGAGCTCTGAGCAGTGAGCCTGCAATCCCCAGGGAGAAGAACGCTGTAGAGAAGAAAAAGCAAGCACAGAATGAAGCGCCTGCTGGCTGCACCCACACCACTCGACCCACAGGCTGACCGCAGTTCTTTTTGACTTAACATGTCTGCGCTGAAATGTATTATTTTGGCCTCGTTGGGACTTATTTCTACCCCATAATTTTCTCTTCAACCCAAGTCTAACATATACAGATTATACGGAATATAACTCAGTTGTGAGTCTGCCTGTCAATGAAGACTGCTACAGGCCTGGTGTAATGGGCACCAAGACACCCACTGTGCCTACATAGTGTCTTACAAGCTGCAGTGTGCTCACTGATGGGCTCTTCCTGAGACCAGAGCTGCTCTCTGCAGCCTCCTTCCTCCAAAGGTCTCAGCATCTTCCAGGAACAACTCTGTTCCATGTCCTTCTAGCCTAGAGACAGCTTCCATGTGCCCTTAGTCCTGGGACCCATAAACCCTCAGTCTTCCATAACTGTGCCCAACCTTGTAAAGCACCTTCACAAAATTGTATTTCTTCACAGCACTAAAACTACCATCTAGACACCAGCTACTCTGGTTACAGATCATTGAGAAGTCAATTGTGAACTGACTAGAAAACTTTGCTCCTGCTAAACAGCTTCCACAGATCTGGCAGGTTCTATGTGGACTTCTGGGGGAAATGGCATTCATTTTCTTACCCAGACCTGAATCCTGCATGTTACAGTACTGATGATCCAGGAAAGTTGTGCCTTTTGGTACAATAGTTCTATGATGTTTATAGAAATAACCAACTATTTCTGATTGGATTTAAGACTTTTTCCTCAGAAAGAATTTTGTATTTAGTTTTGTAAACTTGGTCAAAAGCCGATGACTATATATGAGGAAGGAACCTACTGGTATTGTTTAACTAACTATCTTCCTAATATTTATGCTTCTATGCACAGTGGGTAATGGTCAGTGCAGAGTCTCAGAACTGGCTACCAAGTGCTGAGAATAAGTGATTCAGCCATAGAGGAATATCTGATATCACCGCTACCTCTTCCAGGATCAAGGGACTTCACAGCAAAGTGGGCAGAAAGAGTGTAAGAGGCAGAAAATGGAGAACAGTCTGTGAAATGCTGTCTTCTGGGCACACTATGGCTGACACACATGTCAACTCACAACTCTGATTACTTGCACAAGACAGCCCGTCAACATTCAAGTATGAATAGAGGAAGGACTCCTAATATCCACCTCCTGGCAGAGGATGTTCATATCTGCTGAGAGAAAAAGAGTCACTTCCCACAGCCGGACACAAGGTTGCCCATGCCCCATCATATGGTCCTATACCCGTTTGCATATAGTAAGCACTGACTGGACTGAGGAGATTTTAATGATAAAATAACAGTAAAGAAGAGAGGAAATAGGGAAATGTGTCCCAGGGATAGTAGAATAAGATCACATTCCATTGTATACACATAAAAAAATTTCAAAAACAAATTTTTAAAGAATACTTTCTGGGCTGGGCACAGTGGCATATGCCTTTAATCCACGGCTCAGGGAGGCAGAAGCAGGTTGATACCTGTGAGACTGAGTCCAGTCTGGTCTATATAGCAAGCTCCAGGCTAGCCTAGACTACATGGTGACATCCTGTCTTCAATAGAACAATAGAATGAACTCCAAAGTTAACATCTGTTGACTCTAGACCCAATAATAGGAAGTGATAAGAAATGCATAACTTGGTGGCTTAATCCAAGAATATTTATTATAACTTACATAGAGTCTAGTAAATGGCTTCTGTTGGTGGGCATGAGGCTTCTTCATCATTCAGATTTGTTCTCATTAGGATACCTAGTGATGGAGAGTTCATAGGCCAGTCCTAGATGCAGCAACTATTTTTTTATAGTTGTGTGTAAACACACACAGACACACACATACACACAGACACACATATATACATATACACACACATATACACACATATATATATGCATGCCCCGAAAGTTCTCTAGAATAAAGAAAATGGGCTTAGGAAAAAGCTAAGAAGTCTCTAACATACAAGTTTAAAGTTTGATCGGTGTAGAAAATTTCCCAGTCATAGGACTGTCTGCATCCTGCTCTGGGATGCTGTGAGTACAGATTCTGCATTCTTTATAACTAGCTGGGGACCCATGGAAAGGGGCACAGGAACTTTCCAACCCAAATGAATACGTGTTGGTTTTGAAATTCCAATCTATTCAAGGCCACTTTTACACTGAAGATCAAAGAAGAGAAGAGTTGTGTTGCTGTGTTGTGTCCTTGTGTCCACACAGAGGTGGGGTAAGGCTGATCGCAGATGATTTCTCTGGAATTTTCATGCTTTGAATATTTTAATATTCCAGGAGTGACAATAAAAACTCCATAATGTGAAAATACAACCCTGAGCTGGGAGAACTCCAAGGAAATATTTGGAAAGCACAGATGAAATCCATCATTTGTGCCTTTAATCCCAGCACTTGGGAGGCAGAGGCAGGTGGATTTCTGAGTTCGAGGCCAGCCTGGTCTACAGAGTGAGTTCCAGGACAGCCAGGGCTACACAGAGAAACCCTGTCTCGAAAAACAAACAAACAAACAAACAAACAAACAAAAAAGAAATGCATCATTTGGGGTCCACTTTACTGGGTCTTTACAGGGACTAGCTTTATGGTTTTATATGAAGTGAATTTCTGTTAAGCTTCTGAGTGCAAGACCTTGGGAATTTTCTTGCAGAGAAGCTCTGATACATTCAACTGGACAGATTCAAACAGCATACCTCATAGCCAATAAAAAATCACAGAAGATGGCTGCAGTGACAATTTTTTTTCTTCCTGGGACTGTGCTCTTTTCACCTGCAGAGCACCTGGTGTGGCTAAGCATGCACTGACACCCTTCCACCATGTGTGGCTGCCCTAAGCCCTGCTCTTCCGAAACAGTCCTCTGCCCTTGGGCCCTTGGCTCCTCCTTCTGTCAGAGAAACTGAAGCACATCATTCCTGGACATTTTCTAGACCACTTTATGCAAAGGAGCCAAGGCCGACCACATTCACTTGAAGGTCTGGGCTGGCTGGACTTATGTCAACTTGATGCAAGCTAAAGTCATCTGAGAGGAGGGAACTTCAACAGAGAAAATGCCTTCATTTTCTGAGCTGTAGACAAGCCTATAAAGAATTCTTTTAATTAATGATTGATGGGGGAGGGCCTAACCTATTGTGTGTCATGTCATCCTTGAGCTGGTGGTCCTGTGTTTTATAAGAAAGCAGGCTGAGAAAACCATGGGTAGCAAGCTAGTAAGCAGCACCCCTTTGTGGCTTCTGCATCAGCTCCTGCCTCCAGGTTCCTGCCTTGTCTGAGTTCCTGTCCTGACTTCCTTCAGTGATGAACTGTGATTTGGAAGTCAGAGCCAAACAAGCCCTTTCCTCCCCATATTGCTTCAATCATGGTGTTTCATGGCAACAGCTATCACTGTAAGACAGCCACGATCATGTGTTCATTCTCATCACACACAAATGCTTCTGTGTGTGGTACTTGTTTCCAGTGTCTGTGCACATATTTAATTTAACCTCTCCTTTAGCCATTTCTAGAAGGGACATGTTGTACATCCTCACAAGAGTGTGAAGAACCGAGCTCAAAAAGCAAATGGGCCCGGTGCTGTCTGAGCTGTTTCAAGGAAATAGGAATTAGGAAAGAAGAGAAATATGTGGTTGTAAGGCAAACTAGGAGGCTCAAAACTACACGATAAATTCCAGGAGAGGCACTAGAGAAAATGGCTGCCTAGTAGGGGGTCAGCCGGCATGAACCCGTTCAGAGTCACAGTCTCATATGCTCAGGTATTCAACACCACAACAACCAGACCAGAAGCAATGAAACCTCACACATCATAGAAAGTTAACAGAGAACCTCAGGCAGGGACTCAAAATCCCTGTGACACAGTAAATTTAAGATTCATGATTCAGCAGCTTTCAGGACTGGGAGGACCCACGCTGGGTGGAGGGAAACAGGAAAAGAAAAGGGCAATATCAACATTGTCAGGTTACTGCCAGGTTGAATCAAATCATGTCTGTCATCTATGACAAAGTCCAAACTCTGAAGCCCCATGAGTCACCTTGGAGCTGTGAAACAGCTATGCTTCCCTGCTGTCCTGTGCTTCTGTCCCCTGCCTGTCCCCTCCACAGCCCTGTCTCACCCTCCAGCAATGCTTCCTTACTGTGTAATCTTATTAAAATGTATGCTGAAAAGCATGTCTGCATCTTGTCATTTGAATTGACATGGGCCTCACTGTGAAGACAACCGTTGCCTCCCAGGTCTCCAGTATCAGAGCAGGAAAGCCCTCAGTATTGACCTCCAGACAAGTAGCGGCAACTATGACATGAGCTCCTTCAACACTGAGCCGTGGCTCCTCTAGTCCTCCCTCTGCCTAACTCCCCCAGCAGCCCATCCCTGTGAGAGCTCTGTGGTCATGCCATCTTTCTGTCCATTGTCTGTGTGTCCCCTCAACTGTGCACACCCTGGGCAGCAGGCTATTTTTGTCATGAGTCTGTTTCTCAAGCAGTTTAAGCAGTTCCCTGTATTCAGTGACAGATACCTGAGTGAATATTTGGTGAAAGTGACTTTCCATAAGCTCAAGACAGGCAGGCAGAGGCTTATTAGCCTGTCTCTTCTGTGGAGATGGGAGTGGGGGTTGGCTGCTCTTTCTGGGCCCTAAAATGTTGAAGATGTCCTCCTCATCCTGATGTTTTTTTAATGGGTTTCCTATTTTCAGCCTCTTCCATCTGAATCCATCTCTCCAAGCTCCAATTCCTACCAATTACTCGACGACTTTTAAAACACCTTTGTGCTTCCAACACTCCCACAATTTAGAGATAAAGAAAGCATTATCTTCAGCAGGCCTCATTTTGACCTTGGCCTCTTTGGACAGCATTTAGCTTTGTCTTAGAGGTGACTCTAAAATCTAATAAAACCCCCGAACTTGGCAAAAGGATAGTTTTAACTGGACTTCCCTCTGCTGCTAAAATCTCCTACTAAATCTAATTAAAGGTCTGTTTTTTTCCAGTCTAGAAACCTGCTAGGAATTCCCATGCTCAGAGTGGCCTCATCCCCAGCTGCATTTCTCACACATGCCTCTGTGAAGCACCGATTACTTTCTCCTCTATTTTCAAAACTCACCTCTTCTGATGTTCAAAGGCACAGCAAGGCCCCTGCTGACATCATCTGCAGAGCTGCAACTCCCCTTTGGCATCTACAAGTTCTCTGTGAACAAAGATAGTCCTCTCACTTCTCATAGAGGCAAGCAGGCGCCTGCACGGTTAGTTCTGTGGCTCTGAACACCCAGCTCCTCGGCTCTGATCCACAGGCAGTAGCCTGGCTTCACCTCCTATATTTCCTTGATTATATAAATATATCCAAAGGAAAAACTAAACATAGCAAAAAGAAACAGGTGTAACTTTTGGGAGAGGGAGAATTAGCCTTATTTTAGAGGCAAACTTCCTTATTGGTTATCCAATGCAATGGGGGTTAGCCCAAAAAGTATTTACAACAAAAATAGACTCAGAAGGTTGTTTTTATATATTTGCGTGTGAGCATATGTGGGTGTACACACACACACACACACACACACACACACACTGATGATGATGATGATGATAATAGAGACTATCAATTTGAGAGTTGGTATGAGGGACTGGAGGAACGACACCTAGAAGAAGCTGGAGGGGAGCAGGAGGAAATAATACAATTGTTTTAATTTTAAAATGTATTTTAAAACCTACTCTATCTGTGAAAACTCTCATGGACTTAAGAATGTTTTCACTTTGAATGGTGAATTTTTCTCTTTCACTGGATGGAATTAACCTGGCGAGTACGAAACAGCAATAGAATCATAGAAGTGAAAAAGTAAAGTAAAATTTGGAAAATGTTTGAACTCACTAAACTTTATTCATAACCTTAATATTAGCAGTTCAATTGTGAGCAAAGCATTTAATGCACATGACCCCAGCTGAGCAAGACAGTGTCTTCCTATGGCAGCCCTCTATCTTAAAAAAGTATCCACATTAAGTTGATTTAGTGACACTTCATCTGTGCAGGTTTGTAGTTTTTATAGGTGACTTTGCTCTTTACACGGCGTCTGGATGGTGCTGTCCCAAACCCGCAATCTCAGCGCCCCTGAGTGAAGCTGAGGGAAAGTGGACATGGAGTTACAGAGCAGCTTAAGTTACATTTTCAGAACAAAACCAAAACAGAAAAAAACAAAACACAAAACAACAACAACAAGGAAAACAAAAACCACATGCAAACAGGAATTAGCAAGAGACCTCATGAGCAGAGTGTGTTGGAAGGCTGGCTCAGTCCTTACTCACAGGTAGCTACATTGCACCTGACAGAGAACACATGCATGGAGATCATGTACACATACATTATAGTTCTGTTGGCTCTGAGGTTAGAGAATCAATAATATAAAATTGTATATTGGTTCACTGAGGAGAATATCAGCCACATGACCCTACACAAATAACTGCAAACAATTAAGGAATGCCAAGAGTGGGAGAAACAGTCTTTCCCCATGAAGAGCACTTCAGTTGGTTATTCAATACCAAATGGTCAGTCCTTAAAAACATGAATGCAAGTAACACTATATAAAGGAGACAGAGAAAGAGAGAGAGAGAGACAGAGACAGAGACAAAGACAGACAGGGAGACAGAGAGACAGAGACAGAGTATGTGTGTTTAGGAATATACATATATACAAATAGATATGTAACAAAACTTGATGGAATATAGAGGCCATGCATTTGAGAGAGAGCAAGGAAGGATATATCATTGAGTTTGGAGGTAGAAAGGGAGCGAGGGAAATGATGTAATTCTATTATACTCCCCCCAAAAATAAAAGAAATAAATTTTAAAAAGAATCCATTAACTCAAGAACTGGAGAGATGGCTCAGTTGATAAAGCACTTGCTCTTCAAGCAGGAAGACCAGGATTCAGATGCCCAGAACCCATGTGAGAGCCAGGAGACAGACACAGGGAATCTGTGGAGTAGGCTAGGTAGCCAGACTAGGTAGAACTGGAGAGCTCCAGGTCCAGACAGCTTGCCTCAAGAAAGCAGAAGGCCACTGAGGAGGATACCTGACATCTATGTTAGGTCTCCACATGCAGGAATGAACAAATGCATGCTCACATGCACACAAATGCTTCTGTACATGGAAGAACACACATGCATGCACACCACACACACACATTCGAGAGAAAGAATTCACTCACTTAGTATTTATGGTAGCTTGATGGAACATGATTACCATGAGTGGTGAGACAAGACTATGTCTTTTATTTTAATAAAACATCTACAATTTAATTCATAAAGAAAGAAGTTCTAACTTGTCTGCTTCAATGGCCCTCAAGTCCTTGACTGTCCCTTTAACAGGGCAAGGGAGTGATGAAGTTCAGGCATTTCTCCCTTTTGAGAAATGGGGTCTGCAGACTGAATACCAATGACTTTGAAGTCTTGCTAAGTTTCACTTCAAGTAGCAAATGAAGCACAAACCTCACTTGTAGGAAATTGAAAATAGACAAGCAGCTACCACGGCAGCTTGTAGATGTCTGGAGAAGATTAGTTACGGTCTAGCCCTTGGAAAGAACTTTGCAACATGATGCAAATTATAGTAAGTGAGAATATATACATCAAGAGAATTGGAAATACCTGACATTAGAGCATTGCAGAATTCACCCGCAAATCCCCTGAAAACTTCTGGAAGAGCCAATGGACCAAGAAGGAGGAAGAAACTCACAGCAAGAATTAATCACTAAAAACTTTATAACTAAGGTTTTTGCTTTTTTTTTTAAACTGGGTATTTTCTTTATTTACATTTCAAATGTTATCCCCTTTCCCGATTCCCCCTCCCCAGAAACCCCCTATCCCATCCCTCCACTTCTATGAGGGTGTGCCCCCACCAACCCACACCTCCCCACCCTTGAATTCCTCTACACTGGGGCATCGAGCCTTCACAGGACCAAGGGCCTCTTCTCCCATTGATGTCTGAGAAGGCCATCATCTGCTACATATGCTGCTGGAGCCATGCGTCCCTCCATGTGTACTCCTTGGTTGGTGGTTTAGTCCCTGAAAGCTCTGGTTGGTTGATATTGTTTTTCTTCCTATGGGGTTGCAAACCCCTTCAGCTCCTTCAGTCCTTTCTCTAATTCCTCCACTGGGGACCCCATGATCAGTCCAATGGTTGGCTTCGAGCATCTGCCTCTGTATATGTCAGGCTCTGGCAAAGCCTCTCAGGAGACAGCCATATCAGGCTCCTGTCAGCATGCACTTAGTGGCATCCACAATAGTGTCTGTGTTTGGTGACTGTATATGGGATGGATCCCCAGGTGGGGCAGTCTCTGGATGGCCTTTCCTTTAGTCTCTGCTCCACACTTTCTCTCTGTATTTGCTCCTGTGAGTATTTTGCTACCCCTTCAAAGAAGGACCAAAGCATCAAGAATCGACAAATGGAAACTCATAAAATTGCAAAGTTTCTGTAAGGCAAAAGACACTGTCAATAGGACAAAATGGCAACCAACAGATTGGGAAAAGATCTTTACAAATCCTACATCTAATAGAGGGCTAATATCCAATATATACAAAGAACTCAAGAAATTAGACTCCAGACAATCAAATAACCTTATTTTAAAATGGGGTACAGAGCTAAACAAAGAATTCTCAACTGAGGAAACTCAAATGGTCGAGAAGCACCTAAAAAAAGTGTTCAACATCCTTAGTCATCAGGGAAATGCAAATCAAAACAACCCTGAGATTCCACCTAACACCAGTCAAAATGGCTAAGATCAAAAACTCATGTGACAGCAGATACTGGCAAGGATGTGGAGAAAGAAGAACACTCCTCCATTGTTGGTGGAATTGCAAGCTGGTACAACCACTCTGGAAATCAGTCTGGTGCTTCCTCAGAAAATTGGACATAGTACTACCTGAGGACTCAGTTATACCACTCCTGGGGATATACCCAAAAGATGCTCCAACATATAACAAGGACACATGTTCCACTATGTTCATAGCAGCCATATTTATAATAGCCAGAAGCTGGAAAGAACCCAGATGCCCCTCATCAGAGGAATGGATACAGAAAATGTGGTACATTTACACAATGGAGTACTACTCAGCTATTAAAAACAATGATTTCATGAAATTCTTAGCCAAATGGATGGAACTAGAAAATATCATCTTGAGTGAGGTAACCCAATCACAAAAGAACACACATGGTATGTATTCACTGATAAGTGGATATTAGCCCAAAAGCTCAGAATACCCAAGATACAATTCACAGACCACATGGAGCTCAAGAAGGTTTTTGCTTTTATATTTGTTTGTTTGTTCTTGTTTTATTTGATCACATGTGTCCCAAGCTCATCTTGAACTTACTTTGTAGCTCAGCTTGGACTGGTATACCACCATGGCTGTTTTTATTTGATGTTGGAATGGAGCTCAGGGCTTTATACATTGTCGGCTAAGCTAGTACCCAATAAGGTCCATCCCTAGCTCTAGAACTAGCTCCCAAAACTCATAGGGGCAAACATCTGCATGACTGTCTGGGTTTGGACAGACTTACAGAATTGAAAATCTGGAAGGGGTGGCCACTGCATGTTTTGATTATCACAAATGAAAAGGAAGATGAAATAAATCCCAGTGAACAGCACCAAGGTCCTGGGAGATCTGTATGAAACCCTACAGTCTTCTATGGTGTAGAAGAGGCAGTTCCTTTGTGTGCTCATTATTGATGGAGAATGGGGTAAGTGCCATCCCTTAGCACTTGGGAAAACATTGCAGCAGGCAGGAGGTGTCAGATGCATGCTTTCTCATAGCTGCCTCCCAATGAAAAGTGATCACCATGCCCGTGGCCTGCATAGTCTTTTCCTTACTTTTGTTTCTAAAATTTAATTTTAAACCTGCCATGCCAGGAATCTAGGTAGACCTTTTCCACATCTATTATATGAAACTTGCTTGTATTTCGTGGGTGATTTTAGTTCTAAACACATTTGAGATGACTTCAATGTTTAGAATTAGGAGGGGTAGAAGGATCCCCACATTTGGAATCCCTCTTATCTCTATTAAAAAAAAAAACATGGGGGTTCACAGTCCACTATTTAAGACAATAATATCAGTAACCATGGGTACCTTATATATGTCAGAGATTTTTAAAATACAGAATAAAGTTAAACAAAATATTATCAGCAAAGTTCGGCAAAGCTAATGCAGTTTACACAGGGGAATACTTTGTTTATATCCAAGCAGCGGGAGCAGCCTGCGGACATTGTTCACTGTGTTTAACAGGGTTCCCAGAAGTAGTTGTTTGGGCTTGCTCTCTGGGTCATCTTTTCCTAACCTTCCCATTGCTTATGAGCTAACCCTGTGACTATGTTTGCAATTACTCATGTATAGCAAGGAGCTGGTATAAGGGGATTATGACCCATCCAAGTATTGTCTAAGACTCCACTGGGCTTCAGATCACTAGCCTCATACACCAAAAGGTGAAGGGCCGACTGCTATGAGCAAAGCCTAGGTACAGAACTGAGGCAGACATCTGCTTTTGGGGCATCTGCTCAGTGAACTTGTTTCAGTTTCCTGACACAGACACTTTTACTCATCCCAGGCATCTCTCTCCACCAGCACTGGCTGCACAGATACAAAGAGGCTGAGTCTTCCCATAGTTTCAAACCCCAGACATAAGAATTCCAGCTTTTAATATATCCCAGTTTTGACATGGTGCAGCACAAAGACAGAACTGCCTTACTGTTTTAAATTAGAGATTCATTGGTGAAATAAATGACCAGGACTTCCCTTCTAATGCATTTGCCTGAGAAAATGAAAACAGATTTCAGCCAAGAGACTTGGATATAAAAGGAAATTGGCTACCGAAACCTGAGAAAAAGAATCCTAAATACAAATTGATAGAACAGACAGGCAATTGCAGAGTGCCTATTAAACAGACAAGGGACAATAAAAAGGAACAGACTATTTGCACGTGTGGAACGGGCAAGTTTTATGTGGCATGATTTCATTCAAAAGACATGGAAATAGAAAATTAGCCAGGCGTGGCAGCTCCTACCTGCAATGCAAGTGCTCTGAGAAGCTGAAGCAGGATGCAGGAGGTCACAGCCTACTGCGGGTGTTACCGTCCTTGGGCAGCTGGGTATGGGCTATGTAAGAAAGCAGGAAGAGTGTGATTCTGTAGTTCCTGCCTTGGCTTCCCCAAGGATGGACTGTGAGCTGTCAAATAAACCCGTTCTTCCCCAAACTGCTCTTGATCTATTGGAGCAGCAAAATCCAACTATACCAGCAATCATGAAGGCATTGTTGGAGAGAAGGAGCTGAGGGGTTTGCAGTCCAGTGGGGGAGGGGAGGAGCAACAGTGTCAACCAGCCAGACACCCTGGAACTTCCAGGGACTGGACCACCAACCAAAGAGTACACATGGAGGAACCCATGGCTCCAGTAGCATATGTGGCAGAGGATGGCCTTGTTGGATATCAGTGGGAGGAGCAGCCCTTGGTCCTGTGGGGAGTTCAATGCCCCAGTGTAGGGGAATGCCAGAGTGGGAAGGTGGGAGTGCATGGGTGGGTGGGGGAACACCCTCATAGAGGCAGGGGGAGGGGGATGGGATAGGGAGTTTCCAGAGGGGAGACCTGGAAAGGGGATAACATTTGAGATGTAAATAAAGAAAATATCCAATTAAAAAAAAAAAAAAGAATGGTTACATCAGAGTTTATGGTAGGGTGAGAACATGTTTTACCTGCTGTGGGGAATGATTTCACAGACAGAGCAACTGTCAGAGTTCATCAAACTCCCACTGAAAGTCTGTATGTTTCTTGTCTGTCTGCTAATCATATCTTATTAATCTTCCTTAAGGATACCTGTGTGACTACACCCACCTTATAAAACACTTCCACTTTCTCACTCCAACCAGACATATTTAATAGCACACAGAGGGATACTTCCTATTAAGCTGTGAGTGGGTGGAAAATGAGAAGTCATACTTATTAAAGGCCACACTTCCCAAGGTGAGGGGGCTTTATTAATTCAGTTTGGTGGCCGAAGATTCAAACAACAAAATTAACACCCTGGTGACATATGGAGTCTGAAGATGGGAACATAATCACTGGGGGCTCTGGTAGAGGAAGATTAAACGGGATGCTCTTGCAACTAACATACCCACGTGTGTTTAAAGAGGAAATTAACATTGGACTTATTACCTACCACACACTCCTAACAAGTTGTGGGAAATAACCTTTGTAACATAAGAGTTGTAGTGACATGACTAGTATTTGTATTCAAGGCTCGAAATACAGTTATATATGTTGAAGAAAAACATCCCAGTTACAGCATTGTAGTTTTGTGTAGAAATTAAATTCAATCCTCATCAAGGGAATAGCCTAGCATAAACCCTGTCACCTGCAATCATGATCACTGGACAGGGATAAGCATCTCTCTCTAACAGGCATAAAATGGGTTCGTCCTATTTCCAGAGGAGACTGAGCCTCGGCTGCACATCAGTAGAATGCTTACCTAGCATGTGTGAGACAGACGGTTCAATCTCCAGCCCGACAAAAATGGAAGCTGAGCAGGTGCCATCATATCTGTCTCCCTATACCCAGGCAGATTTGAAAACAGCACACTCTGTTCTCTGTGACAGAAAGTGAGACAGGAATGACCCCCGTTTGGGATACAGAAGAGGCCATGCAATGTAAGAGCATTGTTGTGTCTTTCTGTGAGGTCATCGGCAATGCATTGATGACCCGTGGGGGGTCATAAGTGATCCATCGATGAGTCCGTGGACTTTGCCTGCAATCGAGGAGGCTCTGGCTTTCAGTATAACACTGCTCTCAGTCAGATGTGAGGGCCAGGAGAACTGGAAAGTTTGGAAGACTAAATAAAGTCAACAGCATTGACTAACAAAGAGTAAAAACACAGACAGAAGAGTGTAGAGAAGGCCCGGAAACCTGCAGAATGCAGTGTGTACTCTGCTGTATTTTGACTGAATGACATGGCTGGGGGCATGGTTTAAGTTCAGAACTTCTCAACGGAATCTGAAAATATTGCACAGTGCTCACACAAAGATGGCAGGCACTCCTTGTCACTACCAAACGAATGAGACATGACCTGCAGGACACTAAACAGTACTCAGTGCTTTTGCCAGGGCAGAGGAGGACCACTAGCCCTGGAGGGAGCAGCATCTGAGTCCCACATCATATAACTTCATAGCAACTGTGTCTCTGCACCAAGCTCAAAAGCTTTTATAAGAATGCAAATACTGCAGGAATCAGCAAGGTCAAATCCAGACTGCCTACTGTTCAGTAGCAAGTTGCTAGGCATGCAGGCAATCAGAAAAGTATGAGCTTATCGAAAAACAGGAGAAAAATGGGTCTTCTATTATGCCAGCATATTTTGATTTAGTTTAACAAATGATAAAGCTGATAGAAATTTATAGAAGATAGATTTAAACAACATTTTACCAACCGGCTTGGTTTAATTGACAGTAAATATCGTGGTCAATATCCAATAAGCAGCAGAATACGTAATATTGCCAGAAAACTGTTCTTGAAGCATTTTCTATTCAATGTCATTAAATAAGTCTTAATAAAAATAAGAGTAAACCCCAATAGAGCATAAACTCTGACCACCATGTTATATTTAATTAAAAACAGGCAAATCTCTGGAAATTCATGAATATTGAGAGGCGATTAACACCCTTACGTGGACAAAATGATGAAAACGGAAATGGGAGAAAGCACTGACCTTGAAGAAGAAGAAACTGTGATGTTCACATAGAGCCAACAAAGCCCTGCTTAGAGGAGAGCAGATCAGAGCAATATGTCAGTATCAGAGAAGGAAGCTCTCTAGTAAGTGACTGAAGTTTCTACCAAAAAGCAAAATCTAAAGTATAAAATTTAGAAGAAAATAAATACCAGAAGAAAAATCAGGGGAAATGGAAATGGATGGGGGGTTCTGTGGACATCAGTAGCTTCTGGAGAGTTCCAGTGACTGGAAAGTCCCCAGCAGGTCGGTTCATGAGAAACATAATGAAAACACATTCTTTACCAATGCTGGGAATTAAAGAGGCAAGACTACCATACTGTATTTAGAAGCATACAAGGAAATGATTTCGCACCAGTTAAACTGGATGCAATGGGCACAATTCTCAGGGGACGAAAGCTACCAATGCTCATTCTGGTGAAGATTATGGGTGGTCCTCTGTCTATTATTACTTCTTAAACTTGGAGTTATCAACCTTCCCACAAGCTAAATCCTAAACTTAACTGGCTTGGTGACACACTTCCATAATCCCTGCTATTCCAGAGGCTGAGGCAAGAGGATCTTAGGTGTGAGTCCTTCTTGGGTTGCACAGTGAGATCCTGAAGTCAGATCAAACAAGCTCATTAATTAATCAAGACTTAAAGATACATTTGAAAAGAAAATATAGAGACCTAAATGGTTCCCTTTGGTTTTTATATAGAGATAATACATAGAAGAGACAATGTCAACTCTGTATAAACCATTCCTGAAATTTCAAATAAGTAGCTGGTTCCCAATTCATTTTGTAAGGTCAGAATCACCCTAATACTTGATTTTACCAGACAAGGAGATGTACATCAATTCCATTTATAAATATTCATGCAAAAAACTAAACAAAATTTTAATTGATAGACTATGTATTGTAACTAAGTTTACATCAAGACTACACTGTTGGATTGGCATCAAAAGTCAGTTATACTGCAAACCGTCTGTACTGGCTAGTTTTGTGTGTCAACTTGCCAACAGCAATTGGAAGTGTAAGCCGAATAAACCCTTTCCTCCCCAGCTTGCATCTTGGTCATGATGTTTGTGTGGGAATAGAAACCCTGACTAAGATACCTTCATAGCAACAAGCAAACAAACAAGAAGAGTCATGTGACTCAATAAACACACAAGTGAACTTCACAAAAATTCAACAACCTTTCTTATGCCAAACTCAACATTCTTGATCAAGAGGAATCTTTCTCCACTTATTTAAGGTAATTCATGAAAAAAACCATAGCTAACTACATGTTTACAGGTAATCCACTGACTACTTCAGTTCAAAGCTCAGGAAAGAGTTAGCATGTCGTATGTCAGCAATTCTATTCAACTTTGTCTTAGAGGTTGCAGCTACTGTAACCACCTCCCCCAAAGAAAAACCATTTCAAATAAATATCTATGTTGAAGTCAGAACTAAAACTGCTATTATTCATATTAACAAAATAATTTATTTATGTAGAAGACCAATAGAAACTCATTTGAAGTATACTAAAGCAAGCAAGTAGTTAAGCCAGGTTGCTTAACACACATCAATCAATTTTGATTCTCTATATTTCCAACAAATAATCTTGGAAACTGAAATTAAAGTAGCACTGGCAAGAAACTCAAGAAATAAATAAAGACAAATATGGCCAAATAAATGAAAGATTTGCACACTAAAAAAGAGAAAATATTGCTGAGTGAAATTAAACAAGCAATTAAGTGAGAAGCTGTCTCCAGGAGTTGGAAAACTTGGTGTTGTTAAGATGTCGATTTGCCTGAAACTGAATCAAAGCAATCCCACTTACAATCATAGATGACACTTTTGGTCATTTAGGTTGACATATGACAAGCAATCCCCGAAACAATGTTGCAGAAGAAAACAAAGTCGGAAGATTAGTTCTGCCTGTTTCATAATACATCATGGATATGAGGAAGGGAAAGGTTGGTGGCTCTGGCTAGACACAGACAGAGAGCAGTGCTCCAGGAAATACAGACACATAGATGGATAGGGCAGTGGAGGCTCCACAGCGATGTGTAAGATGAAATACTAATCACATACAGAGGAAACATGAAGCAAGCTTGGGAAGCTTGTGTTAAGAAAGCACAGAACAGTTTACACAGGAAACGGATAAGCTGGGCTTCAGCAGAAGATGTCTACCCTGGGAAGGAGTCACAGTGTGAAGACAAGAAAAAGGTGCTCCCTATGTGGGGAAGGATGCTTCCAAACAGATGCCCTGATGCTCCTCCATTGTTAATAAAATGTTGGCCAAAACCAGCTCAGTGGATTGGGGAACTTATTTTGTTTTACAACTCTAAGTCACAGTCCACCACTGAGGGAACTCGGGGCAGGAACCTGAACTGAACCACAGACCACGGGGTGGGGGGGTGGGGGTCTGCTTACAGGCTTGCCTTCCGTGGTTTGCTCAACCTGCTTCTTTTCTTTGTAAATGTGATTTCAAATTCTATTGAAAAATAATCGTTTCTCCTCTCCTTTTCCTCCCTTCAGCCCCTCCCAGCATCCCTCCATCAAGCCCCACCCATGACCCCCATTCTCATTCAATAGCCTTGCTTTCTTTGCTCATTCTTGTTATATATGTGAGATGGGTGTGGGTGTATGCACAAATACATATAAGTGTAACCTGTTGAGTTTGTTTTTGGTGGTGGTATATATATGATTTCAAGACCAACCATTCTACACTGGACAGCCAAAAATGGGCTCATTCCTGAGAGAGGGTAATTCTCCTTCTCGGAGCAGTCAGTAGTTGCTTATAGTTCTTTGTTTAGGGGTAGGCACCTGAGAAGTTTCCCCCAACCATGTTAACATGTCCATTGCCCTGGTCTTGCCCATGCAGCCACTATGAGACACTGTTTCATACCAGATTTCCTGGTATTCTGGCTTTTACTATCTTTCTGTCCCATCTCCTTCAATGTTCCCTAAAACTTAGATGCAGGACCTGTGGTATACATATATCCACTAGAGTTGGGCTCCCTATGATGTGTTTATCTCTACCTTGTGTTAAGTCGTGTTTTCTTTGATATTCTCCATTTGCTATAAAGCAAGACTTCTTCAGTGAGGGATGGTAGCTACACTTATCCAACGAAAGGTAGCTTGCATTCCTCAGCCTGTTTCCATATACAACTCAGGACAACCTGCCCAAAAGTGCCACTGCCCACAATGGTCTGGGTCCTCCCACATCATTTAACCATCAAGTCAATACAAGTTCACAAGCTACTCTGATGAAAGCAATTCTTCAATTTACGTTCCCTCTTCTTAGGTGTGTCAAACTGACAACTAAGATTAGACATCACAGAAAATCTCTGAAAACTAACTGGCTGCACAGAGAACAATCACAACTGAGTATAAGCACATAAAGAAGTCACTTATAAAGATAGCAGGAGCCTTGGACCTCCATTAATCAGGTGCTTTATTGAGAGGAGAAAAGCTTGCTCGACATCACTACCCACTGGGCAACTAAAGTTAAGTCACAACAACACGCTGCCACACACTCTCCAAAATGGCTGAAACTTAAAGCCTGACCTTGACAGGAAGTAAGCAGGATGTACGCTCACTGGGACTCACAATTTGCTTTGACAAAACTGCTCTGACAAAGTTTCTACACTTCTTTTCTTTTTAAAATAATTGTGCGTTGGGCACAGGCCAGGGTGCTCATGCCAGGTGTGATGGTTTGTTTTTTCTTAGGCCAGGGGTGGCACTATTAGAAGGTGTGGCCCTGTTGGAGTAGGCGTGTCACTGTGGGTGTGGCCTTTAAGACCCTCATCCTAGCTCTTTGGAAGCCAGTATTCTGCTAGCAGCCTTCAGATGAAGATGTAGGACTCTCAGCTCCAGCTGTTCCATTCCTGCCTTGATGATAATGGACTGAACCTCTGAACCTGTAAGCCAGCCCCAATTAAATGTTGTCCTTATAAGACTTGTCTTGGTCATGGTGTCTGTTCACAGCAGTAAAACCCTAACTAAGACACCAGGGTATGGTTGTGAAGGTTATAGACAACATACAGGAGTCTTTTCTTTCCTTCCACCATAGGGAGCCAAGGATCAAACTTAAGTCATCATGCTTTGTGGCAAGTGCCTTTACTACTGAGCTAGCTTACTATCCCATCCCCTACATGAGATTTGTACAGAAGTTCAACCTCATCCTCTCCAGTGATTTGGCAACTCCAATTCTAGGCAGTCCCCAAAGAAACAACAGCAGATAAACAATAAAAGGTAGCAGAGCTGATAACTATTCTCAGGGTAAATTGTCCTAAGGCAAACGGTTTTGCAAACACTCCCTTACACTCACGTCTTTCCCCTGTGACTGACTGTGCCCTCTGCACAGGACAGCCTGTAGAGTTTCTCCACTCACATCCTCCAGGTCATTAAACAAAGGTAATTGTCTTATTGAAACTATGCCTGGAACATCAACAGGTTGTCCCACCTCATTAATGTTTATGTATCTGGTAGTTACAATCAACCCACCAGGAACATTGCCACCATGACAACATGTTAGTAAACCTAATGGGTGTAACTCTTGGCTCATATGAACTCATCCCTCCCTTGGATACCAAGGAGCACTGGATAAGCATGGGTTGAAAGAAAGAACATACACACAAGCATGCCTGCAAAGTGGCAGAATGTCTGGGTTTTTCCAAGACTGTTCAAAAGATGGGTTGATCTTCTGTATGTGAACCAATACCCTTGCTAAAGTCTATTTAATACCTTGAGATATTGGGTCATGATGAAATGGTGAATTATCAATTATAGATACATTAGAACATGTGCCCCATGCACATGACCAAAAATGATTGACAGTTATTGCAGTCCCACAGATGTAGGTAGACCATGGGTCAAGGCCTAGAAGAGGACTCTGAGTGTGGAGTGGGCCATGCTTCCCACTCAGGAAGCTAGGCCGCAACCTCAGACATGACTCAGAAACACCTTGAAGGACAACTCAGCTGATTCATTTTAACATCTTTGTTTCTGTCGAAATATTTTGCTTGACACTCTCCCTACAAGATGGGCAAAGGAGAAGGAGGAGGAAGAACAACATCGGTTTTTAAAAAGCATCACTTAGTGTCTCTGGTGGCTGCCTCTCTCTGCAGGCCCAGCTTGCCAGCTCTGCCAAGCCTCACTAGCTAAAATAGCCATGAACACAGAAGCTTGGCCGAGTTCCCTGGAGTGGGATATATATATTTTAATTTCATACATCATTTACAGCCTGCTGCAGTGATTATACAATGCAGTCCACAACCTCCAGAGAGAGAGATGGAAGGAGAGTGTGTACTTGTGTGGGCTCTGTAGATTCTGAGCCTTCCCACCTCAGAAGGGGAAGAACACGCTTGAATCAAGGACTCTTGCTTCTTGGGTTTGTTGATTTCAGTGTTTCTGTAAGTAAGCTAATTGCAGGAATAGGCTTAATTTTTTTGCTTTCATAGTCAGACAAGAAAAATAATTTTCTCCTAAAATCTGTGTCCTGGCAGGGCACAAGTGTGAAAGAACCACGAGTATTCTGTCGCAGTCCGGAGGAAATTAGTTCTGGCAATATGCCCAGAGACGAGCGAACAGGAGACATGACTCCCCCATGCTTCTACCTGAATTCCACTTTGTGAGAGATGGTCAGTGTCATTTCCCATTAAGTTCTTGTTTGTCAGGGAGTCACAAGTTATGAAAGATCTTGAGATGGGGTGAGTGGGTAACATGGAATGCTGTCTGAACAATTGTCAAAGATGACATCTAGAAAACACCCTCCACGTACATGAAAAGGATTACTGTGGACCCGTGATACTGCAGCCCAAGTTAAAAGGAACATAGTAAGAGGGAATGATAGAACACATGTGGTACAAGAGGATGATGGGGGCTGTGTACCGGTTGTCCTCTGTCTTATTAGACAAGGTGGCTGTCCAATAGGGTTAAGTTCCAGTGCTTACTTACTGGGCCAAGATCACCTCATCTGACCAATCAGAAATGAATCATAACCAGGCAAGGGTTGGAGGAGTCATAGCAAGATTGAGGCTATGAGGAATTTATACCAAACAATCTTGGAATAAACTTTTTATACCTCTATCATTAACAGAAGATCATGTGATCTCCAGGATCGATTCAATGGTAGTCTCCAGGACACAATGATGTGTGAAAGCTATGCAGGGTGCACGAGATTAATGTCTAAGACCAATGGTCCTGTCAAGCCTCCATGTGCTTCACTGACTTCTAAGGAACACAGAGAAACACAAGGCAGCCTGAATACTTCACTGCCTGAGGGAGTGCCTTCGTTTCCCAGGAACTGAAATGCATACAGTACCCCAGAAGCCATGGACCCTAACTTGAAAACAATCTATGATGCATGCCTCCCAAGGCAGCTCAACCAGGCCAACTCCATGATTTCTCAGAGTAGGAGGCTGGGTTGGAATAGAGGCGCCATGCTAGGGAAGACAGCAGGGAAGGCCATAGTTTTACCTCGGTTTCTGCCAAGACAGCTGGAGAATGTTTTCAGGAACACTTCTATTTCCATGTGATGGCTTTAGAATTAACCATGGTAGAATAAACAAAGCTTATGGCCTTGCTTTAGAAGAATTTATTATTACCCACGTTCATTGCTGTTTTAGCTCATTTTCAAACTTTATGTTTTGAGCTACCAGAAGAGTTCAGTAATTTAGTTTGCTTCTAATGACCTCCATATGCACTAACACACACACACACATATACACAATGATGATGATGATGATGATGACGACGACACAGACACAGACACTGGGGTTCTAAGAGTGCATGTGATTTTCTGTAGCTCAGTGAATCTGCAGTGCCTCTTAGCATGTCATTGCCGTGACTGGCACCATGGAACTAGGTTGCCACAAGGTGACAAAATAGCCTGATGAAACATGTCCTCTGACTGGAAGCTGGTCTGCACATCCTTACTCCATGAACTCCTTCACTCCTCCTGTGACATCAGAACAGCCTTTGAAGGTCAATGCAGGCGAGCTCATAACTGCCAACGAAGCAGAAAAATGGGTGGGTGTGTGAGAGAAAGCGAGCCCAAAACAAAACGTCACACAGAAAGACCACAGTGGCTCTGTGGCTCCTATGGAAAGAGTCACTGTTAACCAGCTCACACTTGTCCCAGACTCGTCCCTCTAATTTGTACTGTGTGGGTTCCTGATGATCCATCCACACTTTAATCAGCCCAGAGAAGCACCAGCTGCACTCCCCCTCCACGGCCCCGGGAGTCCTGTAGAGTATGCATCTCTTCTATAGCATTTGCTTCTCTGCTGCCCCAATGCCAGCTGCTCAAGTCTGTTGCTGAACCCTTTAGCTGTTTAATGTTTTTCCTGGGACTTAACTTGAGGCATCTGAGTCACAGTTACTTAGTCCTCAAATCACCAGCAGTGTCTCATGGCATCTAATTCTCCATTAGGAAGCAGGAAGCTCCCTGCAGTGTTCCTTTCTGTAGAATCATGCCTGGCTCTGACTCTACATTGCTTTGACCTTGGAAATCCTTAAGTACAACTTATCTATCCTCAAGGGAAAAACAGATGGACATTTATAGCTGGATCCTTTATCCCCTGAACTGAAAAAACTGCTCCTCCTCCAATTGGGGTTCTGCATCAAACCTAAAGTTAACTTGCCCTTGCAAATTGCCGTGTTCAGATTCTGGTTGTGTCTTACTCAAGCAGCATGAAGAAGCCCAGGTAACCACATAAGGGCTTCTGGGTGGCACAGGATTCTGTCTGCCTTTACTGGTACCTGTTTACATAGTAATCCTAAACTCTACAATGCAGCTAGGTCCAATCCTATACACACTGGGTAAAGACGATATTTGATTGACTGGTCTGCCAAAACCATCAACATTAAATGGAATGAGAATTGTTGTGACCAAGCAATAGAAACAGGAGATTGGATCTAAAGCAAAGAGGGAAAAAGATTTCAGGGTAACAGTTAAATAGACTGTAACACAAACAAACTGCTCAAGTTCAGACCAATAAACCAGAGGGTTTGAGCTCACCCACCTTCCTGGAGCTGTACAGAGCTACTGTGTGTCCCATATGCAAATTAACTATGGTCAGCAACCTCCCCCTACAGAGGCTAATGGGCAGATTGTACTTTGAGATGCCTTTTAAACTATAAATTATTAGTTGATTTGTTATTTTCAGTGATATGTCTGTTGATGGATACTGTGAATACACATGAAGGAATCTGGAAACATTTGACTTTTCAGCAATTGTTAGCAATTTCCCTAACAGTTCCTAGATTAAGCTTAACAATCACAAACTAAAAATTCACCAGTAATTCCCCAAATACCAGCACAGTATAGAGAAGTTAAGCTTTCATAGATGCAGTTTCTTTTTTTTTAAACAGGAATCTCTCTCTCCTCCTCCTCTCTGCTCCCTGTTACCACCACCGTGTGTGTGTGTGTGTGTGTGTGTGTGTGTGTGTGTGTGTTTCAGCAGAAGTGAAGGAGAGTTTAAAGTGTCCTGTGACATTACAGAGTCTCAGTCTAAATTCAACAGAAGCAAGAGAGAGCAGCTACCTGCCCTACACACACACATACACACACACACACACACACACGCACCCGCTCATGCTCCACCGACCTGTGCTGAGAGCCTCCCTCCTCCTGTATGTTGTTTCTAACTTTCTAGTTCCTGTCACATGTTCTTTTAGTAATGGTTAATCAACATCTAAACTCATCCCTTGTAAGAACAAAAGTGTTTACCAATCTTTAAAACCAGGAATGCTGCACTCATTTTTCAACCAAGCCTGCAAAAGCAAGGTTGGTGTGACATTGTGTTATTGTAGGTTTCATTTTTTTCGGCCTACATATCCATTATGTCACAAGAGAGGGGGTGATGAAGGACAATGGGATGTAACAGCAGGTGTGTCAATACGTAAGCTCTGTCCTGGAACTGACATCTTCATCACGGTAACTGAGAGAAGGACAGAAGGCGGTGGCAGGCCACTTCCCTTTCCTGGCAGAGTTTTCTGGCTCATGGAGAGTTGCCCTGTCTCTAGTGTGGAATGTGGGGTCTGCGGCTCTGGGAAGGCTCAGGAATGATGATGTCTCATATTTATGTACAGGTGTCCTCTTTGTATCGAAGTTTCTGGACACTGACTTCAACAGCATGTATGAGGAGACTGGTGTTGACTGTAAGCTGTCAGATTACTCTTTAATATCAAGAATGATAAACCCTGATTTAGCACTTTCAGTTTAGACTCGGGAGTTTCTTTAAGGCAAGTCATGATCATGATGGTTGGGGTTTGACACTTCTATGTAAATCCATAGTGGAAAAAATATATCCTGATCATGTCAATTTTCATTCCACCCTCGACCTCTCTCTACCCTCCATCCATGAACTTGCTTATGCTGTAATTTTTTAATTGAAATAAAGTTATTTTCATACAATGTATTCCGATATGGTTTCCCCTCCCTCATCTCCTCCTAGACCCTTCTGATCGCCCCACACTTCCAACTCCACGTCTTCTTTCTCTTCCTCTCAAGAAAGCAAACAGGAAAATAGACAAGACAAACAGGTATATCAGAATGAACAAATAAAAAAATACAAAAAAGAAAGAGTATGAGTAATGCAGTACACACAAACACATATGAGCACACACACATGCAAGCACACATGAACATATGCACATAAGTGCACGCATGCACAGAAACACACATGGACACATATACACACATGTACACACACACATGCACACACACATGCACACACACACACACACACACACACACACACACACAAACACCCTACGAAAACACAAACATGAAAATCAAAATATACAATGAAAAGACCAGTAAGGTTTTTTTTTAAGGGCCCAAACAAAACAATACAAAAAAAAAAAAAATTTCCAAAAAAAAAAAGAAAAAGAAAAATGAGTTCATTTGTGTTTGCCATCTACTCCTGGGTGTGGTACCTGCCCATTTATCCAGTGAGACTCCCTTGAAGAAATCATTTCTTCCTTTACAAGTGGTTGTTAATTGGAGATAGCTTCGTGATTAGCGACAGGAGCTCACGTCTATTTCTCTCTCCAAGCTGGGAGCCTGTCTGCTTTAGACCTGTGCAGGCCCTGTGCGTGCTGTGTGTCAAGTCTCTGTGAGTTCATCTGTGTCTGTAAGACTCTCTTTCCTTGGTATCATCCATCCCCTCTGGCTCTTACAATCTTTCTGCCTCCTCTTTCATGTAATTCCCTTAGCCCGAGAGGACAGATTTAATGAAGACAACTCATTAGAACAGAGTGTCCCAAGGTCCCTCAGTCTCTGCATACTGCCCAGTTATGGGTCTCTGTATTTGATCCCATCTACTTCAGGTGGAAACTCCCTGAGTATGGCTGAGTGAAGCATTGATCTACCTGTATAGCAGATGTCATTAGGAGTCATTTCATGGCTACATTATTTTAGCAGAATGGTATTATTCAGTTTCCCTGGAAACCCAACAGTTATGATGATAAAGGTGATGTCTGCCTGGGGCTTTGCCAAGGGTAAAAGGGCTTCCTGAAGCTTTATTTATTCTTTCAACATTGATTAATTGTTGCTGGTCCCGCTTTCTGGCTGAAGAAAGTAAAACTCAGAGAATGTAAACAAGCCTCTGAAAGCATGCAGCTGATCACTGGGACAGAGAAAGGTTGTCAGGCTGAAAGAAGGGGAATGAGGAGATGAGGTCACACAAGTCAACAGCTCTGCAGGCTACGGGTTCTGCAGTTATTCTACTTGAAACCATTCATGCTTTGAGTTGGGTAGTGTTTCATTCAATTGGGATTTGATTAAGCTGACGGATCTTAGTGTTGTTGCTTCCAGCATCCAGCTCCATCCTGAAATGAGTTTCTGCTTCTCTGATTTTCTTCCTCACTGAGGAAAGTGTGGGTCTGATCATTTCTCTGTGTTTTCCTTTTTCTGCTTTGTAAGCTGTTAGGTGCACACTTTCAGTGCACCGGAGAAGTTGCATTGTTTCTGAGGAAGGCGCTGAAGTCAGCTAAGCTGCCATTCCTTAGTGACCCATCGCTTTTCTGTTTGGCTTCGAGGATTTTCGCCCGGTATTTGAGGTAAAGACACTGCATGAAGAATGTTTGCAGGTGTGCTTCGTTTACTTATTTAGCTAATGATTTCGTATGGCTCCTCAATACCCCCATATACCCTGAGCCCTTCCCCTTCATCTCTCACATCAAAACCATCTGTGAAGTTACTGTAGATTCACATGGATTGCCTTCCTTTATTCAACCACGTTACTCAGAATCAACTACGACATTTACTGGGTTATATTGTCTTGCATATACTTTTTTTCTTTTTCTCCTTTCCTACATTGTACTGATGTTGTATTTTGCAATAATAATTTTTGGATAAACTCTCTAGAAAGAGCCAGGGTATGCAGCTTGTTCTTCTTGGGTGTTGTAATTCTCTATGGTAGCTATTCTTTAGCATATGATAAATGATCACCATTTATCATACTGTTATATCCAACGCTGTAACTGAAGGCTGAATTCTGTGTGTGCTTAATTCAAACAAATGAATTGCTAGCTATAATATGTATAATTAGGACATTCTTAAAATTGAGGAGAGTACTAGACTCTACTACTTCTGTGTGTTTCTTCTTTTCTTCGTGTCTATCATAGCAATCAAATGTTATTTACTCTACTTGATTCATTTTAATGTTGGGAGTTTATACATTCTTTTGCAGGTTGTTAGTGGTCTCAGTCAAAATTTCAGTGTAAGTATTTGACTTAACAGAAAGTTCATCATTACCCTATTTTTCTCATCAGTGAAGGCTGCACTTGAGATTACTGTCTCTTACCTATGTGTCACTGACATCCAGTGCCACTGGTCTTGTTTTTTATTATGACTCACAAATAACCAAAAAAATAAATAAATAAAAACCTATTTTTTATTGCTCTAGATAGATGATAGTGATCTCTGACCTCGACAACTATCATTTCTTGCAGCTTATTCTGGTTTTACTGTTTCTTCTTTCTTAATTTATTTTATTTTCTTCATTTATTTTCTTCTTTTTTAATAGAAGTTTAGGCAGTGTTGACATAATACAATCTCTGCCTGAAACAACATTACTTAATTCATGCTATTAAATGATAGTTTAGCTGGGTATAGAAATTCACAAGTGAGATAATTTTTCTTTATGTCCAGGTTGGACATCATTCCATTGCGATGTGATTCCTATTGTTAACATCAAGAAGTCTGGAAAATTTTCAAAGCATCTTTCCAACCGAGCAACTTAAATGTTTGGTTATTTTTTATATTACATATTTATTCTGATATTTTAGGTATTACATCTTTTATTTACGTAATTCAATTAGTTAATATTTCTACTTAGGAGAATTTAGATTCTTCCTCAATTCTGAAATTCTCTAGCTATCATATTTGAATATTTATCTTTCTTCTAGAATTGAAATATACATTATATTGCTGGAAAATAAGTCTGTGTTTCCATTTTACTCACACACCACACACACATACTCACACTTCAGTTCTGTGCATCCTATTTTATGCTTTTGAAATATTCACTGATTTTTGTTTTATCCTCTAAACATTTTACTTGTTTCAAACAACCTTCAAAACTGCATTAAGTAAATTCCTAACACAATATATGTTGAATCTCTATTTTGTTCACATTCTCGCTCATTTTCCTCACTTCCCTAGCATTCAGTTATCCTGTGATTTTCTTACACCTGAAGCCCTCCATGTGCCTCTGACTGATCTAATCATCCTCACTTTACTGCATGCTTTCCCTGTAAGACTTTTCATCGTGTGCTCTTAGGTCAGTTGCCCTGACTTAACCTGAACATGTCCTTTACTCTTGTAGTTGCCTGTCCTTTTTGTGTGCTGGTGTGAGTGAATGTTGGGTGGACAGTGTGTGGTGATCTTAGACAGATGCATTGCAATGTGTCGTGTGTACTTTGTGCTTCTTCTCGATCACCATGAGTTTATTCTTGGCGTGCTCCACTTCTGTGCTAATTACTTGCATTTGGGATACAAAACTGAACAGCTAGATGGACTCGTGTTATATGTTGTTTGGAAGCAGCTTTTGTTGTGAAACTGAAGAGTAGGTAGAAAGGTTCGTCTTTGAGCAATCAAAACATGTCTTCTTCACCCCTGCGCTGAGAGAGTCATCCTTTGACTATCCCGGGCAGTCCTTGCATTGACCCACACTAGGATACTACACATATTGTGACCGGTCCTAGGTTGCCAGGCCTCTCTTGCTCTTGCCTAGAGCTATAGAAGCAGCTCTTATTTTGCCCCTTTGTCCAAGGCATTGCAAGACTTTTCTCAAGCTTCCTAAAATATTTTCTACATATTTCAAACTATATCCAGTATAAGGCAATAGCCATCCACACTTCTCTCCTAGTTGACTGACAAGGGAACATAGTACAATATGAACTAATGCATAACTAGCAGTGTAAACTCTGAAGCTTTACTACTGAGGTTCCACTCCAGCAGACTTTCACAAGACTGGTAATTACTCTGACTTCAGCCAGGCGATTTAGAAACCAGAAATAACATTTTCTATCACACAGTACATACTGGAAGTAAAGAAGTCAACATTTGCAAACTTCAGAGGCGTTTTGTATCAGCAGTCCCTATTGTTGTCTTTGTTGGATGTTCATGGTTTTCTGATTGCCAGGAATTTATGTGCCTTCAGTGCAGTTTAAATTTAATAAGAATTCTTTCAACTGTGCTTTAAACAGTCAATTCAACTCTTGTTTAATAAGTTTCACTTTACACTAGGATGTTATATAAAGTTGTTTTGCAGCATGCAATTTCCTCACAAGCCTTGAGAGCTAGATGCTGTTTACATCAAGAACACAAGGCAAATGGAAACAAGTAACTTTCTGAGACTCAGCACTGCAGGAAAATTCAAATTTCAGCCTGCCTATCTCCACGCTCTTCCCCATGTCTGCTTGTGGTATTGATTGTCAACTTGAGAGAATGCAGAGTCACCTGAAGGACAGGTCTCTGGGCATGGCTGTCTAGGACTATCTTGATTATGAACTGAGTTAAGAGGACCAGCCCACTGTGAGTGGGCCCATCTTCTTATTTAGAGTCCCTAATGGTGTAAGTGGCAAAGAGGAGCTGAGCAGCAGCATGCCTTCTTCCACCCCATCACTTGACTGTGGATGTAATACGACCTAAGCTCCAGGTCCTTTGGTTTCCTTACCTTCATGAGCTGTACCCTTGAACTCTGAGTTATAAGAAGTCTCTTCTCTACCAGGTTCTCTTTGCCAGGGTGTGTCATCACAAATATCAAGAAAGGAATTAGGGTTGGGACAATGACTCAGTGGTTAAGAGCTCTGGCTCATCTTCCAGAGGAACAGGGTTCGATTCTCCGCACCCAAATGGTGGTTCACAACCTTCTGTAACTTTCATTCCAGGGAATCCGATGTCCTCTTCTGGCTTCTGTGTGTATCCGGTGCATGCATGGTGCATAGACATACACACAGGCAAAATACCCGTAAACATAAAGTAACAAATTACAAAAAAATTAAACAAAGCAAAATCCAAGACATCATCTTTTTGAAATAAGTGCTGTCGTCTCAAGCTTTAGCATCATCTCGCCTCATCCAGTGTAGGGCTTTTACACAGTAAGGCTCAAGGCCATCTTCTGGAGAACAGGCTTGTCAGACCAGCTCATTTACTAGCAACAAGAAGGGGAAGGAACAATGCAAATGATGCAGCTGAGAAGTCTAAGCTTGAACATGATGGTCCGCATCAGAAACGGTACCATGGTCCGAAGCATGTCATGTCCTAAGCATACAATCATAGGGAAGAAAGTTCTAAGACAGCCTGACACTAAACACACGCACACACACACACACACACACACACACACACACACGTGCACATACACAGAGAAGCACACATACATAAATGCATATATTCCATTCAGAAGCCTCGGGAGGAGGACCAACAGGAAGTATGCCCTCAGCACCATGATAGTCTTGCTTTAATTGAATTGCAATCAACCCCCCCCCCCCCATTTTGGAAAAAAGAATTTATGGCCACTGCAAGTAGAATGTATGGATTATGTCACAAGCATCAATGGAGACTGTGAGCTCCAGAGGTGACGTATGTAGCATTTCGATCACTCTGAAACACAGATCTGACATGTTCCCCTGCTTCTGCTGTCAAGTGAGGAGCAAAGGCTCAGCTCAGCATAGCTCTAAAGCCCTTCCCAAAGCTCCACCACACACTTTTAGAATGGAATCTGTCTGAGAAACAGAACTGCTGTTGCAACGTTTGTTTGGTTCTGTTCCGTTCTCTAAGCAAAGGAGATTGGATCTGTCCTCTGGAGCTCTCTGCTCTTCTCTGTCAGAATGCCAGTCCGCTGTTTCAGTTTTCAGAGCATGCAGATGCATCAACAATGAAGTGCAACACCACGAAGTGTCTTCCCACTTGAATCCCACCCTTCATTAGTCCCTGGATGTTCTTAGGTTTTCTATTTCTGGGGTTGTTTTCTGTCCTAAGCAACTGACAGTTTCAGCTAAATTGGATGAGCTTCTCCTCCAAGCTGAGAATCTAAGGCTGGGGCCAACTACTGAGGAATAAAAGCACTCTGTTTATAAACCTGGTTTATAAACCAGGTGGTATTGTGAGGAACAAGGGCCGATGGGAGGGTTGCAAGTAAAGATTGGAGAGACAGGAACAGGGAGGTGATGGTAGACAGGGGCACAGACACACTGCTGTGGTATAGACATTGTTATGAGCCGGAGTTTGGGACAAGTGGCTGCAGAGGAGGGTTTGGGAGGCAGGTAGAAGGCTATGGGGAATAAGCATAGAGATTTTGGTGGCTTTCTGGGTTTACAATCGATAATTTAAATTTTCTTCTCAGTTATTTTTCATAGCAAAAACTTGCTCCATAAATAAAACATATTCACAAGGGACATTATACTAGTTGTCTCTGCAATAAAACACGTAATAAAAGCAACTTAAGGAGGAAGGGTAATTCGGGTCATATTTTGGTTGGGTTTAGGGTGTAATCCATCATGACAGGAAGCCACGATGGAAGGATCATAAGACCACTGTGTCACCAGTCAGAGAAAAGCACACAGATGAGTGACGGCACTCTGTAGGATTTCTCCTTTTTATGAAGTCCTATGGTGAGGATGGGCCTTCCCAACTCAACTAACTGAATATGGGAAATCCCTCACAGACATGCTTAGAGATCTGTTTCCAGGTGATTCTGCATCTGGTCAGAGTTCATGTGGCAGACCCTGGCATCTTTACAGTGTTGAACTGAGCATTCTTCTCCTCAGGAGGGTAGACTTTAGCTGTCCCCAAAGCTTCTAGTTCACTGCATATATACATATATACATACATATACACATACATATTTTGCAGCCTCTCTCTTCACCATTTAACACATTTAGGCTGGTTTGCCATAGCTGAATAGCTGAAGGAGATAGAGGAGACACTCATGAAGAAGAGAGTGATATGCACATAACTGGAAATTCTGGTCCACAGAAAGGGATCCTAGAAGTCAGGGGACAATGTTGTCTGAGATACTGTGGACTGAAGAGAGCTGGCATTAACATGTTCGGCATCCCAGCTCCCTTCAGGAAAAACTGAGGGGGGAATATGGAGCAGAGCGTACACCACCACGCATGACTAATGGTGTACGCCAGAGATATCCAAGTTGCCTCTCTGTAGCTTAAATGTGCTGTCTAGATGCATTAGGATTCAAGCTCCTCTCCCCACTCCGCACAAGCTGAGAGGCTCGCAGGGAAGCTGTCTGCCTCTCTCTCATCACTGAACAAAGATTCACCAAGACACTGGGAAGTGACAAGAAATATCAGGCTCTGACATAAGAAATTCTGCTTCATGGAACACTCTAGAAACAGCTCTGTAAGGATAGTGGTGCAGGGTAACTAAATAAAAGAGGTAGACAGAGATTCATGGGCATCTCTCAAGCTCCCCTGCCTTGGGGCTTCACAGCAGAGAGCAGGTAGCTCATCAGGGTGAGAGGAACAATTGATTTGTCCCTGATGCTAACTGCCCATCCCCCTCCCTGTAACACTCCTCCGGTCTTCTGCCTTCCACATTGTGTCAAGTGAATCTCAGCTGTTGGACATGAATGTGTAGGATACATTATTTCATTTTTAATTGTGCTACTGTGTTGGGAGGTGTGCAGTGTGCATCTGTCTGGGATATACATACGTGTGTGTGTGTGTGTGTGTATGCTCATGACAAAGCTAAAGGAGGGAATATGTCCTTCTCTGAGGTGGGATTTATTAAAAGAGAGAGGGCCTGCACGTTCCTGTGGGCAACCGGTGGGCCACAGCAGATATCCCGCTGGGTGCTCTCACTCTCTCAGCCCAGGCAGATCTCTGCCTCCAGGCTCACTCAATAACTGCCTGCCCCACAGTCAGCCATCTCAACACCCAATTACCCGGTAGAATTAAAACTCTTAAGCTTATAGTTAACCAATCAGATTTATGTATCAATAAAACACAATTACAAGATGCCAATACAATAATTTCAGAGCCAATTGATAATGATAAAAGCTGCCCACCTAGATTAGACAACTTATTCCAAACGTCTAGCCTTTATAATAACATAACCATCGGTGGTGCTATGCCAGTTCACCGCTTCCATCTTCCTCCATCTCTCCTCCAAGACTCCCTCCTGTGCAACTCTTAGCTCCGCCTCCCTGTTCCCCATCCAATCACAGGGCTCCTATTGCCCTAATGTAATTGGACAGGGAAAATCCTGCAACACTTCTCTATTATCTTCCACCTGATTTCCTGAGGCAAGATTTCTCTCTTCACCTGGAGTTTGCCTTTTTTGTCCTTCAGAAAGCCCCACTGACCCTCTTGTCTCCACACACATCCCTCCTCCTTTGCCCTGCCTCTGTGCTGGGGTTACAGTGTGCACAGCCCCATGCACACACACTCTGTACCATGCACCTGTGCATATAGGTCCATGCTTGACTTTTGCATGGGTGCTGGGATCTCAACTCTGATTCTTATGCTTGTGTAGCAAGCACTCTTAACCACTGAGCACCCAAGTACAAGCTGCAAAATTTCTGTGTACATGGTATGGCCTGGTCAACACACAAAGGCACCCTAACTGACTGAGGTCTTGGGGCACATCCTGCCAGGAAGAGATGGAGGCCTCAATACCCTGCACCTCTCATGCAGACCCCTACAAGCAGATCTTTAGAAGGACACTTACTGGAAAGTGATTACTTTGAATAGTATTTGCACAAAACTGTAATGTCATTTTATTTCTTTTGTCAAAAGAAGAAAACAAAACAAACACAAAAACCTCTGTCTCGAATCAAGCAAATCTCATATGTAAAGTAGAAAGACTCAATGCTGGCACAGACCTGCATCTGAAATACAGAAGTGCCTTTGAACTCTTCAGCTCTGGGTTTGTTAACCACAGAGTTTGAAAGATAAGTAAGGGAGAGTAAGAAAAAAAATAAAGACAAAATTTAAGAGTCATGGCTGCCTTCTTGTAGTGGGCCAGGAGGCCCTGTGACCTCATCTGCATAGATGTGGCTCTGTCCATAGTGTGTGGCTAAACAGCTCAGTATGGAGATGCCCTTGGTTCCACACCCACCCCACAGCCCTGCTCAGGCACCAGGCTGGCCTTCTTGTTCTCCTCTTTGTTGTATTTCTTATGGTCTTAGAATATGAAAAACAAATATTCTTAGAGGACATAAAAGCTCCTTCTGTATGTGAAGAGAAAGTGGGAGGGGGTTACCATATGGCTGCAGATGCTGGCATACTTAAATATCCCAGTGCAGTCTTTCATCTGGCTTTATGGTATAATGTTCCTGCTGTTTCCCACTAGCCACCCCTGGATCCAGGAACTCTACACTGATACTGATTCTTAACCTTACTCTTAAAGAGAAAGAAAACAGGAGATTAAGCTTGCAGGCTCCAGAGCAAACCATCTTCACAATGCATAGGACAGTACTGGCCATGCCATCTGCCCCTGTGTGGAAGCAATGTGCTCAACATACTTCCTGTGACACATCACCAGCTAAAGCCCGAGACATACAAGGTTCCTGCATAGGCCTCCATACCATGATCACCTCTGCACCAGTTCTGCAGAATGACTGATGCTGAGCACATGGGCACCAATATCCTTAAGAGTAGGTTTCTCCCTGTAACACTCAAGATTCCATTTTGAGAAAATGTGTTTGTCCAGGAACCTGTAAAGCAGATAATTCATCATCATTTCCTAAGCCTGTGCCAGTGATGTGCACGTTCCATGCCATCCATAGTGACCTAGGCCTGGCACTAAAGATGCTTGGACTCTCTTGTGGGGGGAAGAGATGGAGAGAGTGGAGAAGAAAAAGGTGACGGAATAGTTTTGAAGAGGTTTGTGCTTCCAGGTAAGCTCCCGCACTTGGAAAAGCTTTGTCTATAGGCCAGTCCATTGGAGGCATTCTGATTTGAAGTCTCCTCATCTTGCACAATTCCAGCTCGAATCAAGATGATATTTAAAACTAAAATGAGAAGTGTCTCTTCAGTCTCTCCCTTCCTCCTTTCCACCCTTTCTCTCTCTCTCTCTGTCCCTCTCTCCCCTCCCTTCTGTTTATCTTCTTCCCTCTCTCCCACTCTCTCCCTTCCCCTCTTTCTCCTCTCTTTTCTCTCATTTTCAGCTCATGATATAAAGCACAAAAGCCTCTGCAGACCAGGGCTGATGCTGGCTAGTGAGTAAGCCAACCATGCTTTGGTGGTTAGGTGTTCAGGGCCCAGAACCAGGGGAGAAAAGTCTCTGCTGTGTGAGTCTCACTATGGGATTGTGTTGCAGTAGGTCCTTGTCTGAGTGAACAGGGTGCTGAGATGGGACAGGCTGGTGGAAAGAAGGGTACTCTGCACTTATTACCCTTGAGGTGCTCTGAAAAGCAGACTTTTCAAGTGGGTAGGCAGATAGACTCCTGCTGTAACAGAGCTTAGAGTTGAAGGTGAATTTCATCAACAGTTGCCTTCCAATTCCCCACACTGTTCCTGGTGATACCTATTCATGGCCTCCCTTCATCTGTTGTCAAACCTGCAAGAGGCCACACTTATCTCCATAGTACTGACGAGGGTATGGCACTGGCCCAAGGCCAGGTTCCCAGGGAAATTCAATGTCAAACAGGGAGGGGAGAGCCTGTTAACATGGGTAAACTTGATAGACATTGCGATGATGAGGACATAAAGCTTTGGCCTGGCTGTAATATCACCCAGAGCAGAAAAGCCAGAAAGATGTGAGCCCATAAACCAGCACCACAGTGAAGTCCCTTCTCCTTGACTTCTCACACTGTCCCCTGGAGCTCCATTGTACTGTCATCTCTCTCCCTGCCTGTCCCCAATCTCCACATGTTCCCAGGGGCACACCAAACTACTGGGAGACATGCACGGCCCCTGAGTTCCATTCTCCAGCCCCAAGATACTCACCAGAGGTCTGCCACACCAGGATTATTGAGGACAGGGACCTCCTAACACCTGCTAAAACAAGAACATCCAGGGAAAACCAGATGGCTAAAGGCCAGCATAAGAACACAATCAACAAAAGCCAGGGCAATATGACACCTTCAAAACACAGCTATCTTACTATAGCAAGCCATGGATATCATAACACAATTGGAGAACAAGAAAATGACCTTAAACCCAATCTTATAAAGATGATAGAAGCTTTTAACGAGGAAATGAATAAGTTGCTTAAAGAAATACAGGAAAACACAATTAAACAGGTGAAGGAAATAAGTAAAACTGTTCAAGACCTGAAAGTGGAAATAGAAGCAAAAAAAAAAAAAAAAAAAACCAGAAAACACCAACTGAGGAAATCCTGGAGATGGAAAACCTAGGGAAGAGAACAGTAACAACAGACACAAACATCACCAAGTGAATACAGGAGATGGAAGAGAGAATCTTAGGCATAGAAGGTACAGTGAAAGAAATTGATACATCAGTCAAAGAAATGTTAAATCTAAAAACCTCCTGACACAAAACATTGAGGGAAAAGACTTAGCCTAAGAATAATAGGAATAGAAGAAGGTGAAGAGACCCAGTGCCAAGGACCAGAAAATATTTTCAACAAAATCAGAGAAGAAAACTTTCCCAACCTAAAGAAAGAGATGCCTGTAAACATACAAGAAGCTATGGAACACCAGTTAGATTAGACCAGAAGAGAAAATTCTCCTGCCACATAATAATCAAAACACTAAATCTACAGAACAAAGAAAGAATACTAAAAGCTGCAAAGGAAAAAAGCCAAGTAACACATAAACACAGACCTATCAGAATTACATCCAACTTCTCAACAGAGATTTTAAAAGCTAGAAGGGCCTGGACACATATCTAGCAGCCTCTAGAAAACCACAGACACCAACCTAGACTACTATACCCAGGAAAACTCTCAATCACCACAGATGGGAAAAACAAGATATTTCAAGACAAATCCAAATTTAAACAATATTTATCATCAAATCCAGCCCTACAGAAAATAGTTGAAGGAAAACTCCAGCCCAAGAACCAAGAGCTGGTTCTTTGAGAAAATCAACAAGATAGACAAAGTCTCAGTCAACCTAACTAAATAACAGAGAGACAGTCTTCAAATAAACAAAATCAAAAATGAAAAAGGAGATATACCAAATGACAATGAGGAAAACCAAAGAATCACTAGGTCTTACTTCAAAAGCCAATATACTCCACAAAATTGGAAAATCTAAATGAAATGGAAAATTTTCTAAACAGATAACCTTTAAATCAAGAACAGGTTAAACTATTTAACAGCCCTAAAGAGATAGAAACAGTCATTAAATGTCTCCCAAACAAAACAAAAAACAAACAACAACAACAACAACAAAAATGCCCAGGACCAGATGGTTTTAGCACAGAATTCTACAGCCTTTCAAAGAAGAGCTAATACCAATCCTCCTCAAATTATTCCACAAAATAAAAACAGAAGGAATACTGCCAAACTCATTTTGTAAGGCCACAGTCACCCTGATACAAAGATTCAACAAAGAAAGAAAATTGGAGACCAATTTCTCTTATGAACATTGGTAAAAAATAAAATACTCACAAACTGAATTCAAGAACACATCACAAACATCATCCACCACAATCAAATAGGCTTAATCCCAGGGATGCAGGGATGGTTCAATATATGAAAATCCACCAGTGTAATTTACCGAATAAACAAACAGAAAGAAAAACCACATGATCATCACACTAGATGCTGAAAAGGCCTTTGAAAAAAATCCAATACCCCTTCATGTTCAAAGTACTGGAGAGATCAGAGATACAAGGCACATACCTAAAAATAATAAAAGTAATATACAACAAGCCAATAACTAACATCAAATTCAATGGAGAGAAACTTAAAGTAATTCCACTAAAATCTGGGACAAACAAGACTGCCTACTTTCTCTTTATCTATTAGTATAGTACTTGAAGCTCTAGCTAGAGCAATAAGACAACTAAAGATCAAGAGGATACAAACTGGAAAAGAAGAAGTCATATTGGTATTCGAGGATTATATGATAGTATACATGAACAACCCCAAAAATTCTACCAGAGAACTTCTACAGCTGATAAACGTCTTCAGCAAAGTGGCTGGATAAGAAATTAACTCAAAAAATCAGTATCCCTCCATTATATAAAGGAGAAAGAAAGTAAGGAAACAACAGTCTTTATAATAGACACAGATGATACAAAATATCTTGGGGTAACTCTAACCAAGCAAGTGAAAGACCTATAGGACAAGAACTTCAAGTCTCTGAAGGAAGAAATTAAAGAAGATGTCAGAAGATAGAAAGCTCTCCCATGCTCATGGATTGGTAGGATTAACAGTGAAAATGGCCATTTTACCAAAAGCAATCTCAGAGTCAATGAAATTCCCATCAAAATTCCAACACAATTCTTTTCAGACCTTGAAAGAACGATTCCCAACTTCATATAGAAAAACAAATGAACAACAACAACAACAAAAATCCAGGGTAGCTAAAACAATTCTGAACAATAAAGCAATGTCAGGAGGATGGGGTGGTACCCATGGCAGAAAGAATCCTGTTCTCTGAGGATGAGGGGAGAGGATAGTGGGGGAGGGATTTGTAAGGGTGGGACTGAGAGGAGAGATGGGAAGGGCTGTGATGGGCCTGTAACATAAATTTAAAAAAATACAATAAAAAGGTTTTTAAAACGAAGAAGAAAGAGGAAGAGGAGGAGGAAGAGGAGGAGGAAGAGGAGGGGGAAAGAGGAGGAGGAGGAAGAGAAGGAAGAGGAGAAGGAAGAAAAAGAGGAGGAGGAAGAGGAAGAAGTAGAAAAAGAGGAGGAGGAGGAGGAAGAAAAAGAGGAGGAGGAGGAAGAGGAGGAAAAGGAGAGGAGGAAGAGGAGGAAGAAGAGGAGGAGGAAGAGAAACAGGAGGACCAGTCATCTTCAGAGCACCGAATGGCCACCTGGACTTCCTGTCAGTGCTCTCTGCAACTTGAGCCTCTCGAGCTCATCATGTACACTGTCTTGTCTCTGGGTCTGGTTCTAGGAACTTTGCCCACCAGAATCCACAGGGTCCTGAAGAAAGGCAAGGACAAAAGCTGAAGGCAGACACTTGCTCTCCTCCTCAGGCTTTTTTTCCACAGGTTTCCTGTCTGGAAGTAGGAGGAGCCTCTGTGCACATGCGGGAGGACACCTGCGCAGCCTTGGCCAGTCACTACCATCCTCTCAGAGTGCCCTTTCTGCTGGGAAGGTAAAAGCCCTCCCTCCCGGAATTGCGATGTCTTCCTTGCACAAACTGAACAAATCCAACGCCAGACAAGCTCCTCTCACAGTTACTTATGCACATTACACACAAAGCTAATAGTACCCAGATGCTCGTCTTCAAAGGAGGATAGCACTCTCACTTATTAATGAAGGCAATTACACATTTCAGGGAATGGAAAACAAACTCTAAGTGCAAATATCGAAAATCACCTCTACTATCCCTTCAGTGCCTTTCCTCCACAGGCCTGTGGCAGCTCTCAACTCTTGGGAGGCAGGGGCCGTGACATGCAGTAGTGCTAATGGCAAGAGGAAACTGAAGGCGTTAACTTGGCTCCCAAGACCTGGATCAGCTGCTTCCTACAAAGCTCAGGACCCACAGTAGATCCAGACTGAGGAAGGTGGCTCTCAGTCCTCATCACATGCCCCTGTCTTCATGGAGAGCTTTCAGATGCACACAGTGTCCCTGGGTGGACAGTCAAGTCACCAGTGCACAGACTTACAGCCTGTGCTTTCAGACACTGGCAGTAAATGAGTTGGAAAATCATGACAGGATAGGCTGTAAGCCTAGAGAGGAGTCTCTACTTCAGATTTCACTCTTGACTGTGTGAGATCCAGTTGATAAGGGTCGTACAGCAAAGACTTTTCACAGGAAGTCTCTTTATGTCCAGGGTGGTTTTATTAGCCCCTTCCATTTGTGGAGACAGAATGTTCCATCAAATGTCTATGTAGGTTGTCATAGCTGAACACCCCACCCTTCTCAGCCTTTGGAAAGCATCCTCTTTCTGAAGAAAGCTCTGTGTGCTCCACTGGGTTCTATGTCTACTTTTTCTATGCTGATGGTGTACTGGGAGTAAGAGGCATATAACACCTGTATGTAACATCCATCCACCTAACAGATGGAAACCAGCTCTAAGAAGCCTTTAGTTATGAAACCCACTCTCCCTCCTCTCTTAACAGTGATATAAAGGTGCAGTAAGACAAGCTGAGTGCTGGGAGGATTCATATCCCACAGCTCTGGGTCTGGACCAGAGACTCCCTTGCAGCCCAGCAGCCCTGCATCTGGTCCCTGTGAGACTTCCGGCCTACCCTGATCCACTTCCATGTGGGCTTTGCAAGAATAGCAGCTAAACCTCTCAAAAGACATCTGCTGGTGACAGGGCCAGTAATGATGGGAAGGAGGTAGATCATTGAGTGAGTGATTTATCAAATTATTCCTTCCATGATCTCTGTGAGGAGGTTGGATTTGTGTCAGCCTCCAAAAATCCATGTTGCTGTCTCTGAAGTGTTCCTGAAAGGAAACAAAGGAGCCTATGCTGATCAGGAGGGGCACTTGCCAACCCCCAGTCTCCCCTCTACATCCCCTCCTTCTCTCAGTCTTTGCACAGTGCAAAGCACTCTGAGAAACAAAGCCACCACCAGCTAGATGCCAATATGTCTACATTTACTGCAAGTGGTAAGTTCATCAGGAAGGATTTAGAGCTGGTTTACATGTCGTAACAAAAGAGGGGGATAATCTCCTGCATTTTCAATTTGCATATGATATTGGGACCCAAATTAATCTGCAAATAAAAGCAATATAAATGCAAAGCTGTGATATTTACTTAGATTAAAAAAAAAAAAAAAAAAGACCGTGAATCTCCCATGTCTCAGACTTGATGAATTTCCCAAAGTGTCATAAAACTTACATTTCACAGTTAATTGAGAAATCAGACTTCTCTTACCCTACTGTGACTTCATCTGAGTTAGGATCAAAACTAAGACGTAACACATTCTGATTTTTAAACTTAGTTATTTAAAAAAAAAAAAGTCATTCTCTTTGTAATAGATATAAAAAAAAAAAAACAAGCATTTTTTTTCCTGTTCATTAACACAATATCCTAAATACACAAGAAAAAAAAATCTATCTTTAAGGATTGAATGCTTTCCCTAGGTGGTAGACTTACAGAAGAGACATGTTTGCCAGACACAGCAGGGCAGCCACACACTCACAGTGAAGCTCACAGTTCATTGCCACAGTGGTTATGACAGTGTGCACAAGACCTGGGCTAGCTCAAACCAGACCAAATCTCATTGTGGGGAGCAGAGGTCCGTAGGAAGTCTACCTCCAGCTGAGGCAATGGATGGTTGCTGGACTGGTGAGACCCATGCTCCAGCAGAAGGTCATACATCCAAGAGCTAATGAGCAGCACCAATGGGGCTTGATGGGGAAGGGGATGATGCTGAAGAGGATGGGGAGGAGCAAGAGAAGGAGGAGCAAGAGGAGGAGAGCAAGAGGAGGAGGAGCAAGAAGAGGAGCAGGAGAAAATGATCACAAAGAGATGGATAGGGAAGGGAAGATGGAGCTGGGAGGAGCTAGGGGAGGAGAGTGAATATAATCAAAATGCACTGAATGAAATTCTTCAAGAGCAAATGAAAAGGCTCCTTACTCAACTAGAGAAAGGTGCATGAAGCTACCTTAGAGTAGGGAGTAGGGGCACACATTCCACAAATCCGTGGCTACCTGTGGCAGTGTACAATCTGTGTGACTGTACTCTGGGCAGGCTGTGTGCTGCCCACAGTTGTGGAACTCTGTATGGTCCAGAAGCAAGCTAAGTAGTATTGTCTCAGCCTGAACTGATACTGTGAATTACTTGAATTGATAGCTATAGAAAGGCTTTTGCTCATCTCAAATGCAAGCTAGAAAGGTAATCCTCATATATTATGTTCCCTGAAGAACTACTATGAATCACTTAGTCGGAGAAAAAGCTGTCTTGTGAGGGTCAAGGTGCAAAGAGGAAGCAGTGAGTCACAAAAGGTCTTAGAAGTGACCACCTGCACTGGTGATGCAGCTGTCCACTTTTGGAGGGATCCAGGGTCATGCTGCTTGCACAGCCCTGTGTGCAGACAGAATGGTATATGGGCAGAAGGGCATTTCTCAAAATGGAATTTGCTGTGGCTCCACATATGGAAGTAAAGACTAATCTATGCTTATAATAATAAATACACAGAATGTTTTATTCTGTTTATGAATGTTTGTCCAGGTAAAAATGAAGGGGGCTTTTGAGTCATTCTAGTCTTTTGACTCTTTGGTCTTAATGACACTGAATCACTGAATGCCCCCTTTTTGGTGTGACTGTCTCAAGTACAGGACGTGACCGAGCCTTTGAAAGCCCTGAGTCCCTAGGATGGATTCGTTGAGTTTCTGGCTGCTATATAAAAAACACCTCACCAACACACACACACACACACACACACACACACACACACACACACACACACACACGCTCGCGCACGCGCGCAATGCTCCTTTATGCATTCAAGTTTCAGGCATTTCCATTTCGTGAGTGAAAACCCCAGATCTCCAGAAGTAAAGCGTTATTAATACAATAAGTGCTACTCTATTTTGTGTGGCTGTACTAAATTTTAACAATGGTTTGAATGTGAAATGTCCCCCGTGGAGTTATGTATTTGAATGTTTAAATCGCAGAAGAGATCACTGTTTTGGAAGATTATAGAGACTTCCTGACCATTCTGCTGTTCCTGGTAGCAGACACAATGTGACCAGTTTCCTCACAGTCCGAATGTCAGGCCGTCCCTGCCTGGAGGGACTGCAGTCCCTTGAGCTAAAAGTCAAAACAAACCCTTCCTCCCTTAAGTGCTCTTTTACTGGTCCTCGGTCACAGCAATGAGAAAAGACACTAATACAGATCCACGGGTTGTTGAACGTGCAACTAGATGATTACTGAAGAAGAACTTAGAGGCTCAGGCTGCATACTACACGAAGCGCCTACAGCTCAGGACTGTAGGCAAAGGAGACGATGCAACTGCTTTGTGTGTATCTGCTGCCTGTTCCTCTTGTTGGCAGAATAAAATGACATCATTCACTTATGAAACATTTGTTGCAATACTAAGAAACAAATGTCCTTTGGCATAAGGAAAGAAACTAACATGTGTGAAGATACAAACCCATTCCTGAACTTCTTCTATCTTATGTTAAGGAGGATAGGTAAGTTACTACTGGGATTCCTGAAATAGAAAAGGTAAGGACAATAGACACTTAGAGGCTAACTTGAGGAATGATACAATTCAAGGCCAGTGGCCTGGTGGGTCCAACTCCTTGCCCTTGGTCACCACAGTGTATCCTAAAGTGATGTGTGTAGAGGGAACTTCAGCTCTGTGCATGATACATGTGATCATGAGTGCTGTGACCATGAGTGCTGCTTTGCAGAGAGAGCTGTGACTGCCATTACTCTGGCTCTTACCCTACATATTATATACTATGTTGTATTACACAGCTTCACTGAAGCATAACTTAAATGAAATAGAATTCCCCCAACTTAAGTGTTGTTTGTTGAGTTGTAATTGTGCAGTTACCACGGGGATCAACATTTACAGCATTCAGGTCACCCCAAAATTTCCTTTGCATGAAAAGCACTTCATAGAAACCGGGAATAGAAGGTGAAGAATATTCTCCACCTTACAGGCTGAGTGAAAGCTTTTAGCCAGCCATGTTGTAACAGAGAAAGATTAGTGCTTCCTCCTTAAAACCACCAGCAGTACACAAGACTACTTTTACCACTTCTGTTCACCATCAAGTAAGACAGTAATTCTCAACCTGTGGCTTGACACCCATTTTGGCATCAAAGGACCTTTTCATAGGGGTCACCAAAGACCATCAGAAAACACAGACACTTGCATTATGAGTCACAACATTAGCCAAAGTGCAGCTATGAAATGGCCACAAAAATCAGTTTATGGTTGGGGTCACCACAACATGAGGAACTGCATTAAAGGGTTGAAGCTTTAGGAAGGTTGAGAGCCACTGGAATGAGACGTACTAGCTACTACAATAAGACAAGGAAAAACTTAGACAAATCAGAGAATTGGGAAAGATTTGCAAATTACAGAACTGTATATGCAAAAAGCGCAAACTAATAAAAGAACTATTGGAACAAATTAAGTAAAACTAACTGACTGAAGAGTACACATTTCACATAAAAAAAAATATTAACTATCATATTTCTGTCTAGGTAGCCAAAATCCTAAAATTTATATTTGAATGTGTAAACTTCAAAGAACAAAGAGCATGGGCTTACATCACCTTTTTAAAAGTGGTTTCCTATTATGTCATAATGATCAAGAGTGGCTCAGCGCCCTAATAACAGACGTACAGGATATCCTGGAGGAAATTCTATTTGACCTTAAAAGAGTACATCTAGATTAGGGCTGCTAGATATTGCAAAGATCCCAACAAATCACATCAGCTCTCACTAGTGACCAGGTCTTCCAGACACCAATGTCTTTATTAGTTCCTCAGGCCTATTCTATCAACAGCGCTGCCAGGTGCTTACATACTGTGGCCAACTGTCGTTAGGTGCATAAGGATTTATATTGAGCAGTTTTTATGCTGTAATTTCGCCCTTATCATTATGAAACTCCTATTTTCACATTTTTGTTTTATCTGGAATTTAAGTGACCATCCTGCCTCCCCTGTGCATATTGTTCCCGTGGTTTGTATTTTCATGGCACATCTGTGTGTCTCTGACTTTAAAGTTCTTCTCTCCTGTAGCACATATAGCTTTCTCATCTAGCAAAATAATTTGTAACTGCTTCATCATTTTAACCTCATGCTTCAGGGATGCTCCTGGAAGTGTATTCTACTGCTGGGTACTTCAGATCACTTTACAGTGTCCTGAAGTAACAGATGTGTAATAGATTGAGATGATTATCCCCCAAGCACTCGCCTAGATTAAAGCAATATTCACTAAACATAGTTTTCATGAATGTATGTATGTAGTATGATTGACATTTCTCATGTGCCAATCAACATTACAAGTACCTCACCTTGTAAATGATTTAATCTCCATTCAAGAAGACCACATAAGAAAAATGTATCATGTTGTTCTTTTAGAAACGGGGAGCTATGACATAAAAGAGAACACTCACATGACTAATATTATGCTTGCTACAACTTGAATTGGCTCATAATTAAATAGTATGAACTTCATAAGTCCTTGCCTTTTATAGTTAAAATATGTCAGGTTTTGTAAATAATCCTTATATTAATTAATTCATAAAATCTCTAGTTTCATAAAAATCTCTAATGAATAGCCATTTGTTATGTATGCATTTATGACTGTCTAATAACTTTAATTAATTAAATTAATTTTCTAGTATAATTGTCTGCATGATGCTTATAAATGTCTTGAACTGAAGCTATTTAGTTTGTCTTTCTCCTGTTTCCAGCTTACACTGTTAGCATTTCCATGTTTATTACTAATGTATTTTATTTGTAAATCATAGCTTTGGTATTGAATTACTGTCCTTCCACATTGTTTCATGTTTTCAATATCAAATTCTATTCTTTATGACATCAATATTGTTTCTACAGGTTTTTATTTGTTACTTTTATCTAGATTCCATTGTTCAATATCTTCATTTTTGATGTTTTACTTTAAACACTTTGTTTCAATATACTTCTGGTAAGCATAATATAGGCAGGTTCATAGAGATTCCCTGAGTTACACAAAGATAACAGTAGCCATCCTGGTCTGAATCTTCTCACACCTACCAAAATACTTTATAGGTGAAGGAGAGAGAGAGAGCGAGAGGGAGAGAGAGAGAGAGAGAGAGAGAGAGAGAGAGAGAAAGAAAGAAACAAAGAAAGAAACAAAGAAGGGAGGGAGAGATGGAGGACGGGAGGGAGGGAGACAGGCAGATAGAAACATCCCTAGCAACAGAGGATACCACAGCTGCCCGTGTAGAGCAAAACAAAATGTCTTCAGCCACATACCTCACAGCCACACCATTGGGTGACATTAGTGGGTGGGAGACCAGGAAGAAGTCATGCAAGCTCATGTGCTTGGCTGATCACTTTACCATGCATATGTTATAAAAGATATCTATTCTTACACATTTATGCTGAACTACTTAACAGTAAGGAGTGGCCTGTGTGTGCCCCACAAACATCACAGAAGTACTACAGATGCACGAAGAGGGAAAGGGTCAAGAGCATGCAGTTAATAGTATTGAACGTCACACAGATCGTTTTCTTTGTAATATCCTTGAATTTTACCGAGTAAACCACTCAAGACGAAAAAGGAAAGCAGACCGATTTGTACTTAGTTAACCTACTTGGACCTGCTCCCTCCGTCATCCCGAAAGCTTGCTAATTTTGGGTATGCTCTTGTCTTTCTATTTACAGAATTCTGCTTCTTTGTCAGCTAACTGCAGTGTCTCTTTTTATCCTCAAGTTTCCATATATTTCCCATTCAGAAGAATATGTATTCTGCTGTGGTTTGAATGAAAAGTGTTCGCCATAGACTCGCGGATTTGAGCACTTGATCCCATGTTGGTAGCGTTGTCTGGGGAGGTTTGGGTGGCTTTGTTGGGAGGGGCAGGTCACTGGAGGCAGAAGCTCCTCGTAATGGAGTTTTGTCATATCCTTGGCTCTCTGGGGTATGTGGCATTTCAGTGGATGTTTGTAATGAACACATAAGTGGTTACACACAGAGAGAGCCAAATGCATAGCCAGCCAGAGCAGACTAAGGAACCACACACTGCTATACAGCTATACAGAGGAGGTGGAGTTTGCAAAGTCACCCTGAGCCTCCACTAACTTTGCTCACATCAACAGCACAGCCCAGACAGAACCCTTCCCTGTGCTCACAATACTTGTCTTTTCAAAATAAGAGTACAGGAGAAAGACGTCAAGCTGCTGAGTCTAGATGGGATGAGGATGCTGAAGAGGAAGCTCGCTCAGAAAGACCCTGGGCTTACTGACCAGGCTAATCAGTGATGTCCACCAGGCGGAGAAGTTGGGAAAGCCCACAGATGAAGTCAGCCAGCAGACAACAGTTAGGAACAAAACTCAGCCCTCAGCCGTTCTTAATCCTAGATCCAGTCTGCACATATGGGGAAGTTGTCCCAGCCAAACCAAAGAAAATTAAGTAAAGTGCATCTCGATAAATTAAATGGGATTAAAACAAAGGCACAGAATGCTGCAGCCATCTCTAATTTGGGGGCATAAAGGAAAAAGGAGAGGGGATCTTAATGGGGTTCCTACAGCCATTAGAGTAGGAAAAGCCATTTCCATAAATTATGGAAATGTGTGCTGGTCTCAAGTACGTCCTATTTTCATATTGTTTTGCAGTCTTAATGACATAGGCTATTTTTGTAACATCTGTTTTTGGGGACCCCCCTTTCCTCCCACACTTCATTAGAAATTCTGCAGCTATCCTTTATGGGCCGCTCCTGCTGGGAGACGGATGGTGTGCCATTGTGTGACTGTGTAGGCCATGATATGGAGTTGAAATGGCTTTCACAGAGTATGCTCTAGTGTGGCCCTGGACAAGTGACTGCATTGTGCAATACTGAGAACAGCATGCTTCATACTTGCTCACGCTAGGCAGAAGCAGAAGATGAACTTTCCCAGGTTCTGGGGGACCCGTGACTCACTGTGTTGACCATTTCCAGGCAGTGGTGTTCATTTCAGGGTCGGGTACAGACTGTGCTTGAGAAATTCAAAGAAAAGTCTGAACTTATTACCCATGGAAGTGACACCGAGTGTCTTCAAATAGTAACATTCACAGAAATTAAACCCCAGCCATTAAATATGGCAAAGCAGGGTAAACAGAAATGGTGATGATCTTCCAAGGTTCAGGACTCTGTGAAGGTGAATCCACAGAGACAGGCCACTGATCATGGTGGCAATCAGGGAGCACAATGCTAGACTTGGGGTGAAAAGTAAGCAAGAAAAGGAGGGAAGAGGAAAGAAGGGGGACACAGAGAGCAAAAGAAGTGTAGGGAGCATGGGTGAGGAGGGAGCATGGTGAGGAGGGAGAACAGGTGAGGAGGGAGCATGGTGAGGAGGGAGAACAGGTGAGGAGGGAGCATGGTGAGGAGGGAGAACAGGTGAGGAGAGAGCATGGTGAGGAGGGAGAACAGGTGAGGAG
>CM052716.1:4077221-4124791 GCA_028551405.1 Uromys caudimaculatus
TCCGATAGAGGGCTAATATCCAATATATACAAAGAACTCAAGAAGTTAGACTCCAGAAAACCAAATAACCCTATCAAAAAATGGGGAACAGAGCTAAACAGAGAATTCTCAACTGAGGAAATTTGTAGGGCTGAGAAGCACCTAAAGAAATGTTCAACATCCTTAGTCATCAGGGAAATGCAAATCAAAACAAGTCTGAAATTCCACCTCACACCAGTCAGAATGGCTAAGATCAAAAACGCAGTTGAGATATCTTGAGATGTGTACTTAGAGTGCAGCTGAAATATCTTGAGATGTGTACTTAAGTAGTTGGATCCAATGCTACCTTGACATCAAGTAGTAGCTATCTCAAATGGCATCGCTACAGTGGTCATCCATCCATACCCCTACCTCTCCTCAGTATCCTCCCTGAAGCCCTTAGTAACATCGGCCTTCATCTAGTATAGTTAAGAAGTCTTGTCTCTGTTTTGTTAGCATGTCTCCATGAGCTGATTGAAACGGCCTCCTTTAAGCAGTCACTTTGAACAGACTCATTTGGCAGAGTATCTGAAGCAAGAAACGAGCAAAGCAAAGGTAAAACACCCATTTTCTTCTTTGATTCAATTCATTGTGGCTTAAGATTATGAGCTCATTTTAAAGAGATCCAAAGAGGATTTTTAAGGAAGACTGGTCTCTGAACTCACCTTGAAACATTGTAATATAATTGCTTAAGATGGAAGCATGTGGTCAGCAGCTGGTGGAGCTGTTTGGGAAGATTATGGAACCTTTAGGAGGTGGAGCCTTGCTGGAGGATGTATGTCACTGAGGGCTAGCTTTGAGTGGAGTCTTGTTCCACTTCCAGTTCATCTCTCTCTGCTTCCTATGTGTATAGGAAAATGTGATCAGTCAGCCTCCTGTTCCTACCACCCTCCCCCTCCCAAGATCAACTCAAGTGGACACAAAACCAGCCAGTACAATTGACCCCTTGTCAACTTGACACACAAACACATCACTATTAAGCTTCAAGCTTTACTTTCTTATTCATCCCCAATATCTAAATAACTTTAAAAGTCCCACAATCTTTGCAAATTCTTACATATTAAAATTCCAATCCTTTTATAACATCCAATCTCTTAAAATTCAAAGTCTTCTAAAAATTCAAAGTCTCTTAACTGTGGGCTCCACTAAAATACTTTCTTCCTTCAAGAGGGAAAAATATCAGGGCACAGTCACAATCAAAAGCAAAATCAAACCCCAACCATCCAATGTCTGGGATCCACTTACAATCTTCTGGGCTCCTCCAAGGGCTTGAGTCACTTCTCCAGCTCTGCTCTTTGTAGCACACACCTTGTCTTCTAGGCTCCAGATGCCTGTACTCCACTGCTGCTGCTGTTCTTGGTGGTCATCTCATGGTACTGGCATCTCCAAAACACTGCTGTCTTCAGCTGTAACTAGGCTTCACCAATAGCCTCTCATAGGCTCTCTGCATGGTGCCAAGCCTCAACTCCTTTGCATGACCTCTTCAGTCCTGGGCCATCAATTGCAACTGAGGCTACACCTTCACCAATGGCCTTCCTCAGCCTCTCACAGTGCCCAGCCTCAGCTGCTCTTCATGAGCCCTTCATGCCTTCAAAACCAGTACCACCTGGGTGACTTACACATTACCAAGTCCAGCCACAGCACAAGGTACAACCTTGGCTATCTCTGGAATGCAGCCTCTGTGCTCTCAGAAAACACTTCCATATTTCACCTCAATGATGCTGGTCTCTTCTTAATCACTGCTAATATCTTAGCTCCAGCTAACCAACATCAATCGTTCCAGTAATGCAAAGGTTTCGCTTTAGTAGTTCTGGTATCTTGTTAATCAAAGCTGACTCTTCAGCCCCAGCTAACCAAACCACATAATCTTCACAGTCAAAATAGCAATGGCCCTGATAAGAGTCTTTAATCTTCCCTCTAAAATTTCACAAGCCAGGCCTCCATCTTCTGCACTGTTCTCGCCATTATCTTCCAAGCTCCTACACAACATCCCCCAGAGCTCTTAACACCAAATGGCTCTTCTAGCCCAAAGTTCCAAAGTCCTTCCAAAGTCCTCCCCAAAACATGGTCAGATTGTCACAGAAATACCCCACATCTGGTACCAGTCTGTCTTAATCAGGGTTTCTATTCCTGCACAAACATCATGACCAAGAACCAAGTTGGGGAGGAAAGGGTTTATTCAGCTTACACTTCCATGTTACTGCTCATCACTAAAGGAAGTCAGGACTGGAACTCAAACAGGTCAGGAAGCAGAAGCTGATGCAGAGGCCATGGGGGGATATTTCTTACTGGCTTGCTTCCCCTGGCTTTCTTATAGAGCCCAAGACTACCAGCCCACAGATGGTATCACCCACAAGGGGCCCTCCCCCCTTGATCACTAATTGAGAAAATGCCTTACACCTGGATCTCATGGAGGCATTTTCTCAACTGAAACTCCTTTCTCTGTGATAACTCTAGCTTGTGTCAAGTTGACACAAACCCAGCCAGTGCAGATGGTGTCAGAGTGGAGTAGGGTGGTTCCTAACACAAGATGGATGCATCTTTATAAAGGGGAACTCAGAAGGAGGCACCTGGAGAATGCAGGAAGAAAATGAGGACAGAAAATTAATTACAAGCTAAAGAAAGCCAAAAATTGTCATCAACACCCTCCCACCCCGGAAGCTGAAGAAGGTCAAAGCTTTGCCCATGCCTTCTGGAAGTACTGACTTTGCTCACAGCTTGACTTCAGACTCTAAATTTCTAGAACCTTCAGACAGCACTGTGGCTGTTTACCAACCTGTTATGTGGGTGACTCCTTATGCAGTCCAGAACACTGTTGTGTAAACATGGCTATGAATTCACCAGACATGCATGTAGAATGTGCACAAGATACACTTATGCCTATTAACATCAGTATAAGGAAGGTGTAGAGAGTGTGCCTAGCGTTTCCATAGAAGAGTTTCCTTCTTAGGATTACCTGGTAATTTGATCTCACATAATCAAATCAATTTGCGTTACAGATAGGCAAAATATGGGTGAGAGTGAACCTCCAAGCAGAAAGCCTATAAGGGTCTTTCTTCCCCTGATTTCAGTGTGCAAATAGCATGGGAGCTGTGTGTTTAACTAATTCCTAGTCATAAATGTAGAATGTGCAAAATCTGCAATGCAAAGTATTCTAGCTCCAGATGCTGAGTTTATAAAAATTTCTCTTGCTTTATAAATTAGAATCCTACAAAGATTCTACAAGATCCAATATTATCAGAACTATTTCATCTTAGGCCCAATTAAAAATCATATTTTAGATCAACTCATATATAGAAGAAAGGTAATTTTATGTCATTTTTAAAATGACCAGCAGCCTTCAATAAAAGACATCTTCCACGAATCTCTCTCCTGTTACTGTTGAACGTTTTACAAATTTCAACTGTTTTTGAATAAAATGGTGACTACCTTGGGGAAATTAAAGTATTTTTCTCAAAAGAGAGATTGACATTTCATACAGTATTTGTACTTACTATTTGAAATGGATTTTATCATATTGCTGATATTTAATTTATTAATTAAATATTCAAATCCGAATAGCTTTATTTTACAGTATCTGCTACTCAGATTTTCTAAACATATTATTTGAGGGAAGGAAGATAGTAGAATAGTTAAGAAAAAAAATTCAGGTGAAAGTACTTCAAGATATAGGTGAGGGGTGAGGAGAAGCCCCAGTTACTTAGTGCTTGCTAGACAAGCCTAAGGGCCTGGGTTCAATTCTCAGCACCCATGTAAATAAATAGCCGTGCTCATGATGCATGCCTAGCATCCCAATGTTGGGGAAGAAACTCCCGAAAATCTGATTTCTAGTTTAGAGAGGATGAAACCCCAGGGGTGGGAACCAACCTTGTAGCCCAGTTTAAGCTGTATCCAGGGGCAATGAATCTCCAGAAGCAATGGAGTGTAAAAGGCAGCAGTTTTCTTCAGAGTGCCAGGAAATACTGAAGGGTCATGGTCACCATGTCAGTTACACTTCACAATCCATATGGTCACTTAACTCTTGTATCAATCATTTAAATTCACACACAATCTAGTAATACTGCACTTCTCTAGATGCATCTTTACATGTCAGCATTTTCAATTATTAGTACACTACATGCACTCATCAAAATTAACAAATATTGGTTGACCTAATCTTTTATGCTTACTATTTCTTATTCTCTCTCCCAAATAATGCATTTTTTTTAAGGTGGCAGAGGATTCTCACATGTGCAGAACTGACTTTAATGACATGTGCAGAACTGTGCTTTAATGTAGAACTTAGAACCTAAAGGTCAAAGCCACAGACACTTCTTCAGATCACCAACGGAGATGCAGGATTCCAACTGGGAAAGAAGAGATGCAGGCATAATATTTCTGCAACATAGTTTTAATAAACATCCAAACTCTCTTCTTGATCACCACCCACCAGAGGTAGTGGAAGAGAAAAGTTATTAGGATATGAGGAAGTGGACCTGCTTAGCAATAGTTCTTTGGGGGCCAGCTTGATTTTCTTTGCCAGAAGTTCAGACCCGTAGCAAATACCAAATATGACTCGACAGCTGCAAACCAGTCTTCTAGGCAGGCAGACACCACACATGAACCAACAGCTGCAGTCCAGTCCTTTTGGCAAGCAAACACCAGGCACGGACCAGCAGCTGTAGTTCAATACTGGATGAACCACCAGGCTCACCAACTGGCCCAAGGCAAGACCATAGAAGTGGCAAGCTGTGGCAGGAACTTCACAAGCAGCTCTTTGGTGAGTTTCTCTCAGGTGTCACCACTAGTGGAGATCAACACCACTAAATAAGGCAAACCGATACATGTGTGTCATTAGTGAAGAACAGTGAGGCTGAGCAAACCAAATCAATGCTCAGTGCTTGTTTCTTACTATCTGTGGGGTCATATTTATACTCCTTCATCACGGGTCCTTTCACATGTTTGCTATATCCTTTCACCTGTGTCTGCTTCAGAAAAACATTCTTTCCCATGTCTGCCCCAGCAAAATATCCTCTCACCTGTGTGTCCCAGGAAAACATCATTTGACTGACTTTCCAAACAAACCAAAAGTTTCTACTTCAAGGAGATAGTGCCAAGAGGGCAATAAAGTTCACATCAAACGTCCTCTATTGCAGGCTTAGACTTCGGGTCTCTGCCTTCCTATGTTATCACTTTCTTAGTCTGTGGCTGTTCATTAGCTATATCTGATCTGATTCTAACCTTGGACAATTTCTTGGAGACATTTTAGGGATTCTTACTCCAGCTCTGACACTGGTTTTCTAAGCTCATAGAATATTCTAGTTTCTATAATGGGTGATTCTCCCATGGTTTATATCATCTACATTTCTTCATTGAGGGTCTACTATGTACAAAGAGCTTAAGTTGATATTAGAAGGCAGAAATTTAGACACAGTGAGACCACTGCTCTCATGAAGGTTATGGTCTACTAAGGAGCTGAGAAATCATTCAGGAAAGTACAATTTAAGGTTGCAAGTTGTAAATCCCTGTGGAGACATGAATAAATGACCTGCAATTTAAGAGAATATGGAGAATTAGAGTAAAAAACCATGAGGTTGTTGGCCATCTTCTTGCATCTACTCCTTGTGTTTCTTATCCATAGGCCTGAGCACACCTTGAGGTGTTCTGTGACTCTGGAAAAGGATCCTGACTCCAGGGTCCCATGTTCAGCAAAGAGATGCTGCCTGTGCCATGCATGAGGAGTGACAGAGATCTGAGGGCAGCCGGCAAGGTGAATGATTAGCCACCCAAGACCAACCAGGTCATGTAGAAATGCTGGGACAGAGCCATTTGCTTCTGCTCATTAGGAATAATGAGCTTTAAAGTTGTTGGCCATGATCTTGTGGAAAAGGAAGTCTTTTAAATAAATGATCATACAAGAAAGAGAGTCACCCGTGGGCAGATAGGGCTGAGTGTAGCTCCATTCTCTTTTGGAATTGCTCATCTGCACAGTTACTCAAGCCAGGCAAGGCAACCTTTCCAGTAAAAGCCAATAGTAAATGGTTTGGGATTTTTCATCAAATGCTATGTGTATTATAATTACTCAACCCAGCCATTATCTAGATAAAGCTACCACAGAAAATACATAAAAGAACTTAAACTGGCTATGTTTCAATAAAACTTTATTGATGAACACTGGAGTCTGTGTTACTTGGGATTTTCATGAGTCAGGAAACATTGTCTCTCTTTGCCTTATTTCAGTCTTTTAAAAAAATGTAAAGTTAGGTTTGGGTCATTGGCTTTACAGAAGTGGTCATGAGTTAAATTTGTCTTGTTAGCCTCAGTCTGCTGCCCTTTGACCTGAGGCAAGGTATTGCTGTTCCTTTCTACACCACAAGATGTTTGTCTTCCAATACTGATAACTTAAATATTGTAATGACAATGAAGAATCTATGAGACAGAGAATATTTAACTGGTGCTTTCAGGGGTCAGCCATTTTTTGAATATGTAAATATGAATGAAATATATATAGAGAGATGATAAAGGGTGAAATAGGAAAATGTTCATATTATATGTTGAATGTATTTTCCAGATGATGTAAGTCTATATTAGTCATGCCTCTCCAGGAAAACAGAATCAATATATTTATCTGTAATTATGAGGGTGGGTGGGTTATCAAGTTGGTTCACATGGTCTCGGGGACTGAAAATTCTCACAATGGTTTTCTATAGGCTAAGAGGCCAGGACAGTTGCAGATACTCAGTCAAAGAAGCCAAAAGCCAAAAGCCAAAAGCCAAAAAGAAAAAAGAAAAAGAAAGAAAGAAAAGAGAAGAAAGAAAGAAAATGAAAAAGAAAAAAGGAAAAAGGAAAAAACACTCATGTGTAGCCTTTTGGGCTGAGGCTGAGAATCTACAAAGCCATGGTTGCCCCTGATGTCAGAATCCTCAGGTGATAGCGGAAGGAGATGGTGGCAGATAACATGCCTATGCAAGAAGAGTCATAGCAGGCAAAGAATGGCTCTCATTTTCCTCTGGTCCGAGCCTGTTACCCAGACTCATTCAGTGGCATGCATGCCAGTCATCCCTGGAAATAACTTACCGGCACATTCAGAAGAGAGCTTCATCAATTTCCCCATGCTTCCTTCTGTCTGTTAGATAGCCAGAACAGCTATTTCAATGACCATAAAACTTGGACAAATACTGACTCCTGTATCTTAGAAATCCAGTGTCTCCTAACATTTTATATGGAGGATTAGCATATTGCATGTTCTAAACTGTAACAGATTAGTGCCAATTTGGCTCTGTTCTTGACAGAACCTCTTCAGGTAACCAAGCATGGATCAGAAAGTCTGAGAGTGAAGAAGCCTGGAAAACGGGAAGGGAAAACACAAAACAAAACAAAACAGAATTCTATGGGCATTCGTGGACAAAAAGGGAGATGTGAGCAGTGGATGAAGGTGAGGTAACTATGGCAACAGAAGAGGAAGATGGGAGGCAGGAGGGAGGAAGAGTGAGAAATGTCAGAGAGAAACTTGGTACAGCAAAGGCACTGGCTGGGGGAAGGAGGGCACAGAGGCAGATGAGATAAGGCAGGGCACTGCAGAAGGTCACATGCTGGTCTTTCCATCTCGATGAAACAAGGAGAGTGGACAACTCTACAAATGGAGGAGGGCAGAGGGCTGAGCAGGGCTATGGAGAGGATGTGGCAAGAGGGGATCCATCATTGAGGTAAGCACAGCTTCCATCTGTGGCTGTCTGAAGAAGGGTCTCTGCCCCCACACAGCAGATCAGTAACCTACCAGCAAACATATCTCACTAGACAAAGACGCCAATTTGCCTTCTATACAGCAATGCTCAGTAAATATTACCTAATCTTTCCCTTTCATCCGAATCCATTTTGTCTCCTTCCTGTCTTATTTTTTGCATTCAGTCTCTTCCTCTGTGGAAAGGAAAAGGTTTAGGAAAGCCACAGTGAGCAACGTGCAGGCAGAAATCAATGATCTATGCTTCTTGTCTCGTCTTCCAGGCGACGCTCAGGCGCCATTGAGATTCCCAGTCCCCTTCCTCCTTGTGTGTTTGTTCATGTGTTTGTTTTCAGTGACAGTGGTTTGGTTTTTACACTGTTTGCTTTTTGCTTCGGAAAAAGTTTTATTTCAGTTTTTCTGAATTTTGTTTATTGGCTTTGTTTTGTTGGGACAGAGTCTCCTATAGTCAAGGCTGTCCTTGATCTCTCTGTAGAGCTGAGGATGACCTAGAACTTCTCCTCTTTCTGCTCCTCCTGATCCTCCTCCTCCTCTTCCTTTCCCTGGGATCATAGCTATCGTGCAAGCACAGCCATGTTTACGTGGTACTTGGAATCAAACCCAGGCCCTTGTGCATGCTATATGATCACATGACACAGAGCTGCCACCCCAGCCCCATTCATGTTCTTTGTTACCCAAGACCTTCTTCGTAGGTGAGTTTCTTCTGTAAAACTCCAAACTGTAAGGGATGCAGTTGTGTTTGAGTATTCATTTCATCCACCCTGCGGCCTCTGAGAAGGATCCTGTAAGAAGTCCCAGGCAAATTAAAACCCATTCCTTTTAAAGACTCCCTGGAAAAGATTGATTAATCACTCATTCTGGTATTTAATATGATTACATATGAAATCTTCTGTTAAAGTCTAACAGTTAGACCCTAAGTCCTGTGCCGTACAGCAAGATCTTCTGTGGAACCGTAGTTGGTTACTGCAACTTTAATTACTGCTAAGAACACTTTGCCCATCATCATTTGTCACATGTAGCCAGCACAGAGTTCATATGAGAACGACCCTCATCTAGGTATTGTGTCTACACATATTATCGTCCAAAAAAGGGAATGGACCCAGTCTACACCATTAGCAGTTAAATGCTGTGTGGGATGGATGGAAGCCACCATTGTACTAAGAGCCTACATCGTATTGGCTTCATTCTGAATAAAGAAAATACAGCGATTGTTTCCTAGACTGACCAGAAAATTTCCTATTCACCAAATCATCCCCTTGTCCACTGGAACATACTGAAGCTCTTCTCTGTATTATTAGATGAAAAATAAAATAAGAAAAAGCAATCAGTCTGCCTTGTGCAGTCCAGCTTGGGATGGAATCAATTCTTTCTCTGCCATGTTCGGTCCAGCTTGAGATTCTTCTCTTGATGATAAAGACTCAAAGACTGATCAGTGACGTCAATGTGTTTTCTCAAGATGCTATTTGCAGGGGATGGGGATGACATATGGTCTGGTTTCTATGTAGGATGGGTTCAGGCTTTAAGATTTGACTGGTTTTTATACAATGAGCACTAAATCTGATTGACTGAAATAATATGACCATGTTTTGAAACACCAGCCTTGATCTCTATGTGTTTGCTGAACTCCTTACCATTCTCTGTGGAAAGAAGGTTCAAGAACAGAACAGACTTCACAGCTCTTAGCCTTCCCGGCAGCCCATGCTGCAGGCCTGCCAGTGCTGTTGGTACACAGGTGTGTATCACCACAGGCTTCGTACATTGCTTCAGATTCTTTTCTGTTGTGTTCCCAGCTGAGGACCATGAAATTAGGCCAGGAGCCAGGTTCTGATGGGCAAACTTCTAGAAAATCCAATTAGCCCAGATAAAATATGCATTTGAGATACCCTGGAAATATGCTTATTTCTGGAAACTGAGCAAGTAAATGTAAAATCCAGTTTTCGTGCTGCAAGTTTGGCACTAAACAAACCACCTATTTCTTCCTGGAAGGGTTTCTGAGGTGGTGGAGGCAAAGAGGAAAATGAAAGAGCACTCCTAGGCAAATTAAGGCAAGGTACCTGGAATGAGACCTCCTCCTTTGGTGGGAGGTCCCACCCCCAAGCTATTTGATGTGAGCTGAGTCTGAGCACAGACCTAGTAGCTCATTTGGTCTGCACTCAGCTTATAGCAGAGAGGGAGACTGCCCATCCCATCTGCAACCTAAGGCAAGTAATTTTTTAATGGCAATTGTCTCAAACATAGAAACTGGGGAGCCCAGTGTTAATCATTTTAATTGGCATTCTTTCCAATATAGGGTCCCAATGACAGAAGAATGACTAAATTAGCCAGAAACCACAATATTTTATTTTGCCAGTGAGGAGTCGAGTAAGTCAGTTAAACTACAATTCCCACGGTTGCATCAGTATTACAGTTTTCTTTGACTTTACACTGCTTGGATATTCTTTGCTGTCCTTGGGTGAAAAGCATTCATTTTGAAGGCCATCGTGAGTGATCTGTTGAAATCCGTGCTTCCAGATGCTTCTCTGAATTGTCCCAAGAGGACATTTTCCAGATAAATGGATTGATCGTTGCCAGTGTAAGTGCAAGTGGGATCCCCTGAAGAGCTGTTGACATCCACAAGGCAATTAAAACAAAGGGAAAGTTGGTACTCACCTGTCAGTCTGGGGACAGACATGAAAAGCATTTTGCTTCTTAGATTCCATGGGAACCAGTGTCAATCTGGGAGAAGACAGCCGTGATGGAAGAGAGCATTGAGTCCAATCTTGAATCCAAGCACTCAGGCGCCGTCATCTCTAGCAAGCCTGCATAATTCAACTTCTATCAGTGCCATTCCAAAGACCGCAAGATGGAAACAGTCTAAAAGCCCAGCAGCAGGTGGACAAATCAACTGTGGCATACACAAATGAGGAACTATTATTCAGCCTTTAGAAAGAATGGTGTCGTGGCACAGGCTACATCATGAACCAACATCAAGAGCATGCTAGGTGAAAAAGTCACACTGAATGTTTCCATTAGGTAAAATGCCCCGTGTAGTTGGGGAAACAGAGTCAGAAGCAGATGGGAGGCGTTGAGAGAACAGTCGTGACAAGGAAGAGACTTCTAGATATTCAAGTTTCAGTTGGAATGGGGGGGCGTCTTTGGAACTAGATAGAAATAGAAATAGTAGCAGCACATGGCTGGGGTCCCATGGGTACCACTGGGATGCTATTTTGCAGTGGTTAATTCTATCATGCACACTTTCAACTAAAAAGTAAGGGGGGCTCTCAGCACACTTGATGGTGTTGAGGCTTTGTAGGGGAGGAACGGATTTCCAGTGGTTCTCCCATGTCAGTCAGAGTGTGCAGGGAAGGGTTCTGTAAAACTCTGAAATTGCTACACTGAGGGCGGAGGAGGAGATGTGAGTGTGTCACTTTAAAAGACCGCGCCGGCAGAAGGGACACACAGTGCAGGGAACTCCAGGCAGGGAAAGACCCTTGTGGTTACCACAATGGCTGTGTGGATTATCCTGGATGAGTGATTCTAAAACACCCAGAGGCTTCGAAGGTATCGATTCTACTAGAAACAGGGAAGACTGAGGTGAATCATTTAGAGGTTGGTGTCATAAGGAAATTTAAAAATAACAATACAAGTTATATGTAACGTACTGGGTCACTACTGCGCTACAGCAAGGCCAGCCTGTAATCAAGCCACTTGGAAGGCTGAGGCAGGATAGAAAATTCACTGCCTCTCAGAGGTGCACAGGGGGCTCAAAGCCACCCCATGTGTCTTAGTAAGACTTCCTCAAAAGGAAAACAGAAAACATTAAAAAGGTTTGGAATATAGCTCAATCATAGAACTCTCGCTTAGCATGTATAAGGGACCAGTTTCAATTTTCACTACCAGGAGGAAAATCCTTTTTGAGTTATAGTACTTTTACCCTGTGATTTAAACGTATTACCTAAGTGCTTTAATAAAAACCTAATGGTGACATAAACCTTGTAGTTGATTTGAAGGATTTTAATGTGCTGCCAATTTACCATTTCACAAGAGAAAATGCTCCAGAACAACCCTTTAGGGAGTGAAGAATGAGCCCCAGGCTTTGGGAATGACACAGCAGACCCTGGAGCTGCCATGTCAACCCTGCCCTACAGAGTCACCACATACATAGGGTCTTGGGGATTTCCTTAGCAAATTTTCCTTGAATCCCCAGAATCAAGCTCTTAGAGAGAAAGAACACAGACTTAGGGCCCAAGACACTAAAGTTCCACAACTGAGCCATCTCTACAGCCCCACCCCCACACTTCTTACTACTTGGTCTTTGGCCAGTTCTTTTGGATTCTATTGTGGGTAAAGGCAACTTTGGTGGCTTCCTGGGCAGAGACTAAAAATAGCAGGTACTACAGGAGCTGAAAGGCCAAAGGCTGCTCTCACCCAGGAGCCCCACTGAGGCAATGCCCTTTGGTTAGGGGGTTGCTAAATTCCAAAAAGTTTCAGAAGCTGAAACCTTGTGTTTGTTTCTAAAGACAAACCATGGGAAAGCCATCCAAACTGATTACATGATAATTAACAATGTAGCAATGATAATTAGCTACATTTTGTTTGTTTTATTACTTTTTAAATAAATTGTTCAAGCACTCTGCATGCCTCTCCTAGGACAATGTTCCCCAGACTGGTCTCGTTGTGCCTCCAGGAGTCCACAAGCTTCTGAAGGAGTCAGGAAGGGCTTACTGTGCCAGCAGACAGCCATGGGGCTCTCCACTGGGAGGGGGAGGGGCTCAGTCTTACATCCATCTTGCACGTAGCTGGGCTTCCTATGTCTACACACATTTACAGTGAGAGATCTTGTTGCAGAAATCAAGTGGAACGACACCTGAGGCAGGACACCTGAAGTCTTCTGGCCCCACATACCCATGGCAAATGCATTTACACACACACTGGCACCTCAGCATATATAGGCACATACACACACATAATATCAACAACAATCATTGTTAATTATTATTACTATAAAGTTATTACAGATTTAATTTTTAATAAAAACATAATTTCAAAAAAAACTATAAAGATAAAAATAATTTTATAAAATATAAATAATAAAATTATTATATTTGATATTTTCAAAAGTATTGGAGAGTCACAGAACAGGCAAGAACTGTGTTAAACAAATCACAAAACTGGCAGATTTACTGTCACCTGTAGGGTCAAAGGTCATCCACCTTTCCCAACATGCATTGCTAAATCAGAAATACAGTAGATCCCCTGCCTCAGCGCCTCCCTTCAGACTTTCCCAAAGCGTTGCTGCTATAACGTTTCTTCAAATCTCTCCATCAACTACAAGTAACAAGGACTTTCACAGTGCGCTTTAGACACGTCACCTATGTGTTTTCCTAAAGCCTAACGGTACCATAAATCTTACGGCTGAGTTGAAGCCCCATGGCCTGCTTGTCGGCCAAGCCAGCCTTGTTCTTGGAGCCTCTCACTTCAGGCCTGATCTTCCAGAGCAGTGTCTCCAGTTCCATGACTCCCCTATTCTACCCCACAAGCCCCAACCCATCCCACCCCTCCCTTCAGGTCAGCTAAGACCCTCCTTTCAGGCAGCCTCCTTCTAGTCTCTGAGGCCCAGCTGTGGGCTCCCCCACCCTCCGCTGTGTACTGCCTTCTGTCTGGGAGCAACCCTTGCTTGTCTGTACCACGGGCTTTCTCTTGAGCCCCTACCCCATGGTTTTTGTTTCTTGGCTGGACAGTTAGAACATCGTGGGCAAAGCATGACGTACAGGAAGAAATGGTTGCAAACTAAGAAAAGCAGACCATCACCGCTACCGCACAAAGTCAGAACAGGCTGCTTCTTACAAAGAACCTTTAGGGTTTTTGCTCCAAACCCCATCTGTGCATCTATCGCTGTCCTCCCCAGCCTGTGCACAGCTCAGTGGACACTCAAAATGTCCCAGACTGAGCTGACTCCCCCACCCCTCTGCTAACTTGTAAGCCAATCTCGCTGCTTCTCCAAGTCAGTACATCTAATTCCTGGGCCTTTGAAACCCTTGAAGCTGTCCTTCACTCCACCCCTGTCTCTGTCACAGGATTCTGTCAGTGCAACTCCGTTTCAAATCCACCAGCTGACCTCAGCTTCGTTACTCCAGGCCCACTGCAGAAAGCAGAACTTCCTCCTGTGGTGTCAGTTCACCTCAAGCCTGCTGTCTACTCTGCCTTCATCTCCTGCCTTCAAGAGATCAAACCTTTCAGTGCATACCCCAACCCCATTTCCAATGGCTTCTGTCTCCTTCCCAAGGAAAGCTAAGACCATCAGTTCTTTGTACCAGATTTGAGCACAAGGCCAGGCTTCTGCTCACATCCCCCCACCTCTGCCCTGCTGGCCTTTGACCTCCTCTGTCCCCTGTGGTGGCAGCACAGCTCTCCCCTGCCTGCCCTGCTGCCTGAAGCCCTTGTGTCCTCAGCCGCTGGCTCATCTTTCTGCTGTACCAAATTGTGTGCAGTCATCACTTCCTACCCTCGACCAGCCTTGGTCACATCTGTCAGGCATGTCACTGCCTGCCTCCCTTGTGTGCTGTGGCTGTGTCCCTGTCTATTCCTGTGTCTACATGCATATACACAGATAGGTGTGCTTATTATAATAAAAGTGCATCTGTGTTGTATTTGTTGAACACACTCTTATTGTCTGCCCTCCCCCATAGGCTCCATGAGGAGACGGTTTCTATTGTCACTGCTACTGCTTGTTTTTCAGCCACATTCATTCTTTATACATGTACCTAATGTGTTTCCCATTGCTTAGAAGCATTGCTGAGACACTGCAGCCTTTCCGTACGTATTTGAAGAAGATAGGAAGGAGAGAAGGGAGGGGGGTAGGGGGAAGGGAGGGAGAGAAAGGGGGAAAGGAAAGGTAGGTGGAGATGCAGTTTTTCCTGTCTCCATCAGCACCAAAACTGGCTCTTTCTGTGATATTAGAAGGTACATTTCCTGCAAATAGCCAAAATAAAAGGTACTTCCGACAGATAGCCAGGTTTCCTGAGTGGCAATTAGGAAGAAAAATCTGTTAGGAAATCATCTGAGGGGCTTTCAATTTGATGAGAGGTTTTAGGTAGAACAGATGGGTGTGAGATGCCTGCAGTCTGAAACAGAAGAACGAGGAGCAGTTAGCACATGCGCAACCGCAACCGAGGGGCTTCCAAGACTTGCAGAAGCACTTGCAAAGGGACCTGCACTTGAGGAGCAAAGCCCACCCCCCGCAAGGGTGAAGGCTTTGCCTTGCAGAGCCCCAGGGCTGCTGATGGCACAGCTGGGGTGTTCCTCAGAACATGCAGCCAGTTAAGAGGCCTGCAGAGCCTGGGAAGAAGGCTTCTGAGGAAAAGCAAGCTTGTTCACATTCATTTCAGAAAGCCTTGTTCCAGCCCTGTGCGACACTTAGACATGGGCAGTGTTGTTCTGAGTGCAACTGTTTTATAGAATCCTCCATGGCTACATATCTCCTTGCGGGCTCCAGGAAGTTACTACCCCACGGTGTCACCTGGCAGTGGAGACAAAGGCTCTTGCTGCTCGGCCTTGCAAGTCTATGGTGTTCTTGCTTCCAAGCCCAATTAAAGTATACTCGCCAGCCAAGTTTTATTGATTTACCATAATATATGCCTAAAACTCAGCTGGGGCATGACTGATTTATAAACACAATATCCTGTTTATGAACAAAGGTAGCAATAAAGAATGCCGGCAGGCACTGCTGGCAGATCATTTAGCTCACACAATGAAGGACTTTTAAATTTTTCTCGAAACTCTTTCCAAGATTACCAGCATGGTTGTATAATCGATCATAAACCATGTGTCATCGAAGAAGCTGGGAGGAAAATACATTCCTCTGAAAATCTTATCAAAACTTAGAATGATACACAGTTCCTTAAAGTTCTCTACCCTTCAGAGATGGAGTACATCCTATGAGCTGAGATCACATACCAAAAAGATGGGGTCATTGTGTTTCCTTCCTTTCACTCTGTGCTCCCAAACAAAAGGTCAGCACTCCAGCTTCAAGGTAAATCTGGACCCTTGGTAGTCAGAAAGGGGAAAAGGCATGAAAGCAGGCACCCTGGTCCTGGTGGTCACATCCAAGCAGATTCTCATACTAGGAGCACTGGAGAATCAGAGAAATTTAGCATGCAAAGGATCCACCCAACCTACAAGATAGGAATATTTTAGTCACTTCTTCCCCATGAATGCAATGCATGTGTGTGTGGAGTGTGTGTGTGTGTGTGTGTGTGTGTGTGTGTGTGAGAGAGAGAGAGAGAGAGAGAGAGAGAGAGAGAGAGAGAGAGAGAGAGAGAGAGAGCTGGAGAGAGTGTATTGTACTGTGCATGTATGTGTGCATGTGTGTGTGTGGGTATATCTGTGAGTGTGTGTGTGTGTGTGTGTGTGTGAATGTTCACATGCCAAGATGCTCTGTAGAGTTGCACATGTAGACATACACATTTAGACTAATCCAAATGATTTTTCCTTGATTTCTAATTTGTTCAAGACAGGGCTTCTCTTGTTTGCCATTGCATATGCCGGGCTAGCTGGCCCATTATCCTTGGAGTCTCTCCCTCATCTCCCCTGGCTGGTTACAGGGATGCTCTGGAGTTCCAGACACTTGCGCTACTCTGTCTAGCCTTGTTTTGTGCCTGGGCATCCAAGTGCAGGTTTCCAGGCTTGCAGTGTGAACTTTTACCCACTGAGCCACCTCCCTACGGAGGCCTGCCCTTTTGCTAAGGCAGGACCTTGTGCATGCCAACTTGGCCTCTGACTCATAATGACCTAAGGATGATCTTGATCTTCTTTGATCCTCCTGCCTCTACCTGTCAATGGCTGTGGCTATAAATATGTACAGTTATACACAACTTATGGAATGCTGGAGACCAAATTAGGGCTTTGTGATAGTTATGCAAGCACTCTGCTGGCTTCATGAGCTACACCCACAAAGAAATTGGAAACTCAGATTTATACCTTGACTCAGAGGGTGAAGGTGCTTGACATCAGGCCTGACATGCTAAGCTCAACTCCTAGGACACTCACGTAGAGAGAGAAAACTGCCCTCCACAAGCTGTCCTTGACTTCTATAGGAATGCTATAACATGTCACACCCTCTTCAGAAAATAAATAAAATAAAAAATCTAAAAGAAAATGGAAAAACACAAGAAGGCTTTCATGAGCAGCTGAAACGAAATACACTCCAAATTCTGGGAGCTTTCCCCATCTTCTCCCTTGCTTGTTTGCTTTGATGAAACACACAGGCACCAGCACTGTAGAAAAAATACCAAGGCCAATAGCTCAAAGGAAAATTGATGGGCTAAGCAGAAAGTGAAAAACAGGAAGACTGGACCTTTTACATCATGACAGAAAAGGTTCCTTCCTCATCCCAACTGGGAAAATTTTGATGCTCTTCAAATGGAAGTTATAAGAAGCTCAAGGTAGATGAGGGAACAACTCAGAACTCAGACAAGGGAAGCCAGCCGGTGCACTTACAGGGACAGGACATCTGAAAAGAGAGACGCTTTCCGAACCCTGAGTGGATGTCTGCACTAAGCAGCTAGAGTTCTGTTGACCACATCCTGACAATGGTCAACAGTCACTTTAGCCAAATGACAGAGACACTCAGACATTCAACCCTTCACCTGCATCTTTCCCCAGGCCTCACACGCACCTCACCCAGGCTAGAATGTCCGACATGGCCGCTCCTTCGTGACTCATGCTTTGATCAGAGCACATCTGACATTGTGTTGTTAGTCATCTTCCTTTGTTCGATTTCTTGGCTTATTTCCCCTGCCCCTTCTTCCTCTTCATTCCTGTCTTCCTTCTTTTCCCTTTGATTCTTTCTTCCCTCCCTCTTTCCCTCTCCTCCTCCTCCTTCCTTGCCTTCCTCTCTCTTTCTTCTTCTAGTTCTAAACCCTCCCATCCCCCTCCTTCTTTCCTCTGCCACTCTTCTCCTCTTTACTCTCCCTCCCCTTCCCTCCCTCCCCCTCCCGATTTTCATTCTCTTTTTGTCCGAGTTCTAGCCTTCAAATCCAAGAACTTGTATATGCTAGACACTTAAGTTGCCTCTGATCTCTGTCGCTATCACACCACACCCCATGCATCGAATGATTTTTTATGCATTTAGTTCTCTAGAAGGTTAGAGGGCTTTCATTATCAATTTAGGATCATGATAGATACCCAAGGATAAAGAATGCTGGCTGGCTTTTCCTAAGGAATGATTTTCGTTCTTCTTTTACCTTTGCCCAGATCTCTGACTTTGCTTCACTTCATTATGCATCAGAATGTTGTGTGTAACTAAATAGTAGAGCTGCATCTGCACAGGGTAGATGCCAAGAGTTATGAGACTCCCCCTCTCTTGCACCAGGACACATCTTATATTGTGTTGTTAGTTTGTCCTTTTTCTCTTTCTTCAAAACATAACATTAACAGAATGTTGAGGACCTCGTTCCTTCCATATTGGTAGAGGGAGAGAATCCATTCATCCTTTCTCCGGAAGACTGAGTATCTCTTACTTTCTATCTCCATTCCTGTCTCCTTCACCAAGGTATGATGGTTGGTGGACAATAATATGTCATCACAGTGCATGATGGTTCACTGACATCCCTATTCCTGAGCTGCAGGCTGAGCCCTTGGTCAGTGACCTCAGGAAAGACTTGGGTTTGTCTTTGAATACCTTTTCCCCCAAGATACTCTGCCTGCAGCTTGTTCTGTAAGGTGGAGACTAGAAGACAGCTGAACGGTCTTAGGCCCTGAGACGCAGAGGCATTCTGCAGGGCGGCTATCCTAGCCATCATCGTGCAGCCTGAGCAGGCCTGTTCCTGCTAGTGCCTATATACATATCAGGGAAAATGGGGAGCAGAATCTACCTACTCTGTGCCATCATTGATTCAATAAGCTTCAATGCCACCATCAGTAAGATGAGGCTATCTCTACAAAATTCATAGTCTTTGATGTGTGAATTAGTCTGTAAGTACTCTAGAATTATTATCCTGACCATTATTAGTTGCTTAAATGTTTGGAATTACTATCATGTTAAAAAAACTAATTACCAAATACTCTGCATTCTGTGGTTGTTTCCCAGTCAATTCAGAAATTAGAAGAGATATGACATATTATTTAGCCTCCTATGCCCATTCGCCTTGCTGTGAAAGTAAGTGTAGGCCATTTCAGTCCACTGGGGTAGGAAAGTTCATGGGAACAAGCTGTGGGTATGCAGGGCAAAGTGGGAAGGAACAGAAACACGGGCAGCCAAGTGAGGAGCCAAGACCTTATGTACCAGCTGTGTAGACTCACCTGTTACCTCAACACCTTCATGGCTCAGAGAATCATAAACACTAAGCAGCCAAGGACACCTGGGACAATTGAATAGACTGGAGACATCTTAGCTGCTCTGCCACTAAGTCTTAATTAACTATAGTTCCCAGTGACCTTGGGGCTGCTTGGAAGCATCTTTAAAATACAGATTCTCAAGCTGTCTGGGGATACATGTTTATAGTTCCAGAACTCCAGAGGTAGAGGCAGGAAGATCAGAAGATCAAGGTCAGCCTCAGGTATGCAGCTAGTTTGAGACCAATCTGGATAACTAAGATCCAAGAGCTATAAAAGTTGGAAACCCTGAGGGAAGGACCCAGAAGTCTGTCTTAGCAAACCTCCCCAGAGACTTTCAGAGACACAAATTTGGAGTGCCTCTATGGCCCTTGTGTTCAGTCTAGCCTGTCTCTTGATCTATTTGAATAAAGTTGGGACATAAAAAAGGAATAATGTTCATGTCTATGCTGTCCGTGTCTACTGTCATGGGAACAGCAGAGCTAAGCCATGGCAGCAGAGGCCAGATGACCTGCAAATCTCAACCACTCATCTGACACTTTAGAGGTAGCATGCTGGCCCCTGCTTTGGAGCATGTACTAGGTATGCAATGCTGGTGGGGCCTATGACCCCACTGGGGCATCTCTCCCAACTCCCTGCCAGTTTGTGCAGCCAACTACCTCCTCCCAGGCTGATATCATCTCCTTTCTTAAACTCCTGCTGATTTTCTCCCCCCTCTCTATCCACCACTATGCCCGACTGACCTCTAGAGGTGCATAACAAATGCCTACCAATTGCAAAAGATGGGTATATGATTGAAATGCAGAGGGGCAATTTAGATCTTCATTGGTGTGGAAACTTCTGATAGGTAATACCCACTGTTATTAATGGTCTAGTTCTAGTTGGCATTTCAATAGACATTTAAAAGAAATACGATGAGCCACAGCTTTCACGGACTCATCTTTATTGCTCTGCATGTGTTGTGGCAGCTGTGTGCATATCCACAGCACAGTTGCAAGTGTGCATGTCATATATACTTCAGGTCAACAGACATGTCCCTACAGTCATCTCTGCATTCTAACACTGTCCCCCCAAATCCAATCTGTGTAGAACCAATACTATTAGATTCCCACACCTATTCAGTGATGTTCTACGAATAAAGCTGACTTGGGTGCTTATTTACCTCAGCTTTATGTGCAAACCTCATGCAGCTTCCAAAGCTGGTATAAGGTAATCAGATATGAGCACAAAATGGGAAGTGTCCTTAACAAATGTTCTGAACCCAGTTCAAAGCTTAACACAGCAGCGTGTGCATGCAGTGGTTATGCCTTTTGTAAGCTGTGATCTATGGACCAAAGCTTCACTGAGTGACAGTGGGTTGCCAACACTCATTTCTCCTGACATGTTTTAAAATTTGATCATAAGTATGTAGTGCTTGGTAGCAAATAACCGTGCTTCAATGCAGAAGCTGATTTAGACAGCAGCTCAGTGTACACTGATGACCACAGGACTGTATTGTCCTGCAGAGTAAGCCCTGACTATTCACAGATCTCTTCCCTGAGTCCAAGAGGGAAGAGATCAAAAGAGTTGATGACAGCCCACACACCATGAGTGTAGACAGTTCTATGATTCATTTTATCCAAATAGTATTCTCAAGGTGATGATCTGACCTTAACCTTGGGAGAGTGAAGAAGATTCAGTTTTTCGCACAGGACCCCTGAGATATCATAGAGGACCTGTGAACAAAACATGGCAGTTAGGCTGCCCTCCTGTAGAGGGGAGTGTAGCTCTGGGGAAAGCCAGGAGAGCACAATGATCACGCTTGGGCATGGTTTAGAGTCCTAGGTCCAGCTACACAGTTTCTGTATGCACCCAGCAAGATGTCCTCCTGTGGCTTGAGTGCCCATTGTATGTGACCTGACCAGTTCCTTCCTGGACCCACAGGTGACACCTGGTCACCACCAATGCCTTCAGCAATCATAATGTCAGACCTGTTTGACCACATTCTTCTATCTTGATGTAGTCTCAGCTTTTCTATCCCTTGACCCGTCTCTTCCTTGGGTATCCCCACTCTCCTTGCTGAGTTTAGATGGAGGCTAATCTTTGTCCTCTGTTATATAAACCCATTGTTGTGGTCCTTAAATCTACTTTTATCCTCAATACATTCTGCCTGTTTCATGCTTCAAACATGTAATTCAATAAATTTTCTTTGCCAACAGCTATCCTCTGGGACTTACAGGGAGGCCTATCATCCTGCCCCCAGTGGTACCAGATGCCTCCAACCTTCACGCAGATTGTAGCTTGCTCCAGCTAACTCAACAGAGATGCCAGAAGAGTCTGCTCTAGTCTAGACATGATAGAGAACCATGAAACATCATAATCTTCATGTTGATGATTCATGTAGAAACTGGTGGACAACTCTTGCAGACAGCTGCCTTGTAGGTAATAAAAATCTCCTTGGAAGTATTGGCTCTAGGCTGTCCTCTGGTCTTCAAAGCCAGGCCTCTTTCACTGGGACAGACCACAGACTGAAATCTGACCCTCGGTTGCTAAATGACTTTCTTCATGATATCAGTATGCACAGGAAACCCCAAATACACCAAACCAGTAGACACTTGGTCATATCATAGAATATCTTTTCAATACTATGAACTACAGTTCTCAATCACATTCCACATTAACTAAATATATCTTGCTCATCACTGCAACCTGCATGCATGACTAACATTAAGTCTAACTCACTGTCATCTTCATGTGTTGTGCGGACACTGTTTTATGGATGTGTTTGCTGTGTGGACAATGTTGAATGGATGTTTTGTGTATTCTATAAAATAAATGATGAAATAAGTTCTTACACTTTCTTCCTCTACCCTCCAGGCCTTTCCACCTCTTGGCTGTGGAGATCATGCCAAGAATTTAGGCAGGACTGGTACTGCTCAATACAGTGAACTAATCACAGCTCCCATGACAAGAGCCAGGCACAGCCCACATGACCAACACACTTAGTGAAGGCTACAATAGCAGCCCTTTTCTACTCAGTGCTTGTTTGAAGGCTATAAACTTTGACTTATTTCTTTTCCAAAATTTTTAGTCTATGCAGATTTCATAAAACAATTGGCTCCATTTTCAAGTATGTCATGTACTTTGACCACATTTCCTCCCCATTACCTTCGCTATCTCCCTTACTGCTGTCTGCATTCCCACACCCTTCCCAATCATTCTCTTGTGTTTTATAGTGTGCTTGTGTATGTATGTATGCATGCATGTATGTATATAAAACATAGATTCCACATGTCAGAAAAATCATGTGACATTTGTCGATCTGGATATGTTTATTTTGCTTAATGTGACAATATCCAGTCTCATTTACTTTCTGTATGTGACATTTTGTCCTTATTCATGGATGAATAACACACACACACACACACACACACACACACACACACACACACACACACACACACACACAGATCCTTTTTTCCAGAACTCCATCTCTCTTGACATCAGAACTCTCATTCTGTCACTTGGGATCACAGTCTTTGCTCCAGGTGAAATGTTTCCTCCTAGTGACTGGATCCCAGTAGGTCACCTTATGTCAATTGCAACAAAATAGAACTCTGCAGAAGACTTCCCAAACAGAATGGAGATAGAAGTCAGGGGAGCATGGAAGGATACACGGTGCCTCAGAAGGGGAAGGGGAAGGTCCCAGGGCTTGTTCCTTTTGAGAGAAAAGAAGAATGCATGATCTGAGTCAAGTTCTTTCAGTCAATCATTCCTTTTCTACTCCTGTCTCTACATTTTTAATTTCAGTTATGCCAACATACCAGGAACAATTTTATTTTCTAAACATTGTACTTTGATTTGAATAATTATATATTACAATGTGGTAAAATAATAATTGTCCATGGATTTCCACGTCCATAGCACAGCTAGGATGCATTCTTCCCTCATTAGGAACCCAATATTCTGCACCCTTAACCAAAGACATCATATAAACCAAAGACAAAGCAAGACGTAATCTCCTAACAGCAAAAAAAAAAAAAAAAAAAAAAAAAACCTATTTAAAAAAAATTGATAAACCTATAACAAAGGTGCAGAACAATAATAGCAATATAAAGACACCTTGAAATCTATATGGTAGCCTGAAATCTTGGCTATAAATATAATAAAAGAATACAATTGACAAGAGAACCAAAACTTAATAAAATAAGATCAAGTGAGAACAAATAGAATAAAAGATGTTTTAAAAAGACAACTAGACTAGTAAAGATGCTTACCCCCAAGCCTCACTACCTCAGGTCTTTCCCCAAGACAATAGAGAGAACTGGCTTCTGCACTTTGTCCATGTGTTCACTAGGATGTGCATGCACACACATGTGCACATGTGCACATGCACACAAATGTATAAAAATGAGGGAAAAGGTACAGTGCTTATATACTGAAAGCTGTGAAAATATTTACAGAGAGAAATAAATGGGCCATCAATAACTGGAGTTATGTACCACGTCCATTGACTGAAGTCTCAAAACGTTAGGAAGTCAGTTGTCCATAACCAGATTTGATGTATCTCCAATTAAAAGCCAGCAGAAAGTGTGCACACTTCTAAGCCAATTTTTAAAAAAAAACTTATAAGGAAACACAAAGAACTTAGGACAGCCACACTGTGTGGGAAAACAACAGAACTGGATTTTCCAAACTAAATATTTGCTGTGTAGTCAAGACAGTGAAGCTACAAGAGTCAAGAGAGAATTAGACAATATTTCATAAGTCCAAAGCAAAGACACCATAAAATGGAAATATTGTTTTCAACTACAACTCCAATACAACCCCCAAGGGACTGGACACTCTTTTCTTTACTATAAATTGTGGTGTGTGTGTGTGTGTGTGTGTGTGTGTGTCTGTGTCTGTGTCTGTGTGTCTCTGTGTGTATGTTGTTGTTGTTTGTGTTTATTAATATGTACACATACTATATGCAGATGTATATGGGTAAAGGTCAGAGACTGTGGTGGTTTGAATGAGAATGGCCCCTATAGGCTCAAACATTTGAACTTTGGTGCCCAGCTGGTGGAACTGTTTAGGAGATATTAAGAGGTGTGGCCTTGTTAGGGAAGGTGTGTCACTGGACGTAGACTTCAAGGTTTCAAAAGCCCACACAGCATTCCTAGTGTTTCTATCTCTATCTCTATCTCTATCTCTATCTCTATCTCTATCTCTATCTCTATCTCTATCTCTATCTCTATCTCTATCTCTATCTCTATCTCTATCTCTCCTTCTGCCTTGTGCTTATGGATCAGATGTAAGCTCACAGTTACTTCTCCAGCACACCATGCCTGCTGGTCTGCTGAGATGTTCCCCACCAGGACGCTCATGGACTCTGTCCACTTGGAACCCTGACACCCAAATGAAACATCAGCTATGGAGATGGAGAGTTTGGAGTGTGCCCAGCTAGTTTCCTGTCTTGCCTTGGGGATTACAGTTAAGTGATTAGATGAATCTCAGAAGAGACTTTGAACTTTGGACTTCTAACATTATTGAGACTGCTATAGACTATGGGGACTTTAGAAGTTGGATTAAATATATTTTGCTTATGCCATGTTTAGGTATGGCCCCCATAGACTCTTATGTTTGACAAGTCTATGGGGGCCAGGGAGTGGAATGTGATGGTTTATAAACACTTGGCCCAGGGAGTGGCACCATTTGGAGGTGTGGCCTTGTGTCACTGTGGGCATGGGCTTTAAGACCTTACTCCTAGCTGCCTAGAAGCCAGTGTTTTGCTAGCAGCCTTCAGATGAAGATGTAGAACTTTCAGCTCCTCCTGTACTATGCCTGCCTGGATGCTGCCATGTTCCTATATTGATGATACTGGACTGAACTTCTGAATCTGTAAGCCAGCCCCAATTAAATGTTGTCCTTTATAATAAGACTTGCTTTGGTCATGGTATCTGTTCACAGCAGTAAAACCCTAAGACAATAGTATAAGATTCTGCTGTGTGCTCATCCATAGAGTGCAAAGCTATAGTTACAGAAATTGTGTCTTCAAGGTTCTAGGATCTGGGAAAGGGTCTGGTTACTATGTCTACACAAACATTTGTGGGTGAAGAAAACATTGAATGCTATGATTGCATGCTATGCCATGAGTATGATTGGACTCATGATTCAACAGATGTGTGCTTTGTCAGGCTCAACCCATTGTACACTCAGCACCTGTGACTTTCTCCACCTCTGAGCCAAGAAAAAAACAGATGAGAAGCACAGTTTCTTTTTAAGTGGCAGCAGTTTCCTCAGAGAGTGTTCTTTTCCTGTTTTGGCTGACAGTACGCTCTTTCATTTTCTTCTCCAAGATGATTATCTACTACTTGACTAATTAAATATTAACTTTAAAATTCCATTATTGTCTTAAATGTATTATAGATCCCTATAATTATATTTGGTTTGAAAGTTAAGCAAGGAAAATGTTCTCCATTTATCCTGAGCATCCTCTGTAACAAATGTGTGCCCATGTGACCATTGATACACAAAGGGTTAGCGACAATATAGAGCAGCTTGATCCCTGCTTTCTATGAGTTGTCTACATGCCTTTATCATCCATAGCATTCAATGTTTTCTTCACCCACAAATGTTTGTGTAGACATAGTAACCAGCCCCTTTCCCAGATCCTAGAACCTTGAAGACACATTTTCTGTAACTATAGCTTTGCACTCTATGGATGAGCGCACAGCAGAATCTTATACTATTGTCTTAGGGTTTTACTGCTGTGAACAGATACCATGACCAAGGCAAGTCTTATTATAAAGGACAACATTTAATTGGGACTGGCTTAAAGATTCAGAAGTTCAGTCCAGTATCATCAATATAGGGACATGGCAGCATCCAAACAGGCATGGTATAGGAGGAGCTGAAAGTTCTACATCTACAAAAGTCAAGGGGATGGGTACCTGCCAGCAAGGGATCATCCCTGTGGGAGCGACCCTCAGCCTCCTTTCTCATAGGTTTCCCCACTCTGTGGACCACTCTACCTCACAACCTCCTTCCCATGAGCATCTCCTCCCTATGGATCACTACAATGCATGAGCTGTCTTTATATATGGACTTTGTCAGGCCCCAGTGGCTGTATTATGTAAACCTGCCATCTGAACTATCTCATTGCACTGTCTTTTAAAGGCATCATATGTGTTGGGGGTCACTTTTTCTGAAATTTCCATGAACTTTGTCTATCAGTTAATGTTACAGATGTTAATAGCTAATCATTGCTCTCTTGGACACAGATCGTAGTCCAGTGTCGCTTTGCTCTATAAGAATTTCTCTTGATAAGTTTATTTAGTGAAATAAAGTAGGAGTTACGATGAGAGAAATATTTCTCTGAAATCTCTCTGTATCTGTGTCTGTCTCTGCCTCTCTCTGCCACTCTGTTTGTCTCTCTCCCTCTCTCTCTCTCTCTCTCTCTCTCTCTCTCTCTCTCTCTCTCTCTCCCCACCCTCCCAGCAGACACTTCCTGCAAAAGGATGTCTTAAGTGTCTTAAGATTTTTGGAGTTTGCTGATGACTTAGTAGTGACTATGATTTTTGCTGGAGGTCACCACTGGCAGGCCTAGAGCCTCCATACCCCAAGACTGTTGCTGTGAGGCAGGGTATGGTAGCCCAGAACTGACAGTGCAAAATTAGCATCTTCCTGATCTTTTACCTGGACCCCAAAATAGAATCACATTTATCCCTGGCTGTGTTCAGCGACAGTGACAAATGGCAGCTCCCTTCTCTCTTCTCAGGGAAATCCAGCCAGTATTCATTGTTAGAACTGGGACTCATATCCCACAGATAACACAGAAGAGAAAGGAAGCAGCATATTTTATTAGTCTTAAAATATAGACAATCTATAACTATGATAAATTACAGAATTGGCCTTGTTTTGTGCTGTAATTAATAAAATTTGATTCAGCATTTATTGTGTATTCTATGTGAAAATACTGTCTACACTGAAGAGGTTATAGAGGATTCAGAAGCAATGGAAAGAATCTTTGCTACCTCACAGGCATGAACAAATGCTCCAAAGACTCACTCTGAGGCAGGTTGGCTGGGCATGCGAAGTCCCTGAACCATGTGTAGAGGACAGGGATGTAACCAGGGACAGAGCCACAGACTTGCTTGCCTTCTCAACTCCACACAGCACTGGCTCTCAACGGGAACAACGAATGGAGAAAGAAACCAGGATCAGGAGCCCAACTTGCCATTGAGCTCAGCTAATGATAAAGTCATGGGCTGTGACAATTCCTCATCTATGTCCTTGGAATTTGTAATTCTCACTGAAGGTCAATCAGAAAGTCCCAGGGGACAGCCAAGAGCCAGAAGGGTGTTTCAAGACTTCTGGGTATAAGACACAAAAACCCCTTATGATGAGTGGTATATGCTTGGCCCAGAGAGTGACACTATTAGAAGGTGTGACCTTATTGGAGTGGGTGTGTCACTATGCATGTGGTCTTTAAGACCCTCATCCTAGCTGCCTGGAAGCCAGTATTCTGCTAACACCCTTCAGATGAAAATGTAGAACTCTCAGCTGGTCCTGTACCATGCCTGCCTGGATGTTGCCATGTTCCTGCCTTGATGATAATGGACTGAACCTCTGAACCTATAAGCCAGCCCCAATTAAATATTGTCCTTGTAAGAGTTGCCTTGGTCATAACGTCTATTCACAGCAGTAAAACCCTAACTAAGACACCCCCTCAAACAATTGCTTTGTGCTATGACCTGCATAACTCTGGAATTCTCTCAGCTATTGCTAGTAAAGATAGAAAATCATCATTGCAACCAGGTATCCTCTCTAGAGATAAGCATCATGTCTGCCATGGTTGGCTTTACTTGTCAGCTGGGCAAAACTAGACCTACTTGTAAATAGGGTCTCAAAGAGGAATTGTTTACCTTGAGTTGTCTCATGGGCACATCTCTGAAGGAAGGTCTTACTGAAGTAAATTAATATGGGAAGACTCGATCCACTGTTGGTGGCACTATTCCCTAGGCTTGATCCACTGTTGGTGGCACTATTCCCTAGACAGAGAACCCTGAACTGTGTAAGAATGAAGAAGTGAAGCTGAGCACAATGGAGCATCCATATATACATCTCTCTATGCTCTTTGGCTGTGGGTGAGATGTGACCAGCTGTCTCAGTCTCTTGTAACCAAAAGACTTCCCCTCAATGACAGACTAAAACCTGGAATTGTCAGCTAATGTAAACCAATTCTTTTCTGAGTCACTTTATATCTCATGTTTTATCACAGGAATGAGATTAGGACAATGTTCTTTCTGCATCTGTCCTCCAACCCTCCTTTTTCCTAGCCTCAACGTCCAGTATTTAAGGAACACTGTGTTTGGCAAACTGCTGCTGTCAGTCTCATTCTGCATCCTGCTTTGTGATGGGTCATCATCCTGCCCCCTCCTTTCCCAGCAGGCAGTGCAGATAGTCACTCCCCCAGAGTGTGTATCGAAGCTCCTGACATAGCACTGTGCATGCAGATGCCTGTGTTTCCATGGCAAAGATATAAAAACATTGACACACATTCATAGATGTGGAGAGCCCACTTTTACACATGGTTACTCACACCCTACTTTACCGTGGCGCTCTCTCTCTCTCTCTCTCTCTCTCTCTCTCTCTCTCTCTCTCTCTCTCTGCCTCACCCACAGAGTTCTGGCTTCATTTTAGAAGAATAAATGTTTCCTTGGGGACATGGAGGTTTTCCTCAAAACAAGCTGGTCTGAGGATCTGGCCAGGCCCCCTCTGATATGATGGCCCCAGTAATGACACTGCAAGGTAGAACATGGCAAGAGATGAGACCATGTAGGGAAATATTTCTGTCAAGCATGTGGTCTTTAGTTATACCAGTGCTTTTAGTGGGTGGAATTATGTCCCCAAAAGATATCTGCACATCCAAACTCCACAGTACCTGTCCATGTAACTATTCCTGGTGAGAGGATCTTTGTGGGTATCTGAATCCATTTCTGCTGTTTTAATGAAAAATCCTATAATTTGGGGAACCGAGAAACAGTGGGAATGTATTTCTCATAGCCCTGACAGCAAGATGTCCTGCCTCAGGTGACAGCAGACATGTCTGCTGACAGATGGCTTTTGCCTCCTAGGCAGCTTCTCTTTCCTCACATGGTGGGAAGTACAAGCTAACACTCTGAGACCTCCTTTACAGTGGCAGTAATTCAACTTATGGGGGTTCTGTTATCTCTTTCCAAAACCTCCTACCACTTCCAGAGCAGCCGTTTGGCATGTAAGTTCTGAAAGGCACAAATGACCCATCATTGTCAGAAGATAATATAACCACACTGGATGAGATCTTGCTTCTTCCTCCATAAACGTGAAATGGTGCTTTGTGGGTTTAGCCTGATGGTAGCTACAGGAAGTAATACTCTGTTCGGAGATCAAAGGTCTAAGTTCATCTCCATAGGGCCTACTTTGAAACCTAGATGCATAAATATGTCAGGAGTGAGATCTGTGTTCACTGAGAAGAATACAGTAGCAGCAGTTAATGAGAGATACCCCAGACTGCTGCTGTTCCTCCTGATCTCATTAGCTCAAGATGACTTCAGATAGACATATATACATTTGGAGAAATCCATATAGAAGATCCAGAAGACAGAAGTTGTTATGGTACAGGAACCTCAGTTAAACAATAGAATAATATCCCCAAGGCTCCTCAACCACCACCTTCATATTTGCTGTGTGCATGAAGGTGCCACTAATCATCCCATTTACAATTTTATCTAACTAATCATCCCATTTACAATTTTATCTATCTATCTATCTATCTATCTATCTATCTATCTATCTACCTATCATCTATCTATCTACCTATTATCTATCTATCTATCTATCTATCTATCTATCTATCTATCTACCTACCTACCTATCATCTATCTACCTACCTATCTATCTGTCTCTTTCTATCTCCCCCCCCCCCAGGCTCTCATTTTCTTTTTCGGAAGTAGCATGTCAGCCACAGTAGACCCCCACCCTGTTTTCAGTGTGCATTTCATTAGTGTCCAGGTCTTCTGTTCAGTTCCAGTTTTCCCTCCAGGTGGCTGCAAGGTAAAGGCATCCTGTCAAGTAGCAAGGTGAGCAGAAGCAGACAATTATATCTAGAAGCACCTGCTGAGGCTTCTTCAATTCCCCAGGCCATTGTTGGCTGAGCATCTGTGCACATCTGCAGCAGCTGCCACAAGTTCCCGTGTCTCTGGACGTCCCTGTGAGTTGGATGCTCTTGCCACTGGATTCACCTCTACACGAGCTCTCATTGTATTTGGGGCCATCACAAAAAAATACCAAACAAGAAACAATCAAACAAACAAACGTAACCAATGCTAGGTCCTGTACACAAACAGACCCTGAATTACATGTCTCAAATCCAACTGGTTCTTTTTGGGGATAGAAACAAGTTTGGGAGAACCTATGTGACTTGTATCTGGCAAACTCCTATGCATAAGATGGACCAGTTGAAGCAGATGGTATATGAGTGTCACTAATTGAAGCACGATTGTGCTTTGTCTCTGGGTGAGATTAAGCAATGCTGGGAGACACTTTTTTCATAGTATTTGCCTTGAGAGGCACGTGCTGGTAGGGATTTTTAAATGCCCTGATATGAAAAACCATTCTCATGCCAAGGCTTTTATACCAATCCAAATGGCTAAAGCTATCCTAGTGTTCATCAACCCCAGTCTTGAGAGAGGCACACTGGTCCTCAGCTGGAGTCTGAGGCAGTATTCCTAAATGGACTCAAGGAAGCACACCCGCCAAGCCCTCAAGAAGGGAGGCAGGGCTCCATTTCCAGTTGTCCTTATAACCATTCAGCATCAAGTACAAGGCAAGGATGAATAATTTAGGAAGTACAAAATACTGAGAGGAATAAAACAGAAAGTGTTCTTTTTAGATCTATCCAACATTCCAAATTTCTCTTCTGTCCGATGGTGTTCACTGTTCCTGTGTGCTTGTGCAGACCCATGGATCCGTGTAGTCCTGAGCCCACCAGCCTCCGTGGACACGGCAGGTAAAGAAGGATTCAGGGTACTGTGCCTCCCCTGGGTGTTCCTGCTGCCTTATTTATTCTGCATGTCTTAGGTCTGGTGGGTGAACAAAGCATGGTGTTCCTTTCTCACAGAGATTGCAAGCTGACTGGAGACACAGGACCAACAGTGCATGTGCCATGAGCAAGCAGGCAAACTGGGTAGAGATGGAAAAGGACAGATGTGTCCTGAGAGGTGCTGTCTAAGGTCTAGGAGACAGAAAAGTACATCAGCTGGGAGTCCCACAAGCTTCCGGGGTCAACAGGACCCAGAGTGGCTGGGCTCCCTATAAGGGAATATGATCGTTAAGTTAGCCCAGGCCTACTGATTACCACCTGCCCCTGCTTTATATAATACTCCATAATGACAGCAGCAGCGTCTTCTCAGTGTCAGGCTGTCCTGAGAATGCCTTTGTCAAATCCAGGTTTCAGTCCACCCCATCTGCAGGCTGACTGGATGATGAACCCTAGCAGTTCCATTGTGGGATCAGCCAGGACCCTGAAGACAACCTGCATGGAGCCACACTGTTTTCCTGTTTACAAGGAGCAATGCTGCATTTGGAGCCTGTCCCCATCAGTTAGCTAGAAAGAAACAAACAAACACAGAGTTAAGAGAAAAGAATTAAACACCAGGAAGAGGTTAAGCAAGCAGGCATGCAAGGGGCTGGCTCCTGTTTCCAGACAGCTTTATCTCTATGGTTCCTACCCTGAGGCTCCGAGCAATTTCAAGGTTGAAGGGGCAGCAACTGTCGGGAGTTCTTCCCAGTTGTTGCTTATTTCTCTCAGAGTTGTACCAGGAACACAAGGCTGCATCAGAGGGAAATGCTGTTTATGTTCCTCTCTGCTTGCCTAGAAGCATCAGACGCTTCCAGGGCTAGGATGCTGAGCCCAGTTAGGGAATATGCAAGCTCCTGCATGTCACCACATTACCATGCTATGCTGACATGCCACCTTCTTATTCTACTCTGTGTTCATCAGCATAGAGCATCTGCATCCTGTGCAGAGAGAGAAATACCTGCCAGAACATCCCCACCTGCTCCACGTTGACAGGATAATAGGTGTAGTCTACCCCTCTACCTCAGTGATGATCAACTGGGTTTCACCTCTGCTACAGTCCTTCTAGAAGCTTCTCTACCAACAGTAGATGGAATTAACTACATGGGACCGAAAGCACTATGGCTGTATAAGAGTTGCCATTGTGCTCACTCTGCACCTAGTGGATCTTACATCATCCTCTAAGATTTTCTGAAACCCGTGTCCCCCTCCATTATCTCAAAACGATTGGAAAGGCAAACTTCAGGTTGCAGATAAAAAAGCATTTTCATAATAAATACTATCCCCACCTTCAATGTTTCATCTCCAGCTGTGGGCTTTGCTGCCCTCAACCATAACTCCAACCTCTCATGCAAAATCCCTTTTAGCTGACCACTATGCTGAGGTAAAGTTCCAGTGTGCTTGTTCCTACAGCACACCACGGTCCACCTTGCAATGGACTCTTCCTGAGAGAGTCGAGTTTTACCAAGGGAACTTGTAGATGCAGAAATCTCACATCTGGCAGGACGTCCCTGGGGACACATCCCAGTGTAAAGCCAGCTCTCCTGTGGTCAGGGAAAGTGGGGATGGGAGAGAAGTGGGAAATTTTAACTTTCAACTGCTCTGCTGTAAAGCTGTGCACGTGGTGGGAACATGTGCACTGATACTTCCGTAGCCGCCATTTAATATAAGCGCGGTTGCTCACGGCAGCATCGGTGAAAGCCTATCATGTTGTGCTCCGTTAGGGTTGTTAAGGTTTGGACCTTGTTCCAGAAAGCTGTGTTTAGGTCTCACATGAACCTTAATATTTGTGACACTGAGCTGCAGAGTGTTCATTCTTCACATGGAGAAGATGCAGTTACTGGGGTTTCCTTGTGGAACCTTCTGGAAGGGTCAGGAAGTGGTCTTTGGTTCATGCTTTTAACCTAATGAGCAACTCAACTCAAAATGGTCTCCGTGCATACTAGATCAACTCTACTCAGGCTGCAGCCTCTTGGGCCAACCATAGCCTGCTCTAGGTCTTGTAGCAAGATCCTACAAGGGACTGTGTATCTGCAGTCCATGGGCAAGACACTGAATCCCTGGTGACTTCCTGGATCCAAGTCTTCCTTACTTTTCTCTACTCTCCCAAGAAGTCTATGTTCATTCTACTTCATCTTCACACACTGGGACAATCTCTAGGAGGTCATACGTCTTCCTTCATCATGTGGATTCCAAGCTGGCTCTCTCACATGCTGACTGTGAACCTCTGAAAACTCAAGGGATTTCCTCTATTGCCAGAACATGGTCCAGGGCTGTTATCTTAGGAGAATTCTGAGAGCTTGTGAGAACACTCCAAGAAAATAAGACAGGAGTCTTGTGCACCTCAGGTTCTTCAACAGATGTAATTGTTCTCGGAGTGTGTTCTCATGCTCTTCCCAGGTGTAGCATGTAGGAGAACCACTCATCATTGATTGATCATCATACTTACAATTAAATGTATAAACTATCCTTCATGTGCCTCTATAGAAAGACATGTTTTGCCATGTACAGCTTGTCCTTGCTAATTGCACACAGCTGGAACTCATGAGAACTTTATTCCTGCGACCCTTCTCCAATGTCAGAGTATAAATTTTATGAATAAAGTTGGCTATTGCATGAGACTTCCATCTGCCTCATTTATAGGCCCCGTTCTCCCAGGTCTCATAACATCTAGAGCCCTGGCACCTTTATGTCTCCAGCTGCATTTCCTGTTTACTAAAGCACAAGATAGAAGCCAGCATCACCAAGGCCTCATTCCCTTTGCCTGGTACAAAAAACTGTCAGTAATTATCTGCCTCTTTATACCAGAGAGGGTGACAAAGCTCAGAGGCCCGGAGCATCAAAGATAATCACCACTCAAATTTATCTAAATGTCCCTTTCAAAAGACATCAGTGGTCTTTTCTTCTTAATTAGGATATCGGCTTGTCTGCTGGGAGAATGGCACGAGATTCAGCTCTATGCCGTTGACTTTCACTGAATCCACTGAAACATCCATCCTTGTTCTTTTTCAAGGGTGAAGTAAATGCAGACTAGGGGCCTAGTGCTAGGCTGAGATCCCCAAGATGAAGATGTCTGTAAAAGGAACTGATTAATAAGTGAGTGAGTCCAAGTGCTCAATACTGGGCCAACTGAGTGTTTATTATGCAGCGCCAGAGCAGGGAAATGAGAGGCTCAGGACAGTTCCTAGATTGATTAGAACAGAGTCTGAAGGTGCTCAGAGTTCAAGACCAAGTCTATACATCACCTTCCATCTGAGAATGTGACATAGCCTTGTCTTGGGCCTCCGACTCAAGTCTAGATACTCATCTCAACTACAAGAGGCCTAGAAGCTGGGCTAGGGATCCACTCCAGCTAAGGTCAGTCATGCAGAATACCAGGTACCTTCCCTCTTGGTCTCGTAGGACTGCATGACAGAAAGCCATACCCTAGATGCTTAAACAACCCAGGAAGCTGGGCATACAGAGTCAAGTGGCCAGAATCCAGTGTCTGGTGAGCCCTGCTTCCTATCTTGCAGTTGGATGGCTACTTGACTTCATGTTCTCATGGGACTTTTCCTGCCCATGCACACAGAGATAGTAGAGTAGGAAAGAATACGCTGGGTGTCAGACTTGGACCTAGCTCTTAGACCTTATTTAAATCATCCCCTGAAGACCATTTCCTCACAGATACTCACACTGGAGGTTATGTATGTATTTGGGGGAATTGATACAGTTCAGTGCGCGTTATTTAAAAGGAGACTATTCTCCTTGGACCACCTTAACAGTTAGAGACTGCCTTAGGAGAAAAGATTCAGAAAAAGACTATGTGCCTGTCTTTTCTCATCCTCCTAACTACAAACAGGGGGAAAGAAGAAATGAAGGAAGAAAAGAGACAAATCCACGCTGCTGATTCGCAATCCTGCAGGAAAAGGGAAAGATGAGAGAAATACAAACCTGGGTTCTGTAATGCTGAGCATAGTTCAGGAAGAATACTTTAAAGTAATGAGGAGAAGGCCAAGCTCTGGGGACTCCAGGCAGGGCTGTTCACAGGGCCAGTGATGCTCTCTGCCCTGTGCTTTAAGGGCTACAGAAGGCTCTCAGTTCTCAGTGGCTTCCAGAAATGGGCCTCCCAACCTCATTGTCATGCATACATCTATTATGCATTCAGCAAACTTTCAATTATTCAAGAAGTAAACCAGTATTTCCTAAGGAAACCACCATAACGAATGAAGCCCTGTGCTGTGTGGGCTGATTTGTCTTTATCATCCTCTTGAAGGGCTTGGATTTCTTTTTCTCTCTTTATGTGAGGCAAAGAATTCCATGAACGGTTTGTTATCCGACTGCTAAGCCAAAGCCAACCCTGAGGTAATTAGGATAAAGAAATATACAAATTAATTTTTTGTAGCATGGACAACTACACTGGCGTGGCTTTGCTCATTTAAAATTAAAAACTCAAAAATGTAAAGCCAACCATCAGTCTCAGTGTTCTGTACAAATAAATTCCAACAGTTATCAACTTAATCCTTGCAAATGTTGCAGGTATTTCTCTACACAGAAACATAAATTACATTTACTAGTATACTGCACCAAATTTGTAGCTGCAGTTGACAACTGAGGCCCTATGCCAAGAATTTATTTATAATCAGACCAATAGTCAACTTAGTGGCCTGAGATGTTATCCCCTTAATAAATCAACATATTCTGCTAAATTTATATTTTCTTATAGATATGTTTATGATTTTAAAGCTTTCTACTCTTTATCCTTTGCTATGTACTTTTTAAAGAAAGGTTTATCTACCTATTTTTGGTGTGTGTGTGTGTGTGTGTGTGTGTGTGTGTGTGTGTGTGTGTGTGTGTGTGTGTGTGTATGTGTGTGTCTACATGCATTCAGGTGCCCTCAAAGACGTAGGATATGAGATATGCCTGGAACCAGATTTACAGATTTTTTTCACCTGTTCCATGTAGGTGCTCAGAACTGAAAAGGGGTTCTCTACAAGACCAGTAAGTGTTCTTAGCTACTGAACCACATCTCTAGCAATGTAGTGCACATTTTAAAACCAGATTGTTTAAGAATGACTACAATCTTTCTGGGCTTTAGAATTCATCATTCAAAGAGGACATACACCATCAGGAAAGAAATTCAAAGTAGCTTGTCTGTGATTTAGTGCTAATAAATAACCAGTACTAAGCATTTTAACTTATACTAAGCCTTCCCACCTCTCCTCCCACCCCCATATTTTTTAATACTCTGAGGGATGAGGGTCTAAAGCTATCTCCATCATCTGGGTCTGTCTGCAGGCAAAAATGAGAAAAGTCTTGTCTCATAAAGAACAGCCAGCATAAGTTACTTGCTTCTACTGTGGCCCCACAGTAACAGTGCAGACATTGCTACATCAATAGGGAGCTACAGCATCATGTTATTTATCAAACATTGCCCTTGACTGGTTGATCAAGAGACATCTGAAGGCTGCCAAGATGGATGACCATCATCACTGGTTCCAGGTGTAAGTTGTAATGACCACACCATAAAGTTACCTTGGCATTCTTGAGCTTTCAGTACAGTCAGCAAGTGTAAAGAAAGCATGAAATAGAACAGCAGTGTCCCTGGTGGGCAGAAGTGTAGCCTGTGAAGACAGACTGCTCTGGGACAAGTCTCTTCTTTTCTACTTCTGAGTTGCATGGCCACAACCAAGTCAGTTAACCTTCAAGATACCTTGGATAGCTTGAAGGATCCAGCTTGCACTCATGCCTGCTTGTAGCAAGTTCTATGTGTCTTTGCTGCTCTGAGAAGAGTGAGGAATGAGAAGACACTCCAGTAGACCTCTGCTGTTCTAAGTGCTCTCTGGAAGTGAGAAGCAGATGAGACGGTGACCAAATAACATCTTTCTTCATGTCAGTTGTTGTTCATTTAATTTTAATAAAGACAATAAGAGGATGATCAGGTCAGAGAAAGCAGACTGGAATCATATCAAGCAAACAGGCAAAAAAAGGCAGAATTGGTGGGGACCCTGGCTTTTTTGGGTAGCTTTTGGGGCTCACTAAGATGGGTGCTTCACCTTCACAGGTGACACCATGCTTTCTCCATGACTTCCCCACAGAAATCATCACAACGCTAATAAGATATCAGGGACTGATCACAATGGACTTACTATCTCAAGAAACCAAATGTGAAAGAAATCTACCATGGAGACATGATAGAATCTTTGGGTTATATCACTCAAAAGAGCCTGCAAGAAATGATAAGATCTACATAGTCAAGGTCTTTCAAAAACCCAGCATGGATGAGAAAGGCTAACAAACCTGCAGCCCTGCCTGAGGAGTTAGTAGCAATTGATGGCTGCTGTGGGGAGTCATTTTTTCCTCAGGGGCATGGCCCCTAATAGGCTGCCACACTCCAGTGAATGGCTCTGTGTCCAATTCACCCAGGCAGCACAAATTGGTTTTAGGTAGATTCTAAGGCCCAACTGTGTGCGAACAAAATGGAGTGTGAAACATAGGAGCTGGCCGGCAGACTACACTCCTCAAATTTGTGTTCAATGGACTGTGAATGCCTTCCATGTTGAAACTCACCATAAGTTCACAAGCACACTTCCTTTGATGATCCAAATGTGCTTCCGCCAATGTTCAACTGCTGGAACCCAGGTGATGGTATTAAGAAGTCAGGTTTAGGATAGAACACATCATAAGGGCAGAGCCCTGGTGAATGGGATTACTGCCCTCATACAAAGGAACAGCAAAGAGACCACTACCCTGCCTCTCACATTAAGTGAGACCACATAAGTGTAGACCTTCTCTGAGGTGGAGGTCTACACCAGATTCCAAACCTGCATTTTGAACAGACCATTTCCAGAGCTGTAAAGAATGAATTTCTGGTTCTGACATGATTCCTGGTTAGTATTCTCATAGCTGCCTGAGCATGCTGAGACAGATGGAGTTGGGTTACGGAAGTGTCTTGACAAGACAAAATTGCATCATGGGGGACTATGGAGTGCCTCAGTAAAGAGGATTTAGGGAAGTGTCACTGTCAGCTTTGAGCTTTTTGTTGGGCAATTCATGGAGAGTTCAGAAAGCCAGCTCTTTTTTGCTCTGATGGCTCCCAGAATGTCAGAGTAATTCTCTGGTGAGTATCTTAATAAACCTTGTGTAGACAATCAGAAGAAAGCAAACAGTGCTTATGTCACAGTTTACAGGAAACAGCAGCTGACTGAGCCTTGTGATGGCTGGGACCACGTAACTGTGGGGTTTTAGTGGGATCTTGTCTTCCAGAATCATCATGGCCACAAACTTCCTATGTTCTAGAACATTTGTGTGCTCAGCAGAAGGGGCAAGCCTTGCTTTGGCTTCTGGAACAGCTCCTGGCAGTCTGAGACCCTATTGGTAGAATTAAACTAGAAGAACTATGCTCTTTCAGCCAGCCTGCCTCTTTCCTTTCATCTGCTCTTAGCAGCCCTGCGGACCATGGCTCACTCATCCTTCTCTGGGTTTCTAGATCCATCTTGTAGACACCTGTCTGTCAGTCTTTGTCTTCTGCTCTCATAAGTTTTCACTGGGTTTCACAGTTTCAACCATGTCAATGGAATCAAAGTGAGACTTTTAAAGATTTTTCTTGGGGATAATCCTAGCTGTCTTCAAGCTCAGCACATTCCTGTGATGCTCACATGGTCCTTTCTAGTGTGGTGACTCAAAACTCCTTGCTTAGTAACACTGGGCAGTCCTCAGTAGTTCTGTGTCTCTACTACTGCTGAAATGACCCATGGACTCACCTCTAGAGGATGCTATGGGACTCTGCCAGCAACTTGCTTTTCTCCTTTAGTTCACTGAATTAAAGAAAAGTTAATTTCTTTTTTTAAAAACTAATTTATTTTTCTTATTTATTTTACATCCCCACCACAGCCCCCTCTCACACTGTGCTCCTTTCGTTATGTATGTGTTCTACTTTTGATTTTTATTTTAGAGGGGACTACTGAAGCTGAAGTTTCTGGTTATGTCATGTGATACAGACCCATGTGTTGTTTTGCTGAGGCAAGACTCCTGGGAGGACTTATGCTGTTTGGAGAAAAAATAAATAGGACTCAACAGACAATGGCGGGGTGCTTGCATAGCTAGCCTTGCCTCATTGGTTTCTCCTATTTATCTTCGATGATTTTCACTTCGTTGAAAGAGGCAAGGCAGGGAACTCCTGGACACCTTGCTGGCTCTGGTCACCCTGACTCAAGGAGGAGGCCTGGCTGTTTCTGCTGGATTGTGCCACCACTACTGATTCATGTTTGACATCCTGGCTCTTCTGAACTGGGCAGCTGGTATCCTGACAACGGAGGTTGGAATCGCCCTGAAGAACTACTTCTAAACAGGTCCACATCCCCTTGTCCTATTTACCATTTGTTCTCCTCTACCTTTGGAAGGTTGACTAGAACCCTTATTGAAGTAAGGTTTTATTTGATTGATTGATTTTATATGAGTACACTGTAGAAGAGGGCATTGGATCCCATGACAGATGGTTGTGAGTCACCATGTAGTTTCTGGGAATTGAACTCAGGTCTTCTGGAACAGTAGTCAGTGTTCTTAACTGCTGAGCCATCTCGCCAGCCCTAAAGTAGTTTTTGAAAAATCTAAGCCTACAGACTACAGTTAAGAGGTTGCACGAATCTCAGAAGAGACTTTGAACTTTGGACCTTTAAACATTTTTGAGACTGTAATAGACTATGGGGACTTCTGAGGTTGGACTAAATGCATTTTGTGTTATGGCTATAAGCCTATGGGGCCAGGGAGCGGAATATTGTAGTTTTAATAGCTATGGCCCTCATAGACTCCTGTATTTGAAAGCTTGGCTCACAGGGAGTAGCACTATTCAGAGGAGGAGGTGACCTTGTTGGAGTAGGTGTGGCCTTGATGGAGGAAGTGTGTCACTGTGGACCCTGCCTTTGCGGTCATGTATGCTCAAGCTCTATGCCCACTGTGGGACACAATCTTCTTCTACTGCCTATGAATCAAGTTATAGAACTTTCAGCTCCTTCTCTAGCACCGCGCCTGCCTGCATGCTGCCATGCTTCCCACCACAATGATAATGGACTAACTTCTGATACTGTAAACCAGCCCCAATTAAATGTGTTTCTGTATAAGAGTTGCCTTGGTCATGATGTCTGTTCACAGCAATGAAACCCTAACTAAGGCATACATGTTAGTTTGAGGACAACCCTTTTCAACTTCCCAGATTTAATGAGCAAGCACAAATTATTTCTTCGAAAGTCCACATGACTTAATTTCTTTGCAAGAAAATGTCGTCCATTAACACCCACAGGTTAAGGCATTCACAGGTTCTTCCCTACAGACTCATTAGCATATAAAATGAATCTCTTGTCACATTAGCACCCTTGACATAACCTGCAATAAAATCATTAGAGAAGTTTGCCTACTCAGAGCTCTCTACAAGACGCTGGGTTGGAGCATCTGCCTAGTTATTGGAGATTCCTGTGATGGGCTAGTGTGTGAGCTGGGGCTGGGGCAATGTCTGGGTTCTAGAACCACAAGGGACAAGCTCAGAGAATCAAGTTTATCTTGAAACAGTGCCACCTGCCCTAGGCTGTCCCTTCTGTGGCTCTTAGGACCACTCAGCTTGCCATCTTCAGGATAAAGCCATGATTTCCCCACATGCTGCATTGCCCGTGACCCCAACACTGGTGTTTCTGCTGAGCATTAGACCTCAGGTTGAGGACAGTTACATCAAAGCACCCCACTTGTGTAGTTATATGAGGTTCCTATCTAGGCTGCTACCTTCCCTTTGGGGGGCAATTTGTTTCCACTGAATTCTGCTTCATCAAACTCACCTTAGGGAAATAGTCAGTAAGCAAGAGCAGTGGGTTGCATCTAAGGAAACACAGGCATGCACTATGTTATAAAAGGTTTGATACCCAATAGAATATTTAGGACAAATCAAATAAAAGCTTAATAACATGCTGTCACAATGATGAACGTGGTAACAGCCTGTTTGAGTCTTTTCTTACAAAGCACTTAAGCAGTTTTACCTGCTCCTCACACACATCCCAGATCTACCCCCTTCTTTTTCCACCCGACTTTATGTCCTCCTTTTCTGTAAACCCACCAAGTACAGTTTGTGCTGCCCAATTGCTTTAGATGTGTACACTTCTGCAGGAGTACCATCAACCCATCAGGGGCCACATCCTTAAAGAAAACTGAGTCTTCTTCTTCTAGAAGCTTGTAACTGCCAACAGCTCCCTAGCTAGGAATGGAACTTCCTGGTCACCTCCTCATTTCATGCTGGATTTTCTCTGGCCTGAGTCACCTTATGCATGCCATCTGTCTCAACGGCTGTGAATTCATATGAGCAATAGCTCCGCCGTATCTGTAAGACTCTGCCCATGGCTTTAACAATCTTCCTACCCAGAGCCTGGGAGGTGGGAGGAGTGGATATGCTATTTATACAGCAGAATATTATTCAGATGTTAAGAAAAATAATTGGCTGGAGAGATGGTTCAAGGGTTAAGAACACTGACTGCTCTTCCAGAGAATCTGGGTTCAATTCCCAGCACCCACATGGCTGTTCACAACTATATATAACTCCAGTTCCAGGGCATCTGATACTTTACACAGATGTACATGAAGGCAAAACACCAATGCACATTTTTAAAGTAACAAATAAATTATTTTTTTCAAAAAGAAAAAAAAAAACGAAATCATGAGAGTCAAATGTGAATGGATAGAGCTACAAGCAATCGTACTGAGGAAATAACCTAGACCCAGAAGAGAGACAAATGTTACATGTTTCCTCTCATTTTCAGATGTTAGCCTTGAAACTTCAGACTCAACTTCAAACATTCCTGTGGGGAATACCCATGCAGGTCAGAAAATAACCAAGGGTTCTTGCAAGGATAGACTTCAAGGGAAGGAAGATATGGTTGATAAAGGGTTGAAGGGCAATAATGGAACATGGAGGGTGTAACTGGGAGGGAGATGAGAAGACGAGGTGGAGCAGGAAGTATAAGGAGGGACAATGAACAGAAAAGATAACTGAAATCATACGGAAGCCTGCTACTGAAAACATATGCATCCATGCATGCATCCATGTATACACACACACATACATACACACATAGATAAACATTTGTACATATACATACATATACACACCTATGCATATACATATACAAAGCCATGCATATATATACATACATACACACATACACACACATACATATATACATATACACAGCCATGCACACGCATGCATGCATGCATACATACATACATACATATGAATATATATACATTTATTTAAAATGTAGTTGCCCTATAATGGGGAAACAATGCCCCTACTAGGCACCACATTATAACAAATGAAAAACCCAGGGCCAGGAATGGGTTGCTTCTTTATAATCGTTGATCAGTGAAGTCCCATCAATCCCTGAATGTTGAGTTTTGATTTATATGTAATTCTTGTAAGTGCAAGTTTGCTAACCCATTGCACCATTGGAGGTATGATTTATATCTTGTCATAACAAATTTTAAATATGGTTGGTGACTCACTGCTCTCCTGATAATTGGAAGCAGTCTGCTTTTGAAATAAAGATTCTTGTGAATCCAACACAAACATATTTGCTAACTGTGCATCCTCTGAGAGACTTTAAGTGTTTTTAAATGTCTCCTAAAGAGCATACACTTCCTGAATGCAGAAGTCTGGCAAAGACCACAGGCTCCTTTCCTTCTGAATTCCTCCAGCATGAGGGAACAAACCCTGACCACTCTTCACCCATCTCTTTCCTCCTGCTCTGTTCTAAGATCCTTCTGTGTAGCTTAAAGGACACAGAACAAACATCCAGTCTGCTCAGCCTGGGTTTGAGCAAAAGAACACACCCCAAGGACTGCCTCCACCCACTGACCCACTTCTGGGGTTCTGGAAGAGTTCTCATTTGCTGAGGTCACAGCAGGCTATAAGCATCCAAGGTGTATGCTTTCCTGGACACTCTTTCACCAACCAGAAGCCATGACTTCATCTACTTCTCATAAGAACAAGAATGCTAGGTCTATACAAGATTAATTAGATGCCTTGGGCAGAGTGTTGAGGGGAGTGTTCTGTTTGGTGCATCATGCCTAAGGAAGGATGCCCTTTCTGGTCAGAAGGGTGAAACTAAGCAGACATTTCTTTCAGGAGAAAAAGCCAAGGTAAACTTACTTAAGCCAAGACTTCAAAAGACATGGCCAGGGAGGAGCTTGGAGCAATGACGAAGAAGATACTTAGGGGATGGCACCTTCTATACTTTTTACTTGGCCCTAGCTGTGAGGATTCCCTCTGCCCCATTAAATACAGCATCATTTGGGGGGCACAAAACTCAGTTTCTCTTTAGATTTTGAAGATGCATCTGCTGGTTGTATTTTTCCAACTACAAAAACAAGTGACAAACTAAAACCTTCCATATTGCAATTTGAGCGATAAAGGAAGACACATACACACATGTATACATATGTACACTCACACACATCCTTACAGGCAATACTTGCAGACACACACACACTCTCATACACACACATAGCCTCATAGGCACAACTTGCACACACACACACATACACAGAGGCACAACTCATATCTGTACTGTGGTGGTTTGAATGAAAATGGCCTCACAGGCTCATAGGCAGTGGCATTATAGGAGGTGTGGCCTTGTTGGCGTAACTGTGATCTTGTTGGAGGATGTGTCACTGAGGATGGGCTTTGAGGTCTCACATGCTCAAATCTGACAAGTGTATCTCACTCTCTTTCTTTTGCCTGTGGATCAATATATAGAAATCTCACCTCCTTCTCTAACACCATGTCTGCCTGTGTGTTGCCATGCTTCTTGCCAGGTTGATAATAAACTAAACCTCTGAAACTGTAAGCCAACCCCAGTTAAATGTTTTCCTTCCTTAGAGCTGCTGTGGTCATGGTGTCTCTTCACAGCCATAGAAACCTTACTAAGACAGATGCCATGCGCTCACAGTCATGCACATTCGTATTTAGTCATTCTCCCCCTCCCTCTCTGTGTGTAAGGACACATTTTATAGGCCACTTGTTATGCAGTGGCTTGAGGATTGTCTCCACATTGAATAGTTGAGTGTCAGAGGAGGTGATCACTCCAGGCCAAGTATCAGGTCAGAGGAAACAAAGCCAGTCCCCTCACCGCCCACACCTAGCCCATGCCCCTCCATCCTCTACCCAGCCAGTCCCCTCACCGCCCACACCTAGCCCATGCCCCTCCTTCCTCTACCCAACCATGCACACCATAAGTCACACGTACAAACAACATGCACTCTCTTAGGCACAGTCACATCTATAAATATTAAAGATGAAGACCAAAGTACCTGCCTTCAGTAGAGGAAATCCATCCTGTTGTTTGCATGTTTGTGTCAGCATGTCCGCCTCACAAGCAGGGGCCTCTACAGTTACAGCTGTAGCCAAACAGAGCAGATCATCATGGCCAAGACAATGAATGGATCTTGGGGATACCCAGAGCCAACAGCTTTCCCAGGAGGGTCGAGATGGCCAGCTTGGTACCCATGTGCCTCACTAACTTGACTGTCTGGGGTTTTGCCTCCCCAAACTTTGCAATTCACTGCCTTTGGGGGAGTTGATTAGGCTCTGTCAGCAATGACATCCTGGAGCAGATGGTGACACTGTAACCACTTTGCTCCCATTCCCACCTAGAGTTATTGACCTGGCTCCATGCACAGGCACCATATTGAAAATCAAAAAGAAAGGTTCCCCAGTCCTGGTGGCCTCAAAGGTGATGCTGGCACATCCCTGCCGATGATGCTCTGTAAGTCATTTGTATTCCTTTGGCTCTCACTACAGTGAGAGCACGCAGTACAAATTCCAGTCATGCTGAAACTACAACAAACAACAACAACAACAACTTACTGGACTCCTCTGGCCAAATTCCCCTGACCATCTTGGTAGTAGCCTGCTAAGAACCATTGCTAGAGTTACATTCACTCAGTACCCATCAAGATATGGGCACCAGGCTGGGCTTCATAGGCTCAGGAGTAAAGAGACTGAATCACTATTCTCTAGAGGTCCAGGATGAGCAAATGGAAAACAACCTAATACTCATTGTGTTCTGAGCTAGGTGCTTGCAAGCCAAAGATGTCTTATATTACACTGTTTCAGAAAATGATATAGTCCTCACTTCAATAACTCAACTGTACAATTCAATAGAGGAATTCAGTTGAGATGAGTTTGCCCAAAGCCATTCTCTCTAGATGTAATGATCACAGTTTGTGAAGACCCTGTCCACCTTGAATTCCATTGGACTCACAGGGAGCAAGGTAGAACATTTGGCCAGGTGATACCAAAGTCTCTGGCCAATGGTGTCTGCATGTGGACAGTTTCTCCTTGGTACTATACTCCGTTCCATCATTTAAAAGTGGACACCCTTCAAGTTCTAGTCAGTGCTTCCTCTAACCCAGCAGCGAGAATTCTCTGTGTACCTCCATTCATGCACCTTATTTTCAGCTAGATTAACAGCTGCCCGGGGATTGCAGCTTAAGATCAAACACAGAGCAGGAATTAAATAAGTGTTGCCTCAAATGAAATATATTAAAGTTAAAGATGGTAGCATTGTGTTTTCCAAATAGGTAACATTGTGTTTTCCAACTAGGTTCACACTCACTAAGCCATAGTGTGAACAAGTCTAGGGACAAAGAAGAGTAAACAGGTCATAGGTAATGCTTGGCAGTGACATCACATCACATAGCAATTACTGCCCCTGTTACTGTTCTATGCGACTCTTTCACTTTTGTCTTCCTGCATGCTTGACTGCAGGGAACATAGCCTGGGAGACCTGATAGAGAGAGACTCTTAGTCATCCCCTGAGATTAGACAAATCCCCTCCAGAGTCACACTTTGGGAATTAACATCCCTGCTGGAGTACTTTTCACTGTGGGGAGCATTTGCAAGAGAGAAGTCAGTCTAATAGCTGGGTGGTGTGTATAGTAATTACCAGAAACAAATGAAACAGGGTGGGTAGGAAGCAAGGGGACACAACCACAGAGAACAAATCCTGTGTCGGACACAGGATCCAAACCTAAGACTGATAAGCCTTAGGGAACGACTAAGTCAGGAAGACCTGAAGACGGAAATGTTTGTACCCAAAGACCTGCTGCTGCTCCGTGGGTGAAGAGATGAATCAATAGTGGCATGGGGCCTGAGAAATCAAAACTCCGAATAACAGGAGAAACAGAGGGATCCAGCTCCATGGGAAATGGATGGCATTTCCTTTTACAGCTGGAAGTGGAGGTGGGCGATTTCCTTCCCTGCCTCTCACCGCTTCAGAGATTCTCAGCTTGCTTTCATTTCAGTGTGCAAAACTTCACCTTCCTAGTTCTAATCTGTGCCTTTCCCTTCTCTATCCTGAATTCTAAGTGAGCAAGCACTTAATGATATCCAACACACCCGAAAGATTAAAGTGGCATTTGACTCAGCAGGCATGGGTCAGGGAAAAGGATTGTTTAAAATGAGTCTGGGGTGCCACTGAGCTATGTGCCAAATGCCTGCTGCAAAGCCTTGGAAGCATCGGGGTGTGCCCTCACTGACTGGAAGCTGCTTGAACATGCTCATGGGGACAAAAAAGAGGAGGAGCTTCATGTGGGAAGTGCCCTCCACTGCATGCAGGTGCAGGAGAATGGTAAGAATGTTGCCATCTCAGTACAGGACCCTCGGGACATATAGACTCTGGAAGACTAAAGGATGGGTCCTTCTTTTAGCTTAAGGTCCAGGAAGCCAGTCTTCCACTATTGTGGAAAGGCACTCAATAACATGGACTATGTGGATTCCTCCCCTCCCTGGAGCTCAGAGGAAGAAACTCTAAAACATTAATAAAAAAAAAAAGCATAAAGAGGGTTTGACCAGAACCCAGTGACTCTTCTATGAATGGCTGAAACTGATACAATTATATTTATAGAATGAAATCCTGCAGATAAATATAAATGTGAAAGATGAAAGTAAAGTAATAGGATTGGTTTTTAAATGTGAGTATAAGAGACTAAATTCTTTCTCCCTCTCCTACCCCCTCTCTTTGCACGTGTGTGTGTGTGTGTGTGTGTGTGTGTGTGTGTGTGTGTGTGTAAACATATATACATTAGGGGGCTAGAAAGATGGTTTGGCGATTAAGAATATTGACTGCTAAATGGGGAACAGAGCTAAGCAGAGAATTCTCAACTGAGGAAATTCGCAGGGCTGAGAAACACCTAAAGAAATGTTCAACTTCCCTAGTCACCAGGGAAATGCAAATCAAAACAAGTCTGAGGTTCCACCTCACACCAGTCAGAATGGCTAAGATCAAAAACTCAGGTGACAGCAGATGCTGGCGAGGATGTGGAGAAAGAGGAACACTCCTCCATTGTTGGTGGGATTGCAAGTTGGTACAACCACTCTGGAAATCAGTATGGCGGACCCTCAGAAAAATGGACATAATA
>CM052716.1:4134792-4202400 GCA_028551405.1 Uromys caudimaculatus
AAGAAGAAGAAGAAGAAGAAGAAGAAGAAGAAGAAGAAGAAGAAGAAGAAGAATGAAGAGGAGGAGGAGGAGGAGGAGGAGGAGGAGGAGGAGGAGGAGGAGGAGGAGGAGGAGGAGGAGGAGGAGGAGAGGGAGAATGTATCAACCAGCAACCAGACTTCTCCTTTGGTTGGTGTGACCACAATTCTATGTCTTTGCAGAAATAGTAAAGGGAATTTTTTGTTTGAAATACCAGGTATGCTCCTTGACAAATACACAGCAGCTGAATGCTGAGGGGAAGTAAGGCTGTGTCCTTCCATGAGAAAGGTCAAGAGGGATAAACCCCTTCTATCTATTCGTTCCATAAGAGCATGTAACTCTGTCTATGAGGAAGGAGCCATCATGACCCAGTCACCTCTAAGAAACCCACCTCTTAAAAGTCTCCCATCACTAACAGCTGAATTGCAGTGGGGACATACTCAAAGCATAGCAGCTGTTCATCACCAGAGTACAGACCAATGAGGCATGTCAGAATTCCAACACAATGAAAAGCCAGTTGTGCATTGGCTCCAGTAAAGAGAGCTGAACACATCTCACACATCGATGTATTGAAATTGCTCCTGAGGGAGGCTCTTCCACTGCCTTGCATACATCCTGGAAATCGATGGGCACTATACTTCACTCACTTGGATGTCTGCAAGCATAATTAATTAGCAGGGATTTAAGCTGCTAGGATGAAGCTCACTTTTCATTACTCACATCGTTCTTAAAAGGCTTCGGGGAGATTTAATAATTCTTAGAGTTTTAAGGTGACTATTTCATATAATATGTCCCATCCATGGGGGGAGGGAAAACATGACTTCATCTGTCTGATCTTCTATTCACAGAACATTTCACAATGTGTTCAATGTGTGATGAAACTGAAAGTCAACATTCTTTTCTAATTTCGGAAATTTTCCACGCTGTAATTGTGATCTCATGGTTAAGGCTCATTCTTTAGCAGTCTCTCTCTGTGTGCAGTTAGAGATGACAAGAGTTAATATTAGAAATCTCGTGCCATTGAGTTCTCCCTTGTGCTGGGAACTCGATGAGATGTTAAAAGAAAAGTAATTTATGTGTATACTCTGTACTGCTTCTGCACTCTCTGAGAGGTGTCCTTCTCTGGCTCTTGCATTTTGCTTCTGACCACATTACTCATTGTCTAAGTACCTGGTCCTGATGGCGGTGAGCCTAGTCTTCAATTCTGGGGATGCCTCTCTTAGCCTCTCTCAATTCTCCAAATCTGTTTTGCCATAGTGCCATGTTGAGCAGGAAAGCAAGACTCAATTTATCCTAAAACCCTGTGTTTGATTCTTGAAGAAAGAGAGCTATTCGGGGAAGGAACTTAAGACAGAAGCCACAATAGCAGCCAGGGAAAATATCCACCTCTATATGTGTGAGTACGTGTGCACATGTATGTGTGAGTGTGTGCACACATGGCAGGTAGGTAACACAGACATGGAGGCTCCTTTAAATGTGTGCAAACAGCAACTGACACCTTTATAGCAACCATTAAAAGAGAAGCCATATAACAGACAATCACTATGGGGAGTGTGAAGAGGGGCAGAAGTAAACCCCGCACCAACTGAAGATCTCGCAGGAATAAAACCTAAATTCAGTCTTCTACACACAAAACTATTGAGTGCTTACAACAGCAAACTGAAAGATATTCTTAAGCATATAGGTCAGAAAGAGAAGAAGTTATCCCACATACACGGTTTGACATTAAAGGAAAAATAACAGCCCAAAAAATGGAGTGTATTCACAAATCCAGATGAAATTAGCATTGCACAAGTTAAAATGTATGTTGAGATTAAAACAAAGAAGTTAAACCTACAATAATCATAAATAATACAAATAAGATTAATATAAGTCCAAGTGTTACAAAGATCCTTGTTAGAGAAAAAAGGCTGAAAGTATTGGACTATTTTAAATGTAACCATGTTATAATTTCTAGGAAAAATAATAAAATCAGACATGCATATAACTTGAAAATGAATGTCTTAGTTAGTGTCTACTGTGAACAGACACCATGACCAAGGCAACTCTGATAAAGACAACATTTAATTGGGGCTGGCTTTCAGGTTCAGACGTTCAGTCCATTATCATCAAGGCAGGAATATGGCAGCATCCAGGTAGGCATTGTGCAGAAAGAGCTAAGAGTTCTGCATCTTCATCTGAAGGCTGCTAGCAGAATACTGGCTTCTAGGCAGATAGGATGAGGGTCTTAAAGTCCACACCCACAGTGACACACCTACTCCAACCATGCCACACCCACTCCAACAGGACCATACCTTCTAATAGTGCCACTCCCTGGGTCAAGCATATACAAACCATCACAATGAGGGAAGATAAAAATTTTACTTATTAATAAAAAAGAAGCTCTGAGAGAAAAGACTACAGAGGAAGCTGAATATCCTGCCACAAAGTGGGATGAGAAGTATCCCAGCAACTTCAGACTCAGCACAGTGCTCCCATGATAAGCAGTGATGATATCAGATAAACTATAATAAGCAATGTGCATACCGCATGATGGACAGATGGAGTCTGTCAGCTCTTGAGTCACTATGGAAGGCTGCGTTCACAGTAAATACTCACTGGTATAGTGCAAAGTATTAAGAGAAAAACAGAAGTCATGGGTGTGGCTCGGGCATTTGGTGGAATTATACACAGTTTAATACTCTGGTGATAGAGGCACTTTCCTCAGTCTCACAGCTTCCATCTACAAGGAAACAATGTCACTGCAGATCGCCTCGGTGGCAGAGTGATGGCCTCAAGTGCACAAAGCCCCAGCCCCCATACTCATGAAAACAGCAAAACCTCCTTAGTAAAATCAGTGATGAATGTTGTGTCTGGAGGGCAGCAATGTGAAACTTTAGTTTTCAACTAAGGAACAATATTGCTTGCTCATTTCAGTAAGGCATTAATGTACTAAGTCAGCATGGCAGGGCAGAATTAACAATATAAAGGGAGGGTACTGATGAGGACCAGGCAGGGTGGCACAGCTCACAACTCCAGAAATCAGGAGGTGGAGGAAGGAGATCTTAGCTCCTTTCAGACAGTCTGGTCTACAGTGTGTGTGGGCTCCATTACAAGTCAAGGAAGAAAGGAGGGAGATAGGAAACAATGGAGGGAGGGAGGGAGGGAGGGAGGGAGGGAGGGAGGGAGGGACGGAGGGAGGGACGGAGGGAGGGAGGGAGGGAAGAGCAGAGGGAAGGAGGAAAAAAAAATAAAAATAATGTGTGTGAAAGGGATATGATATGGTCTTTGAACCATGATTTTTACATAGGAAAAATCCATAAATAACTGATTAAAACTTACAAAATAATTTAGTAAAATTTAAGTTTGTGAGAATAAAATGTATGAAAATGAATTTCTTTTATATGAAAATAAAAAATGCTATAAAAGAAACACAAAAATGAAAACCATGTTAACAAATAATAATAAAATAATTTTAAAACATGCAGGAAGTTAATAGAAAAATCTTTTAATGTCATTAAGACATATTAGAAGAAAACCCAAGAAAATGAAAACAATCAGCTGATACACTCAATTTTACAAAGATTTTTCTCAATTTTACTTAAAGAATCAATTAAATTCAATTAGTATTATAGATACATTTTTTTAAACTTGACCAAAATACTCTAAATTTATATGGACGTTGCTACAGTTTTCATGTTGATGCTTCCTCGAGGCCCATGTGCCAAAGGACTTGTCTGCAGGGTGGCTCTGGGGAAGGTTACACTCCTTTAGGAGCTGGGAGCCTGGAGGGAGGTCTTTAGGTCTTTGGTGGCATCTTCTTGAAGAGATGTTTAGGACACCTGTTCCTTGCTCTTTTCCTCTTTGCCTTCTTGCCACCATTGGAGCACTTGGCTCTGTGCGCTGCTGTGCACATGTGCGGTCTTGCCAGCACACCCCTTTATTACCCCAATTTCAAACTAAACTGTGAGCAAAGTAAGCCTTTGTCCTCTATAAGCTCATGATCTCAAGCTTCCTTACAGTCATGGGAAGCTGACAAATCCAAGAATCTGGAGACGTTTGACTTTCTGAGTTAGTTAAGAGAAAGAGCTGTGGGGGGAGCTTGCCTACAGTATCTGAGGCTTTACTACAAAGCTTCCATGGCTGGACAGGGTGTTTTTTCACAGATAGACTATCGGAGTATAGGGAAGAAAATTGAGCCAACATACAACAAACAACATACACAATAGATCTTGACATAAGCTCAGAGTGACACTAAAGCCCTGTGAAAAAATAGTGTTCTTTCAACAAATGCTTTTAAGAGAGTTAGGTATCCACATATAATCTCACGTGACACCCAGCTCTGCTTCATGTGTGTGCTGTTATTCTCGCCTAACCCATGTGACCATGGCTCACAGAATGACCTCACAGAATGATCTACTTTTAGCAGCTTGGTTGCAGCATGCGTATGTATGTCTATTTTAGTCTTGGTTCACTAGGTGGGGTGTGTTTGTGGTCACAGATATTGAATCACAATATCTCGTGACACCTCATGGTTCTTAGCAAGGGAATTTCCACATAAGAGGTGATGAATAATAATTGAATGAGGAGCCAACAACACGTCAAAGCACTGGCTTTGACATAGAGATGGTGGTTCACAGTGCCTGCTTCAAAAACACCCTCCTTCTGGAATCCATATCTTGTGTGCAGCGCCTCAATGATGAGCACATGTCTGCCTCTGAATAATTAAGGCTTCAAGAAGCAATCCAAAAACACTCAACTTTCTCCCAATGTGGACAGAGAACACCATAATTAAGATATTTGTTGTCAAAGAAATTAGTAAGAAGTCTAGTAATAATGGATTGCCATAGTTCTTAAGATCATTAGTCCCTTTTTTCCTGCTGTAAGATAATAGACACTTTTTAAAAAATGGGATGTACAACTTTTGGTACTACCAGCAAACAGGAAGATGATGAACGGGAAGGAGCTATGGAACATGAGCTGTAATTACATGTTACATCAATTTCACCCTCTCTGGAAAGAAAGCACTTGCTACAATAGGCCAGGTTTCCCATGACCTGGGCTAGCTATACTCAGTTCTCTAGGAAATCAGCAAAAAAGGGGTCATATGCAAACAATACGTCCCGGGTTCTCAGTAACAGCCATTTCAGCCACTATTTTTGACCCAGTCACATCTCTGTCACCTAGCAACAGACAGCGTCTGTTTTCATTAGGTCACCTAAAGAGATCTCTTACCCAGTGAGCAAAAGCAGGTATGCAAAGCGTAACACAGATTCTGTAGGTGTTCTCCAGGGATGAGGGTCATGCACACCCTTTTTTATTTCTAAAAGTCTTGGGCACATATGAGTCAGCTTGGATCATCAAATGCTCCTGTTAATAAAAGTTATCACCTATTTCTCAGGCCCTTGGGCACTGAGAAGGGAAGGCTTCCAGACTCCTGGGAAATCAGAGCACTCTACAAGTCTTCCAAAAAGTTCAAGTATTCTAGTTCATCACAGAGAGACCACACATGCCCGTCCCATACCAACTCTGCCCTTAACCCTAAGAAATGTTCTTCAGCCTGGGGCAGATCCAAACCCTCACTGGCACTCATGGTGGTGGTAGAAAGGCCTCCCATGACTTCTCTTGGGAGCCCACTGCAGGCTGCTTACATCCACCTCTTTCCTGGTGGGTGACCCAACAGTGCTCTCCAGCTGCTGACGAGTCTCAAGTGTGAAGTCAGCATCAGCCAGGATCTGGATTTACCAGAACTGCTCTAGCCCTGCCTGACCTTTTAATGTCACTCAGGGGACATATGACATGGTGGCTCTGGCTGAGGGAAAGAATGCATCAGGCATGATCCCCATTGAATAGAGATGATCCCATGTCTGTCCTTGTAGGTCAGATTCCTTTATAGTCACCTATTTCTGTATCCATCAACTAGGTCTGTCTGCAGCAGCAATGAAGGTCACAAGTTGTCCTGTAGTTCTCACAGAGGTAGTGACTAACTCTGTCCTCTCTCTTACCAACACATCTAACCACCTTCTTCATATCTGAACAAGAGTTAAGGAAGGAGAGCAAGTAAAACACTCAGTAATGGAGACTTGATGAGAGAGTGAGAGAGAGACAGAGACAGAGACAGACAGAGAGAGAGACAGAGAGAGAGAGACAGAGAAAGAGAGAGAGACAGAGAGAGAGAGAGAGAGAGAGAGAGAGAGAGAGTAGCAGGAAGAGAGAAAGGACAGAGGGACAGATAAAAGAAATCAGACAAGTATCAGGTCCCATGTCTTGCCACTTAAATAGCTTCGAAATCCCACCATGTCTTGAGCCGTTTCATAAGGAGAACTGTCAGTGATAAAGGTTCACGGGTTTGTTCATGGTATTCAGGGAGATCAGAGGAAAATATAATGTTGTAACAGGATTGACAAGGAGCTTTGGAACGCCACAGAACACAGTCATATGCATGGCCTGGAGTTACAGATATCCACAAGCCTTTCTTAAAGAGATTTTTGAGTGAAACAATTCAAAGGGACCATGTCAGAACATACACCTTCTTCAGGATCTCAGAATAAGCTGAAGATCAATTAGTGTTCCAAGTGTGACAGGGTACACTCCCAAGAATGTCCACTGAGAGCCTCAAACTGTGTGTGTGTGTGTGTGTGTGTGTGTGTGTGTGTGTGTGTGTGTGTGTGTGTGTGTTATATGTGTACATGCAAGGGTGGGTGCACCTGCAGAGGCCAGGAGAACATCTCTTTCTGCCTTATTATTATTATGATGGATCTCTCATTGAATCTGAAACTCAATGTTTTTCTACTAGATCAGATAAGAAGTGAATTCCAACTTTCTTACTTTCAGCTGTGTCTATGTGGGTTCTGAGATGCAAACTAGGTCTTCATGCCTGTGAAGCAAGTGCTCTTACACACGGAACCATCTCCCCAGCTACGGTGGCTTAAATGAGGAATGGCCTCCGTAGTCTCCAACATTTGAACACTTGGTCCTCCATTGATAACACTGTTTGGGGAGGTTTAGGAGGTGCAGTCCTGACATGAGAGGTAGACTTTGACAGTGTAAAGACGCATACCACTTTTGGTTTTTCTCTGTGCTTCATGCTTGTGTTCGAAGATGTGAGTTCTAACCTTCTGCCACTTGCTGCCACGTTGGACTCAACACTCCAGTACTGCAAACCCAAATAAACTGTTCTATCAATACATTGTCTTGGCCATGGTGTGTTACCACAGCAATGAAACAAATCAGCTCATTCCCAACTTCTTATTGTGCTGTTCTAGGCACTCACTTGAAGCATACTATATCTCTAAACCCCACTGGGCCACCTCCCAGTGAAACACCAGCTCCCACACTGGCGGTTTATAGTTCCTTCCCGAACACTGCATCTCAGCTGACATCATACAGTTCATCTGGGGTTCATGGTCAGTCACTTCACTTCATGCTGTATCTCCTAAGAATCCACTCGTGTGATGATGCAGGTGGCTGGTTGAGCCTGATCTCTGCTTCCTCTCTCTAGAGCACAGGGCCTCTAGGCCCATCTAGTTTCTAACAATTTAAAGAAAGCACTCACCATCCATCTGGGTTCAAGTCTAAGTGCACAAGGCTCTATCCCAGCCATGATAACCCTTTCACTACCTTGTCACTCTGTAAGATACAGCTGGCAGGTAACCTTGACCCTGTGAGTGACTCCCGAGTGCTGCAATAACACTCAGCACAAAAGAGTTGCTCTAACAAAGCACCTACTTCGAACCTTATTGAACCTTATTTTTAAGATCTAGTCACATTAAATTCATATCAGGTGTCGCATGGAACCTGAAAGTAAAGTAGGCAGAGCCAAGATTTGCATCAATATTCCAGGATTAACAAGTTCCAATGGCGTGCACTGTGTGAAGATGTAATCAAGTCAGATGGGCAGATGGGAACACAGCCACCAAGCCCACGCTGTGTAATTAAGTGGTAAATTGACTAAGTCAATCAATATTCTAGGAATGATCAGAGCCGTTCATCCATAGCTGGGGGGGGGGGAAGCAGAAACACCATCTCTGTCTCTGTCTATCTGCGAAGGTTTCAAGGCAAAAATAGCTCTAGAGGACAAGTAGACCGCATAAGGCTCCTGGATAAAACAGAGTTCTCTGGTACAGAAGTAGATTAAACATACAAGGGGCAGCTCAGATCATTCCCCATACTCCCACCCTCAATAGGTAAAGAGCAAACATGGCGGCCTGAACCACAGTCACCAGTCACCAACTGAGAAGGTGGTCTCATCATTGGGGTGAAGCTCCCACTTGGAGGAAAAGAATCTTACATGTTACAACAATCTGTGAACCTTCACAGCTCAGTACTAGTCAGCAGAATCTATTCCTTAATATCTAACTTAACTCATTAGATTAAATTAAAGATGTCTCCTTAGGTGGTTGATAATGAAAACAAGTTCATAACCACAGATGCAAGCCTCTCTAGAAAAAAGTCACCCGACACTTTCAGCAAAGATGCAAACTTTCCTTCATCAGAAGATACTGTTGGGGAAATCAGAGAGTGTGGGAAGTTTTTGGAAATCATAGATTCAGCATACGTCTTATATCTCTGGTAAATCTCTGGAACATTTAAATTCAACAATAAAAAGACAAATAGTCAAGTTAAAACACAAGCAAAAGATTCAGACAGACATTTATCTGGAAAAAGTTTGTCAGCTGTACACACACACACACACACACACACACACACACACACACACACACACAAGATGTGTAATATCATTGGTAGTCAAGGAACTACAACAGAGCTACACTTGACACTCATTTAGGATAGATCTACATCCATGGAAATGTGTTACCCTAATGTGGTAAAATGGTACCCCACCCCCATGGTAAGCAGTTATAAAGCCTAAAGTTGAACATAAAATTGCTGTATACCTTAAAAAATTGAAACATATTCACAGGAAAGGTACACACACACACACACACACATACACACACACACACACACACACACACACACACACACACACCACAGTAGTGACATTTACAACAGCAAAGAGTAGAAATGACCCAAAAAATCTATCCGTGGTTGTAGAGATAAACAAGATCTATTGCATTCATAGAGAGTATTGTTTTTATTTTATTTTTGGAAGCCCAAGGGATTTTTATTAGAGTTTAAAAGCAAAATCCCAGTGCATACAAGCTGCAGATTTTGCCAGTTACTCAGAAGAGGAGACTGGGAAGGGAAGGGAGAGAAGTCAATCAGGCCATCTGAATCAACTCAACATGGAGGTCAGCCACATGACAGACAAACAGCAGCATGGTGGGAAGAAAGCTTCGCAGAAAGAGTAAGAAAACCCAAGTACCAGAGGAGGAATTCTTAGGCTCTGGCTAGCATCTGAGAAGAAGAGACAGAAGAGAGAAAAAGGAAAGGTTATGTCTTTCTGAACGAAGGCAGACCTAGACAAGCTTAGGAAGACATTGTATAGTCACACACACACACACACACACACACACACACACACACACACACACACACACACACACATACACAAATGGATACACAGCTCAGCATAACAGATGGGAAAGATAACTGTGCTAAGTGAAAAAGCCAGTCAGCAAACATGGGTCACATGACTCCACTAGAACAGCATGCATTGTGTGATTCCACTTAAAGAGCATGTCTGTCCTAGACAAGTCAATCCATGACAGGAAACAGATCAATCGCTACCCAGAGCTTAGAGGAGAGAGTTATACAGTATCTGTCCCAATGTGTACATTTCTCTTTGGGGTGATAAAAAATGCCTACACTTGAAACAGTTATTACAGTTGTCTGACCATCTTAATACGATAAAAATCATTGAAATACATAATTTTATGTGGTCGGTTTTATAATATGCAAATCAAGTCTCAATTAAAATAATTGATCTAATCTGTTTTTGTCTGAACAAACTTGATAAGAGCTGGCACAGCTTTAAAATACGGAGGAGGGAGTGTGGAGATCTCCATGAAGAGATTGCCCCTGGATTCTACCACCCCTCATCATCTCACCCCAGATCCCACACCATCCTCAACTTATGCACTCAGTCTGTGAGCTCAAGTCAAAGATACATCTGGTCACCAGGGTGCTGAGCTGAGCCCCAATCTCCACCTGTCCCTAGTCCCTCTCAGTCCACAGTCCCACCCCATCCCCACTCCCACTGCTCTCTGAGTTCACCTCCTTTTGTTCCAGCATCCCCATGCACAAAGGACATCTGGTCACCCTGCTCTGCGCAGCAGCCCCCTTTTATTCTTGAGAATTCCTCTCTGTCACCAGAGGAAATCACTTCCCTCCACCTCTTCCTCATCATTGCTGGTTTTCCCAAGTAGGGCAGCCCTGGCTCTCCATAGACAACTCTCTTCTCAAATTGCCCCTTTCCCTCAATTTGTGGACTCTCCAATGGGCCCCCTCATTTACTGGCCTCTCATTAGGGAAATAGGCATGGAGATTTAGCTAAAGTCTTTCTGTCTACATTTTAATGCCAACCCTTGCTAATTCAACCATCTTTCCCCTCTAAGGGGTTTGCCTCCTTAGCCCCACAGACCAGCAGGCCTTCCCTCCTCCCTAATGAGCAGCTCCTAATGCTAATTGAGCCTCCACCTGCTCCTGCCCTCACTCAGCCTGAGGGATGCTGTCTGCATCCTGCAGACTGCATCCAGGCTATTGTTGCCCCACCCTAGGAAGTCAGCCAGATTGTGAGGAACCAAACTTCTCCCTCTCCCCCCCCCCCCCCCGCCTCCCTCACCCCCCCCTTGCCCTCTCTTCCTCCCCCCAGCACAAAACAAAAGTGCTAAAAGCAATGCCAGAGAGAACTATGAACTATCCTCCCCTTTTGAAAGCTAGTTTTCTATTTTGTTTTAAATTGATTTGGATTAGTGCTTACAACAGGAATATGATGCCAATTGTTTTCTCTGTCACTCAAACAATGTCTCAGTGTGTGACTGGGAAGATGTGCTCCACAGACTGGGAGCTGCCTGCAATGTGACCTGATAAAGGTTCTCTCTGGGTCGCTTCTTTATTTTTAAGATTTATTGGTGTGGTTGGTTGGTTGTTTTTTGATGTGTGTGTGTGTGTGTGTGTGTGTGTGTGTGTGTGTGTGTGTGTGTGTGTGTGTGTGTGTGTCTACATGCAGGTATAAAAAACATAGATGATGCCTGCAGAGGCCAGAAGAGGGTGTTGAATCCTCTAGAGATGTGATTACAGATATTTGCAAGCCCCCTGGCATGGATTCTGGGGACCAAACTATGGTCTTTTGAAACACTGAGTAACAAGCACCCTAAACCACTGAGCCATATTTTTCTGACCTTTTTCTGACCATTCTCTGTCTCTCTCTGTCTTTCTCTACCTCTCTCTTTCTCTTTCTCTCTCTGTCTCTGTGTATGTGTCTCTGTCTCTCTCCCTTCCCCTTCCCCCTCCCCAGCTCTTCCTCTCTCTTACTCTCTCTGTCTTAGACATGATATTTTTACACAGCTCTGGCTATCCTGAAACTGTTTAAATAGACCACGCTAGCCTTGAACAGCCTGCCTCTGTCTCCTGGGTGCCGGGATTAAAGGTGTGCACCCCTATGCCCAGCTTCTCAGACCCATTCTTAACACCCTGTCTTTGTCCACCTTTTGTTTAACTACATGGTGACTGGGCATTTTTCTTTTTAGTTGGTGTATAGTCATTGTACATAGTACTGGTCTTCATAAAGACATGTCCACGTGACTGTATAACGTACTTATATTTCCCCCACACTCCCCATTGTTTCTATCTTCCACTAATCTTCTTTATCCCACTATTTTCATGTCTACTTTCATATCCTTTATACAGAAATTATGAACTATACCAATGACTGAGTGAATATGTGGCATTTGTCTTCCTGGGTCAGACGCAATCGTCTTAATATGATAATTTCAAACTGTATCCATTTTTTTTTCCAGTAAGCAAAATCATTGCATTATTCTCCATGGTTGAATAAAGTTCCATTGTGTGTATATAATGCATTTTCTTTATCCCTTCCTGTGTTGATGGACACCTAGATGATTTCATAATTCATCTACTGTGAGTGGTGCTGCAATAAAAATCAGTGTGCAATATCCCTGTGATCCACTGACCTAGAGTCCTGCAGAGGTTAAGCTGGGTCACATAGTAGATCTATTTTTATTTTTTTTGAGTGACCTCTATATTGATTTCCTTAGAAATATTTGATTTCCTAGTCTACTTTGCACCCCTACTACCAGTATATAGAAGTTTGCTCTTCTCTGCATCCTTACCAGCATTTAGTGTTTATTTGTTTTCCTCTTATTTATTTACTTTACATAGTCCTCTCCTCTAAATCCCTCCCTCTTACCACCCCCAATCCACCCCTCCCCTCCTCCTCAAAAAAGAAGAGGTCTTCCATGAATATCAACCAGGTTTTGCACTTCAAGTTGCAGTAGGAGTAGGCACATCTTTTGAGACCAGACAAGGCAGCCCAGCTAGGGAAAAGGGATCTAAAGGCCTCCCATGGATATCAAGCAGCCCTGGCATTACCAATTTGAGGTAAGACCAGGCACATCTTCTCCTACTGTGGCTAGGCAAGGCAGCCCAGTTAGGGGGGAAAGGATCCAAAAGTAGGTAGCAGAGTCAGAGACAGCTTCCACTACCACTGTAGGAGTCCTACATGAAGATCCAGCTGGATAACAATTCAATCTCTATGAGCCCCTATGGGCCCAGGTTAGTTGACTCTGTAGGTTTTCTTGTGGCATCCTTGACTCCTGGCTCCTAAAATCCTTTCTTCTCTTCTTCCACAATATTCCTCAAGCTCCACCTAATGTTTGGCTGTGGGTCTCTGCATCAGTTTCCATCAGTTGCTGGGTGAGGCCTCTCTGATATAGTTATGCTAGGCTAGGCTCCCTGCCTAGTATAGCAGAATATCAGAATATCGTTACTAGTGTCAGGGGTGGGCTCCCTCTGGTGGCATGGGACTCGAGCTGAGCCAGTCATTGATCAGCCTTTCCCCCAAATTCGGCTCCATCTTCTACTTCTGCACATCTTATAGAAAGAACAAATGGTGGGTCTGTTTTTGTGGCTGTGTTGGTGTCCCAGTCCCTCCATTGGAAGTCTTTTCTGGTTACTGGAGGTAGCCATTTCAGGCTCCATATGCCCTATTGCTAGGAGTCTTAACTAGGGTCATCCTCATGGATTCCTAGGAGTCTCTCTTGTTCTAGGTTTCTTGCCAATGATGCCTTCCCCAAACCCACTTTTCTCCCCTAGTACTCTCTCCCTCTACCCTCCTTCACCTCAGAATCAGTTTTCTTAATGACTGCCATTCTTACTGGGGTGACTTAGATTTTAATGTCATTTTAGTTTGCATTTTCCTGATGGCTAGTGATGTAGAACATTTTAAAATGTATTTGGCCATGTATATTTCATCTTTAAATAAATATCTGTTTATTTAATTAATAACCAACTTATTCATTAAGTTGCTTGATTTCTTGGCTTTTAGGGTTTTCAGCTCTTTATATATTTTAGATATCCATACTCAGTGATATGTGTAGTGTGATGGCTTGAATATGCTTGGCCCACGGGAAGTAGCACTATTAGGAGGTGTGGCCTTATGGCAGTAAGTGCAGTCTTGTTGGAGGAAGTGCTTCACTGTAGGGGTGGGCTTTGAGGTCCTGTGCTTAAGCTCTGCCCAGGGCAGAAGAGACCCTATTCCTGGCTGCCTTTGGATCAAGATGTAGAACTCGTGGCTCCTCCAGTGCCAATTTAGCCTGCACAATGCAATGCTTCCCACCATGATGATAATGGATTGAACCTCTCAAACTGGTACCAATTAAACGTTTTCCTTTTTAAGAGTTGCCTTGGTCATAGTGTCTCTTCACAGCAATAAAACCCAAACTAAAACTAAGACAGATGGTTAGGTAAGTTTTTCTCCCTCTGTATAGGGTGTGTTCATTTGATTGGTCCATTTTCTGCTGCTCTGATGGAATGTCACAAATTGGGTAATTCATAAACAATAGTGTGTATTTCCTGCACAGCTGCACAGGCTAATGAATTCCAGATTGGGTATATGTTGAGGACTCTCTTGTGTGTCAAAACATTGCAGAAGATGAGAGAGAGAGAGTGAGAGAGAGAGAGAGAGAGAGAGAGAGAGAGAGAGAGATTGTCTTGATAACTATCTCACTACAATGCTCCTATAGTCTAGTCACATTTCACAGGTCTCTATCTCTTGCTATGACAACGTCAGTTAAAACATCTGCATGGGCTCTAAATGGAACACAGAGGATGGGACCCTCTGTCCATCAGCATCGTGTTCAGAATGCTTCCCATACAAATTTCCTGAAGTACTGTAAGAGGAGCTTCCTTATGATCAGTCTTTAACCGTACCTGACCTGGGGACAAATGTTCTTGTTTTCCTTATGCCCACTCCACGCAATGGTATTTTGCATATTTGAGCTGCTGTCTTCAGAAGTCCTCCCACTTCAGCCTTCAGAAGCATCCCTCCCCATACTGATTTCTGAAGGTCCACTAAGAGTTAACAGTCTTCTCAACTTGTAGCGGCCTGTTTGCAATGACCAGACTATGTCAACTCCTTTCTTCACTGTATCTTCTCCTCATGCCTTTCTTGTTTCTCCAGATCTAGTCTTGGAATGTCATGTCCACATCCACAGAAATCAACTAGGTGGAAATTCTACCATGTGGGCAGATTCCCTGCACTCTTTAAACTTAACTGAAATCAAAGGCCTTAGCTGGCAAGAAACTGTGCAAGGATGAAGTGTTTTCTTTGGCCTACTGGCTAATAGGGTATAACTGATTACTGAAAGGATAGACGGGGAAGTCCCCACTGCAGCCAACTGACTGTCCTGGCACATTTGGGACTTTGTCCTAAATGCTAACTAAGGGTCTGTGATTGCATTTTCCTGTTCCTATACCTGGGTCAATTGCCCCCATGTTTCCTTGTGACAGCACCATCTTTATTGCAGGCTTACTCCATATGCTAAGAAATTATATGGGGATCAAATGCTCATTGGCATTAGACAATAACTCCCAATTGTTCTCAATGGAAGGATTTTATCTGAATATACTTGCTGATTTACATGAATTTACATCTAAAATGCAAATCGCAGAGTCTCCCAGTGGGGAGCCAAAGGAAACCTAACGGCAGCTAGTCTCCTCCTTTATTTAAAAAGCAAAGGTTCCATTTGGGTTTTAGAGTAGAAAAAAAAATAAAATAATAAAGCTCTGTCCATAGGCAGTAGCCTACACAAAATGTAAAACAGCCTGAGGTGTGCACAGGGCCCCTTTATCTTGCCCCATGCTGTCTGGACTCCCCATCTTCCATCTGCACCTGATTTACATGGCTCCCCTCTCAATTGCCTGTCAGCACAACCCAGGAGAGAGTCAGTGCTGGGGGAGGGGCTGATGCTTTTGCAAAGGAAACCAGGAGGCTGAGGCTAGTGCTAACAGGGACCACTGGGTAGTCTGGTCACTTTCTGCAGAGAGCACACGTCAGTCAGTTGGACATTTTTAAGCTCAACGCTTATACCAGCGATTCTTAGATTCTTAGAAGAATCATAATTCCATATACCAATGGAATTATGATTGATGTAGCTAAAGTAGGCATGATTAACTCTCTGTGTATATTTGGACAAAGTCTCTGTGCTGCTCTTAGATGTTCATGGTGAGTGAGAACATCTATCTAGTGATTAAAATCTGACTTGTTATCTTTAAAACTGAAGAGAACACTGTATGTATATGAAGGTGTGACAGGTGCAGCCACTGTTGCCTGCCCAGGCCCCTTCCTGCTGGCCCTTTATGAATGGACCAAGGGTCAACAAAGGCTCCAACTAAGCCTTGCTGAACAACCCAGGAGGCAGAAAGTAGAGACTTTACTATCTCGGTCATCCCAGAGGGGCAGGGAAGAGGACACACCTTAGGCAGTAGACACAAGTTCTTCTTCCATGGGAATCCAATACTCAGGCTGAATTAATAGCAGACCTTGAATGACTGCAGGTAGGCCTGCTCTTAGAGCTGAGCCACTGCAGACCAACAAGCACCATGGAGAACAACGGGGAGGGGAGCATCTGCATGACAGGAGGAGAAACCCACAACCCCTTTCTCCTCTCTGACCACAAGGTCTGTTGGATGGTCATAGGGTCTCTCCTTCCACAAAGTGTGCCCCAGGGAGTCAAATTCAGATCCTTGAGTTTGGCAGCAGGTGCTTTTATTGGTGTGGAGAGACACCATAACCAAGGCAACCGTTATAAAACCAAACATTTAATTGGGGCTGGCTTACAGTTTCACAGATTCTGCCCATTAGCATCATGGTGGGAAGCATGGCATGGTGCAGGCAGACTTGGTGCTGGAGAAGCAAAGAGTCCTACATCTTTCTCCCAAGGCAGCCAGGAGGAGATTGTCGCATTGGAAGCAGCTTGAGCTTAGGAGACCTCACAGCCAGTCCCCACTGTGACATATTTCCTCCAATAAGGCCACATCTCCTAATAGTGCCACTCTCTGTGGACCAAGCATTCAAATGACTGAGTCTCTGAGGCCCAAACCTATTCAAACAACCACATAGTCCTGTGACATGACAGCTTTTGTGAAGGCAAGCAGCTCTATGCACATGCCAGGAGCCAGGACAGTCCCTGTCCCTCCTCACACATTCTCTCTGATACTCCCCATCTAAGCAACAAGTCCTTTGCTTGTATTCTGATTTACAACTTCTAGGGGTGTTCCTGCTTAGGTTAATTTGCATTCCACTGACTTCACTGAAGTTGAGACTTTCAGGTGTTTATAAATCATTTATACTTTCATGTCTCTGGAATTACTATTCAAAACTATACCCCTTCATCTTTGAAGTTGTTTGTCTTTCTTGGTACAGTTATAAAAGGTCTTAATGTGCTGGAAGTCTGCCCTCCTTAACCTGAGCTCAGGGACCACCTGGACAGCAGTCTTTGCTGTGTGCAACCCCAGCCTAGCTCTCTGAGTCTTCTCCTCTATACAGGTAGAGTCTCCACCTTGCAGGGACACTGAAGGACACATTGGACTTACAGAACTCTTTACCACACAGGTTAATTTACTATAAGCTGGCATGGTTTTTTTATTTAGTGTACAAATATTTAGACTAATAATGTTTTGACGTTACCTGTTGTTAAAGCCTCCACACCTCCAGAAAGAAGTATTCATTTGCTTCTGACCTGCCTTCCCCTGAGCAGCTACACAGCGTTGAACCTTGAGGGAAGCTCCCAAAGGCTGTCATCTGTGTAGCCCCTGTGCCCACCCTGGCCTACACGTTCATGACCTCCTCAAAATGAGTTTCATGTGTTTGTCCAGAGAAGATTACAAATCTGAGGGTAGGAGCCAGGGTCCTGGGACAGAGCCCACAGCAGTTCTCACCTGAAGGGTCCTCCTCCTCAGTTGAGAGTGGCTCACACTAGTGAACTTAAGCAGCCAGAAGCAATTTAAAAGTGTTTGATTTCTTCAGTATTATCCAGAGCTTCCTTGAGGCTTAAAATGCAGATTTGAAATACATCAAAGGGCTGTGGAGAACAGGCTGCTCTAAGTTACTACTTACTGTGTGAAACCATAACTTCCTGTCTCTGCCTTGTCCTAGGAGGACTCTTTGTCTCCAAGTTAAGAGGAGCACCACCTGCCCTGTGAGGATACCTAAGGCTCTATCACCTCTATAGTACCATCCTGGAAGCATGAAGGAATTATGTATTCCCACATATAAAAGTAGCACCTAGAAACATATCAAAGTAGATGGGACTGTACAGGCATACCCAAACCATATAAGACTAAGAACTTACCAAATACCAGATGGAATAAGGGGGCAGCACCCTATACCTCGTAAAACCATCTGACATGGTGACTCTACATCCTCATCAACCTGTCATCGGGCCATCCCATAGGCGCATCCAGGAACTGCCAGGCACAGAGCTCCTGATGGTCCCACAGCTTCAGTTAGCATGGTTCCTGTTGCTAAGCAACAGAAGTGCTGGAACTGTCATCCGTCATCTGTCATCCATCAGTCCAGGTCATGTGCCTCACCTCTATAGACCTCTACTTTTTCAACTTAGTTCAACCCTGCTGCTATGAGACTCTGAGCCGCAACTCCAGCTCTCCAACTGGATCAGTACATAACCACCCTTAGGGTATAACCACCCTCAGGGATCAGTATATAACCACCCTCAGGGATCAGTACATAACCACCCTCAGGGACTTCTGAGCATCAGTTCTTTCCCTCCAGGAAGGCCTTTTTAACCCTTTAGCAGTTCTCTCTCTCTCTCAGTCTCTCTCTCTCTCTCTCTCTCTCTCTCTCTCTCTCTCTCTCTCTCAGTCTCTCTCTCTCTCTCTCTCTCTCTCTCCCTCTGTGTGTGTGTGTCAGTGTGTATATGAGTGAATGTGTGTGAGTGAATGTGTGTGTGAGAGAGAGAGAGAGAATGTGTGTGTGTGTATGTTTGTGTGTGTGTAGTACATGTGTGTGAAGATGTGTTCCTTAGTACAAGTGCATGTGGAGGCCATAGGCTTATTTCAGGATGTTTTTCTCAGTCATTTACTGTACTGGCTGGTTTTGTGTATCAACTTGACACAAGCTGGAGTTATCACAGAGAAAGGAGCCTCCCTTGAGGAAACGCCTCCATGAGATCCAGTTGTAAGGCATTTTCTCAGTTAGTGACCAAGGGGGGAGGGCCCATTGTAGGTGGTGCCATCCCTGGGCTGGTAGTCCTGGGTTCTATAAGAGAGCAAGCTGAGAAAGGCAGGGGGAGCAAGCCAGTAATATCCTTCCATGGCCTCTGCATCAGCTCCTGCCTCCAGGTTCCTGCCCTGTGTGAGTTTCGGTCCTAACTTCCTTTGCAATGTGAAAGTGTAAGCTGAATAAACCCTTTCCTCCCCAACTTGCTTCTTAATCATGATGTTTTGTGCAGGAATAGAAACCCTGACTAAGACACTTTCCTTAAGTTGCTGACATAGGGTGCGCTCTCCTCTCTTTCTCCCTGCCTCCATCACTCCTTTCCTCCCTCCCTCCCCTCTCTCACTGAACCTGGAGCTTGCTGTTTGAACTAGGCTGACATGCCACAGAGCCCCTGGATCCTCCTGTCTCCATGACTAGGGTTACAGAAGTATGTCTCCATAGCTGACTTTTCTCATGGATGCGAAGGGCCAGAGTTTAGCTCCTCCCATCAAGCACATCTCCAGACCCATAAAGGGATTCTCAAGGACTAATGGTTAGTCTTTCTCACTGCCCTTGGTGTCTAGAGGATCTAGTGTCCTTCTCTGAGTGTCCTTCTCAGTGTTTCTGACACTTTATTAGGAACAATTTCTGGCTAATTGTTCTGCTTTGTCATTGACTGCTTTGGTAAGTAAAAGCAATAGGAATTAATGGAATTCCTTTGTATTTAATTGCTGAATTACTGTTTTAACTGAGGTCGCAAATCATTTTGGCAAATATACATTGTTATGCTTTTTATTGCCGATGAATCAGGAAATTAAATTAATGATTAAATAGATTAACTCTGACTAACGATGATAATTGGTACTGACTGCTTTCGTCTTCTGATGAATGAAAGGACCATCTTCCTGCCTGCCTAGGTTTCATCAGAATATTGTCCAAAGTAAGAAGAGAAAAAAAACACAGGGATCCCCACAAGTGGCACTCCCAAACCACCCAGTCTCACAGGCTACATGCTGACTCTAGACACATACTCCTTTGGTTCACATCTATTTTATTCATGATTCTTATTAACTGAGGGATCAGAATGAAAACATTTTATAAAACAGAACTTTCCTGCTAAATCCAATCAATGATCTATTTTCAAAAATCCTCGAATGCCACCAAGACAATGCCCAAGATGTGTTTGTTTACCTCAAATTGAACATGGTTAGAACATTCTGACTGTCGTACCAGGATGTGCTGCCAAACCTATGCCCTAGGGGCCATGCCCTCCTGCAGTCTTCCAGCTCTGAAGTCTTCCAGGGCCTTCCTTCAGGAAGGAGAACTTCCCAGAGGATGCAGCCTGGCACCTGGGGCTCCATGCCCCTTCTCCACTCTCCCATCTCTCCCATGTACTCTCCACTTCTCTAGGGGCCCTCTCACCCAGGCTTCTAGAACACAAGTTGCAAGTAAGCCACCTCTACCAACTTGTCCAAGCAGCCATTGTGTGGCTTCCAGCTTTCCCCCCACAGATGTGGACCCTAGCAGCCTTCCAGAGGGAAATCTCCATCTCATTGTTGCTTCCAGGAAATCTGGGTGGCTCCCAAAGCCAGGGAACCTCACAGAGTCGGTTTTGTTGTTGCCAATGTCTATCAAACTGAGCAAGTTCCCTGGGTGATGGGCCAGGTACATGTTTTAACATTATGCGAATAGGAAATTCTCATCTAGAAAGGCATGGAGGGGCAGCCATCTTAATTCAGCCTTTTCCATTCACAAAACTTAAAAGGTGAAGGGGAAACAGTCACTGCCCAGACAGGAAAGCCAGAGCCTGAACGATAAACAAGAAGATGGCTAAAAAACCTCTGTGTGAAACTCATGACTCAATATGTATTTACATGTGTGTTTATAAATATAGGGTGACATATGTATGTGATGTAATACTTTCTTAAAAGATTTTCATCTGTGTCTACAATGTCCTTCAGCATTTCATAGTCATCCTCCCAATTTCCCCTGGGCTTCACCCCCAACACATCCCCCCCAGTGTTTGCCTTCCATAGATGGATGGATGGATAGGTAGACAGATGATAGATGGAAGATAGATAGATAGATAGATAGATAGATAGATAGATAGATAGATAAAGTAGGTAGATAGGTACATAGATTATTGGTTGATAGAAAGATGATTGATTGATAAGTAGATAGATAAATAGATGATAGATAGATAGATAGATAGATAGATAGATAGATAGATAGATAGACAGATGATAGATAGGGAGGGAGATAGGTAGATAGATAGGTAGATAGGTAAGTTGGTAGATAGATAGATAGATAGATAGATAGATAGATAGATAGATAGATAGACAGACTGATACATGCATATGCACACACACCAGTGCGTACAGTTACTACAGGAGAGAAGCTTGGACATATATAAGAATGTCAAATGACAGGAACATTAGAACAAGCCCGTCCTGAGGCTGTAGACAGATGTGAACGCTAGGCTGTGTAAGTCAGTTCCATTTGGCTATATGCCAAGATCAGACAGAAGACTCTCAGGCAAGTGCAATTGTTCCTAATGTAGAGCAGGACCGTTTCTACCCCAGCCCTGCCCCAGCCACTGAAGCAGGACCTTCCTCACTACATCCTCTGCTGGCCACTGAAGCCAAACCTCCTCACTGCATTTCTACCCTGGCCACTGAAGCAGGGTGCTATTGAGTTCCTCCATGCCTGTGTTCCTTCCTCAAACTCTTGGAAACAACTTCAAAAAGGGTGATTTTTCACTCGGTAACCAAATAGATCAATCTGCCCTTGGAAGTGGACAGAGACAAAGGAGAGAATGTGGCTAAATAAATGCCAGAGTAGCCAGGTGGAAGACATAGGACCGATGGAGAATACAACACTGCCGTTCATAACTAAATAAAAGCATGTGACACTGTAGGGAAGGTGGGGGCAGGGATGGCAAATTGTATGGGAACAGAGCTCACTGCCAAAGACAACTCCATCCCAAGCTGGGGAGTAGAGGTGCTCAGATTAGTGGGCCATCATAGCCTCTCGTTGGGTCTTAATAAACCCATCTTGAAATGGTTTGTTCTCTTTTTAATCTCCTATTATCAAAGAGAACTTGAAGTATTTGTGGGAAGGCCACAAGTGAAGAAGATTATGTGGCTTCAGATCCAGCCAGACAAAAGTGTGTTAAGAAAGCCCGGTGGGGAAGGGACACAGAACAGAATGAGGGCAAATCACTCTTTCAGAAGAAAGAAGACAGCTTAATGTGCTTACAGAGCTGTGTGGGTGTGACAGAGACCACGTTTTCAGCCGCCTGTACACAATGATGTCTGACCATCCCTGATCTCCTATGTTACAACAGACGTTGTCAGATTGGATGAGCACATATCCTAGGCTGTCTTATCAAGAAGCAGTCTCAGTTTTCTTCAGTGTAGCCACTGGCCAGGTATCTGTGCTCCTGTAAACAGCCCCTCCTCCACGCTGCTATCTTCAACAATGATGAACCTCAGTGCACCACACTCAGACATAAACTGAAAGTGGAAAGGGGGCTGGGGGCTAGTTAGAAACAGAAGGGAATTAGGGGGTGTGGGAAGGGGACCAGAGAGGGTAATGAGGGATGAATATGATCAAAGTACATTAAATGCCTTATGAAAATATCATAACGAAACTGTTATTGTATATAATTAATATACAGAATTAATATATGCTATCAAACACATTTTTAAATAACCTGAGCAGGCTCATAGGTTAAATCCCTTATGTTTTCACAGAGGACCCAAAGATTCCCAACATCTAAGTGAGACAGCTCACAACCACCTACAACTCCAGCTCCAGCGGTATCCAAAGCCTCCGGCCACCACAAGCACCTCCACACATGCAGACAGCCACACTAAGACACATACAAATAATTTTTAAAATATTAAGTAACCATCATAGCAAACATCTCAGAAGACAGGAAGTGGCTCCTCCCTCTGCGCTGACAACATATCTGGGCCAGCTGTTTCCAAAGCCACCTGCATGTGACAGTCCTGAGCACAACTTCAAAACCCGCTCACATCAAGTCCCACAGTGTCTTTGCTGTGGGGCACGGCTGGGATCTGAAGTTCACAGATTTTGATGTGGAGACAAATCTGTGAAGCAAGTCTTTTATTTTTTTTTTTTTTCTGAATGTTGGTGAGCCAGGATACATGTGAGTACTTGCAGAGGTTGTGGTAATGGTGGGGGCGAGGGGCAGATCAACCCTCTCAAGCCTATTGTGCTCTTCAGAGACTGAGCCAGGCCAGAAGACACTTCTGGGTATCCCCATCCCAGTCACAAGTAAAGACTGAGGCAGAAGGCAGCTCTGTCACCTGCTCAAGATTCCAGACTAGGGAGAGTGAGGGCAAGGTACCAAATTCCAGAGATGGTGTGAAGGTTCACACACACACACACACACACACACACACACACACACACACACTGCCCTGGGAACATTTTCACTGGCTGTTCATCTGTATCTTTTATAACATCCCTTTTTAATGTCATAAACAGGTTATAGAAATACTTCTTTGGGTTATGTGAGGCTTTTAAGCAAGTTATAGATTCAGGCTGTATCTCTTAAACCAGAGCCAATGGGGTCAGAATGTCTAGAAGCTGGGAATTTGATGTTGTCTGAAATGACAGAGCGCTTGACCCCGGATGTCTGCCATAACCCTGTCAGTATTTGGTTGAATGGTTTGGGGGACATCTCTCATACATGTTGTATCAAGAGCCTAAATAAATCTTGTCTTTCCTTGTTCTTTATTTAGGGATCCCCCTGTGAAGATTCAAATCTCCCATGAGCCATCTCTCTCCCAAAGGCATCTGGTCCACAGAAGGAAGCCAGGTCTTCCACAGGATTGCATCGTTGCTCAATGGAGCTTTTGAAAAGCAAGTGTGCTGATTGATAGTCTGAGACAGTGGTGCAAGGTGACAGCCTGTGGAAGCTGTAGACACACCTCACCCTGAGGAGCTGCAGAAACTGACACCAGTGAATGCCAGGTATGCGGAAGGGTAGGACTGGCTAGTGGCTGCCATCCCCTCCCCCCAATTGCCACTGCAGATATTCAGAAGCTTCGTGGATGTCCTGTTAGCTTTTAAATCATTCCATACATCAGTTTCCTTTCTGTCTGCTTCTTAGGTGTCTGCCCATTTGGTTCCTAGCTGGTCGAGCCTTCTGTAAAGAACATTGTAAAAGAGTCTGCAAGAGACTGCCAGGTGGGTCTCCCTCTTTCCAGAGGAGAGGGTGGTTGTGGACAGACTATGCTTTAAGCACATACTTTTGTATCTCTTGAGACTATCACCTACAATGGAGAACCTGTGAACACTTGCTTTTTGTTCATGGACCCTCATTGACCCTCTGCATATCAATAGCAAGAATGGTTGTTTCCAATCCTAAGCTTAAGGGTTCCCTTTTCAAGTGGAAGTGACTTTATATTTTTGGCTTAAAGCAACACACTTCTCCACCCCCTGAGAAAATGAATTTCTTAACCTGCAACTGGGCATCATGCCCAGTAAGTTATAACCTGGCCTGTGCGGGCGCGGCGGTGTGGGGAAGGGTCAGTGCTGTGACTCATCAGTCAGTTGTGGTTTTCAAAGGTTACTCTGTGAAACCCCAAGAGATGCATTGAAATAAATCACAAGATGCACACACAGAGAGCTGGTACGTGGTGACAGTCCTCGAAAAGCTCAGTCAAGAGAAGGGACTGCTCATGAATGTGCTGAATGAGAAGTCTATTTATTCAAGAGCTCTACTGTGTCGCTGTGCAGACACATTGCCTCTCTGGACCAGGTGGGGGGCATCAGGCATGATTTGAACCTCTCAAGAGATGGACAAAAAGTGGCCAACAGCACTCTCCACCTCTGCTCCTTACTAAAACAACAACAGCAGTGACAGGGGAGCAGAGGAGGGGGGTGGGGCAGTAGGGGAGTGGGGCAAGAAGAACAGGATGAGGTTCCTCAGCAAACATTTCACCAACTGTGGAAAGTTTAAAAGGTGATGACTCAGAAGAGTATACTGTAGCCTCAGACTCACAGGAAAAGAAAAAGGAAAAGAATAGAGAAAATTACAGCAGCACACATAACAGCTGCAGGAGAACATCAGCTAATAAGAGCTGAGAATCCTGGGTCAACCCCATTGTGATGGTTTGAATATGCTCTGTCAGGGAGTGGCACTATTAGAAGGTGTGGCCTTGTTGGAGTAGGTGTGGCCTTGTTGGAGTAGGTGTGTCACTGTAGGTGTGGGCTTTAAGACCCTTATCCTAGCTGCCTGGAAGCCAGTCTTCTCTTAGCAGCCTTCAGATGAAGATGTAGAACTCTCAGCCCCTCCTGTACCATGCCTGCCTGGATACTGCCATGCTCCTGCCTTGATGATAATGGACTGAACCTCTGAACCTGTAAGCCAGCCCCAATTAAATGCTGTCCTCATAAGACTTGCTTTGGTCATGGTATCTGTTCACAGCTGTAAAACCCTAACTAAAACACCCAGTCATAACTTTTCAACTCACATTCTCACACCTAAGCCCCACAACGGTCCCGACATCAGTGGCATTATGGTTTCCATTGTGATCAAAGAGGCCGAGATGAAGAGTTTCTAACTTTAATTTCATGCCATACCTAGGAAAAGAGGATGAATGGCCATGCACAGAATCTCAGAGCAGCTGTGGGTGTTGTGAGTGAGCAGAGAAGGAAAACAAAACCAAGAAACATTGGAAAGGGGGACATGCACATTAAAATTCTAACTATAGAATATCTGTTTGGGTTTATGAGTTGTTTCCTCAGATATTGGTGAACACAGAGAGAAAGTGTCTCAGACTTTTCTTCTGAAAATAAAACCATTAGGTCAATGGATGAGAATATAAGTGTACTGACTGGTTTTGCATATCAACTTGACACAAGCTGGAGTTGTCACAGAGAAAGGAGCCTCCCTTGAGGAAATGCCTCCATGGGATCCAGCTGTAAGACATTTTCTCAATTAGTGATCAAGGGTGGGAGGGCCCATTGTGGGTGGTGCCATCCCTGGGCTGGTGATCCGGGTTCTATAAGAAAGCAAGGTGAGCAAGCCAGGGGAAGCTAGCCAGTAAGTTACATCCCTCCATGGCTTCTGCATCAGCTCCTGCCTCCAAGTTCCTGCCCTGTGTGAGTTCCAGTCCTGACTTCCTTTGGTGATGAACAGCAATGTGGAAGTATAAGCTCAGTAAATCCTTTCCCCTCCAACTTGCTTCTTGGTCTTGATGTTTTGTGCAGGAATACAAACCCTGACTGAGACTGTAGGCAATGTGTTGGTGTGAGGATGGATGGGGAGTGGGTGGAGAATTGGTAGAGAGAAGGGTATGTAGATGATAGGTGCTGGCTAGGGTGTGGACAGATGGGTGGGTATAAAGATAGTAGAGTAAATATATTTTCCTAATAGCCACCTGTTTGGGTCTCCTTCTCCGTGTTTGTGATAAAATACCCTGCCATAACAATATGGGGGAGAAAGGTTTATTTTGCTCATATCTACAGTCCATGATAGCAGGGAAGTAAGGCAGAAGAGATGTGAAGCAACTAGTCACATCCACAGTCAAGAGCAAAGAAAATTAAATGCATGCATGCCTGTGTTCAGCTTGGTCTCTCTACTCCCAGGCATCCAGAATCCCCTGCAGGGAGTATTGCTATCCACAGTGGGTGGGAAAATTCCCCACTGTCTTAGTTAGGGTTACGTTGTCGTGAAGAGACACCATGACCATGGCAGGGATTATAAAGGGCGACATTTCATTGGGGCTTCCTTGAGGTGTTAGAGGGTTAGCCCAATAGTGTTGCACTTCCAACACATAATGGCAGCACAGGATATACATTACTGTTCCAAAACATAGGGGAGGGAGCACAGGGAGGAAATACTGGACTATTGCAAGACCAAAATCATCTGAACAAACTCCAAACTGCATCTCCATGTCTGATGCCCAAGTGATCTTCAGATCTCCAGCTTCTTTCTGCTTTGTTGACTGCAGCACACTTTGTTCTCCTGGGCTGGTTCCACTCCCTGTTAACAGCTTCCTCGGTAAGTATCCCAGGGCTCTGGCATCTTCAACTTCTTGGGGTCTCTAAGGCATTCCAGGCTTCACCTCACAGCTTCATACAATGGCCTCTCTGGGCCTCCATGCAGGGACACCCCTGCCATATACCTGGCCTCAGCAATTTTCCTTAGTCACAGAGGAGATTCCATAACCCCTTTCTTCCATCCTTGACCCTAAATTCAGAACCACATGACTGAAGCTGCCAAGTTCTGCTGCTTGCTGGGGCTGGAACATGACCCCTCCTTTAATTGCACCTTTACCAGCTTTCTGTTCTCAATGGTCTCCTTCACTACCTAAGCTTGGATGTCCTGGAACGTGCTCTGTAGACCAGACTGAGCTTGAACTCAAAGATCTTGAGTCCTGAGTACTGGGATTAAAGGTGTGCACCACCATGCCTGGACCTGAACTGTTCTTTAATTTCTTTTCACAAGTGGGAAGCTTAGCTGGGCGGGGTCTTCCCCTGAGGTCACCACTCCCTTTATTCCATTTCTTAATCTGTTTATCTCCTTGAACACAGGATTTATCTCCATTCCATTTTCTTGGTGCCCCTTTCTCCAGTTTGTATTTTCCCTTGCTCAACTTGCTTCTTCTCATCAAAAAGTTCTTCATAAGAGTGGCACTAGTAACCACAGGACAGTCTATACTAGACTGGTTTGAGATTGTTCCTTACTAGTGCAATTAATCTAAATCTCTTCCCTTTAGCCTCAGGCAGACTCTTCTGACAAGGGCAAAAGCAGCCTTATTCTTCACCAAAGTATCTCAAGAACAATCTCTAGGCAACATATTTTTTTTTTTTTTTCGAGACAGGGTTTCTCTGTGTAGCACTGGCTGTCCTGGAACTCTCTCTGTAGACCAGGCTGGCCTTGAACTCAGAAATCTGCCTACCTCTGCCTCCTGAGTGCTGGGATATTAAAATTCTTCTGCCTGGAAACTTCTCCTACTCTAACAAGGCCACACCTCCCAATAGGGCTACTCCCTGGGGGCCAAACATCAGAATAAGTGAGTCTATAGGGACCATACATATTCAAACCACCACACCCACACACAGGTTTTCAGGCCAACAGTCCCTCACTGAGACTCTTCCCAGGTGATTTCAGAGTCAGTTAAAGTAAAATTTAAGCTCAGTGTCATATAATCCCATGCTCATTTTCCCTGATATAAATCCTGTCAGTCCACAGGCCTCCTCATAGACCCAGGATTCTCCAAACACTGCATAAACAGGAGCCAGGTCATCACATATAATAGCAGAAAAAGTTATACTAGCCAGCTAGACAGTTTAACACATCCTAAAGTCTTTTTAAAATGGTGAGTGTGTGTGTGTGTGTGTGTGTGTGTGTGTGTGTGTGTGTGTGTGTGTGTGTGTGTGTGTGTGTGATATGTGTAGGGGACACGTGTTCTTAGAGAACAATGCTGTGGGATTTTTTTTTTTTACAGTTTTTGAAGATTGAACTCAGATCACTAAGCTCTGACAATAAGCACCTTTACCCATTCCACTGGCCCCACATTCTACCTTTCTTAAAGTGATCAGTCTGAAAGGATTATGAGGGTAAAGGTGAGAATCATTAGACTGGAATAAAATGTACAGAAAGAGAAAGTGGTAACTCAGCTGACACTGGGCAGGGGTTGGGGATGAATAGGAGCAAGAGGAGAAGCAGGAGACATTCTCCTTAGGGAAGGTGGTTATGGTGAGAATCCAGGAGGCTTCTACAAACCCCTGCATCCATCAAACAGATTATCACAGCCTGTCCCTCCCTTCTTCCATTCTAGGATTCAACAATATCACACGCTGAGACCTTTCTTGCCTCCCATCTATGAATTAGTAGCCCACCTCCTCTTCCCAGCCATGCCTGCCTTCCCTCCCACTCTCCTGCATCCAGACTGCTATGTGCACATTTGCTTGTTCAGGTCCCTTGGGTCTCCTGCACATGCTGTCAACTCCAGAGGCTGTGTTCCTTTAAAACTCAGTGTTAAAATAATGCCTAGCACAAAATAGGTTATAAAACAGTAAGTGAAAAAAATAATCTTTATTCAGAAGAGGAGAATGGCTTACAGTTAAAACCAAATAACAGATCAAGAAAGAATTCACACAAGTAAAAACAAGTTTTCCAAAATTGAAGAATAGATCAGAAAATTTCCCAGAACACAAAGCAGAAAGGCAGGCAGAAGAAAAGTTTAAGATAAGAATAAGAGATGTCAAACAAAACAAAACAAAAAAACCCTCCATACTTTCTAGAAGGATTCTAGAAAGAGAAAGAAAAACAAAGTGGGGGAAACACAAAGAAATGTGACTGGAATTGTGGGCTAGCCTTCACCTGTCCTCCTCCTCCACTCTGCCCAGGATCCTGGAAACTGACCTACATACAGGGACCTGTGCTGTGGCCTTCCACTGTGTCCTATCTGCCCAAAAAGTGACAAAGTTGGAAGCCAAAGTCAACGCTTCAAACAGGAATGTCAGAGGGAGGCTGGGCCCCTGCACCTCCACGCTGTCCACAGTATCCGCACATCGCTATCTGATCTCACATCCCAGAGTGCTTTGCACTGTCCTGGTGTACTACTCCTGAATACACATGGGAAACTGAAGTCTTTTTAACAAGTTGTTACAAAATAAATCTTGAAAATAATTAAATAATTCAAGTATAAGTAAAATAAACTTATTTTAAAATGTATAACACTCGGATGTAAAGTATAACACTCGGATGTAAAGAACGAGAGAGAGAGAGAGAGAGAGAGAGAGAGAGAGAGAGAGAGAGAGAGAGAAAACAGTACTCAAAGGTTTTTCTTAACCAAACTGTTCCTCACCATAAACATAGCAAGTGATCCAAATGCCCACCAATGCAGTTGGGTAAGGAATATGCATGAAACAGTACATTCCACAATTGTTTTTAAAAATGGATAAATGTGGCCTGTGCCACTTGGCTCCATACCCAAATAGCACAGAGAAAGAGCTACCCAACCAGGCGTAAGGCCAAGTGATCAGGGGGTAAGTCCAGTACCTCTGTTCAGAGGGACCTGCCTGGAACCTCCAGGACACAGGGACCTACAAGCAGCTTGGGACAGCAGCCTTCTGGTCTCCTTCTGCCGCCAGGGACTCCAGTCTGTGCCACAGAGCTCCATAATCAAATAGTGCAGGGAAAAGGCTAGCATCCAGGGAGTGTGGACAAGCCAGTGAATGGAGGTAAGATGGGCACCACTACTCAGTGGGACCCACCTAGAATCCACAGGACACAGTGAACTAGGAACAGCCTGGGACAGGAGCCTTCCTGTTTAAGCCTGTAGTCTGTGCCACAGGGCTCCATACCCAAATAGCACAGGGATGGAGCTACCTTCCCAGGAGTCAGGGGGTAAGGCCAGTACCTCCGCTCAGAGGGACCTGCCCAGCACCTTCAGGACACAGGGACTGAGGAGCGGCCTTCTGAGGCCAGGAGCTAATCCTGTGACACAGGGCTCCATACTCAGTGCAAGGAGAGAGCTGGTATCCCAGGAGTGTCGACACACCTTCGAGCACAGGAAGACCACAACTTCTGTTCAAATTCCTCAATCAAGAGGGACTCTCGCAGAGCCATCAGGACACAGGAACCAAGGAACAGCTGGGGACAGGATTCTTCTGATTTCTGTCTGCACCCCAGAGCTAACCCTGTACCACAGCTCTCCAAACCCAAATTCCTCTCAGAGAGAGCTGGTCTCCAAGGAGTATTGACAAAAAGGCTTGCAAGAGGGACAAGCCACAGTTAGAGAGAGCAAGACCAGCTAACACCAGAGATAACCAGATGTCGAAAGGCAAGGGCAAGAATATAAGGAACAGAAATCAAGGCAACTTGGCATCATCAGAACCCAGTACTCCCACCACAGTGAGCCCTGGATAATCCAACACACCAGAAAAGGAAGACAGAGATATAAAATCACTTTTCATGATGATGACAGAAGACTTTAAGAAGGAAATAAATAACTCCCTTAAAGAAATACAAGAGTACACAGGTAAACAACTAGAAGTCCTTAAGGAGGAAATACAGGAAAACACAATCAAACAGGCAAAGGAAAGGAACAAAACCACCCAGGATCTAAAAATGGAAATAGAAACAATAAAGAAATTACAAAGGGAGACAATGCTGGAGATAGAAACCCTAGGAAAGAGATCAGGAGTCAGAGATGCAAGCATCACCAACAGAATATAAGAGATAAAAGAGAGAATCTCAGGTGCAGAAGATACCATAGAAAACATTGACACAACAGTCAAAGAAAATGCAAAATGCAAAAAGCTCCTAACCCAAAACATCCAGGAAATCCAGGACACAATGAGAAGACCAAACCTAAGGGTAATAGGTATAGAAGAGAGTGAAGATTCCCAACTTAAAGGGCCAGTAAATATTTTCAACAAAATCATAAAAGAAAACTTCCCTAACCTAAAAAAAGAGATGAACATAAACATTCAAGAAGCCTACAGAACTCCAAATAGATAGGACCAGAAAAGAAATTCCTCCCATCACATAATAGTCAAAACACAAAAGGCACAAAACAAGGAAAGAATATTAAAAGCAGTAAGGGAAAAAGGTCAAGTAACATATAAAGGCAAACCTATCAGAATTACACCAGATTTCTCACCAGAGATAATGAAAGCTAGAAGATCCTGGAAAGATATCATACAGACACTTAGAGAACACAAGTGCCAACCCAGGCTGCTATACCCAGCAAAACTCTCAATTAACATAGATGGTGAAACCAAGATATTCCATGACAAAACCAAATTTACACAATGTCTTTCCACAACCCCAGCCCTACAAAGGATAAAAGATTGAAAACACCAACACAAGGAGGAAAACTACATCCTAGAAAAAGCAAGAAAGTAATCTTTGAACAACTCCAAAAGAAGATAGCCACACAAACATAAAAATAACATCGAAAATAGCAGGAAGCAACAATCACTATTCCTAAATATCACTTAATATCAATGGACTCAATTCCCCAATGAAAGGACATAGACTAACAGACTGGATACATAAACAGGACCCAGCATTTTGCTGCATACAGGAAATTCACCTCAGGGTTAAAGACAAACACTACCTCAGAGTAAAGGGCTGGAAAACAATTTTCCAAGCAAATGGTCCCAAGAAACAGGGAGGAGTAGCCATTCTAATATCAGATAAAATCAACTTTCAACCAGAAGTTATCAAAAAAGATAAGGAAGGACACTTCATACTCATCAAAGGAAAAATCTACCAAGAAGAACACTCAATTATGAACATCTATGCTCCAAATGCAAGGGCACCCACATTCATAAGAGAAACTTTATTAAATCTCAAAGCACACATTGCACCTCACACAATAATAGTGGGAGACTTCAACACCTCACTCTCATCAATGGCCAGATCCTGGAAACACAAACTAAACAGAGACAGAGTGAAACTAACAGAAGTTATAGACCAAATGGATTTAACAGATATCTATAGAACATTTCATCCTAAATCAAAAGACTATACCTTCTTCTCAACACATCATGGTACCTTCCCCAAAAATGACCATACAATTGGTCACAAAACAAATCTCGCCAGATATAAGAAGATGGAAATAATCCCATTCCTCCTATCAGATCACTACAGATTAAGGTTGGTCTTCAATGGCAACAACAACAACAGAAAGCCTACATATACATGGAAGCTGAACAAAGCTCTACTCAATGATAACTTGATCAAGGAAGAAATAAAGAAAGAAATCAAAGACATCCTAGAATTGAATGAAAATGAAAGTACAACATACCCAAACTTATGGGACACATTGAAAGCAGGGTTAAGAGGAAAACTCATACCTCTGAGTGCCTCCAAAAAGAAACTGGAAAGAGCATACACTAGCAGCTTAACAACACACCTGAAAGCTCTAGAACAAAAAGAAGCTAATGTAACCAAGAGGAGTAGAAGGCAAGAAATAATCAAACTCAGGGCTTTAATCAACCAAGTAGAAACAAAAAGAACTATACAAAGAATCAATAAAACCAGGAGCTGGTTCTTTGAGAAAATCAACAAGATAGATAAACCCTTAGCCACACTAAGCAGAGGGCAAGAGACAGGATCCAAATTAACAAAATCAGAAATGAAAAGGGAGATATAACTACAGAATCTGAGGAAATTCAAAAAATTATCAGATCCTAATACAAAAGCCTATTCTCAACAAAATCGGAATATCTGGATGAAATGGACAATTTTCTAGACAGATACCAAATACCAAAGTTAAGTCAGAATCAGATAAACTATCTAAACAGTCCCATAACCCCTAAAGAAATAGAATCAGTCATATAAAGTCTCCCAACCAAAAAAAGCCCAGGACCAGATGGGTTCACTGCAGAATTCTATCAGATCTTCAAAGAAAACCTAATACCAATACTCTTCAAACTATTTCACAAAATAGAAACAAAAGGATCACTACCCAATTCCTTCTAGAAGTCCAGTTACACTGATACCAAAACCTCACAAAGACCCAACAAAGAAAGAAAACTTCAGACCAATTTCCCTTATGAATATCAATGCAAAATACTCAATAAAATTCTCGCAAACCAAATCCAAGAACACATCAAAAAGATCATTCATCATGATCAAGTAGACTTCATCCCAGGGATGCAGGGATGGTTCAATACCTGGAAATACATCAATGTAATCCATTACATAAACAAACTCAAAGAAAAAAACCACATGGTCATTTCATTAGATGCTGAAAAAGCATTTGACAAAATTCAACATCCCTTCATGATAAAAGTCTTGGAATGATCAGGAATTCAAGGCCCATACCTAAACCTAGTAAAAGCAATATACAGCAAACCAGTAGCCAACATCAAACTAAATGAGGAGAAACTTGAAGCATTCCCACTAAAATCAGGGACTAGACAAGGACTCTCTCCCTATCTATTCAATATAGTACTTGAAGTTCTAGCTAGAGCAATCACACAACAAAAGGATGTCAAAGGGATACAAATTGGAAAGGAAGAAATCAAAATATCACTATTTGCAGATGATATGATCATATTCTTAAGTGACCCAAAAAACTCCACCAGAAAACTGCTATAGCTGATAAACAACTTCAGCAAAGTGGGCAGATATAAAATTAACTCTAAGAAATTAGTAGGCTTCCTATACTCGAAGAAAAAACAGGCTGAGAAAGAAATTAGGGAAATGACATCCTTCACAATAGTCACAAACAAAATAAAGTATCTTGGTGTGACTCTAACCAACAAGTGAAAGATCTGTATGACAAGAACGTCAAGTCTCTGAAGAAAGAAATTGAAGAAGACCTCAGAAGATGGAAAGATCGCCCATGCTCATGGATTGGCAGGATTAATATAGTAAAAATGGCCATCTTGCCAAAAGCAATCTACAGATTCAATGCAATCCCCATCAAAATTCCAACTCAATTCTTCATAGACTTAGAAAAAGCAATCCTCAAGTTCATTTGGAATAACAAAAAGCCCAGGAGAGCAAAAACTATTCTCAACATTAAAAGCACTTCTGGTGGAATCAGCATCCCTGACCACAAGCTGTACTACAGAGCAGTAGTGATAAAAACGGCATGGCATTGGTACAGTGACAGGCAAGTAGATCAATGGAATAGAATTGAAGACTGAGAAATGAACCCACACAACTATGGTCACTTAATCTTTGAAAAAGGTGCTAAAACCATCGAGTGGAAAAAGACAGCATTTTCAACAAATGGTGCTGGCTCAACTGGAGGTCAACATGTAGAAGAATGCAAATTGATCCATTCCTATGTCCCTGTACAAAGCTCAAGTCCAAGTGGATCAAGAACCTCCACATAAAACCAGATACACTGAATCTAATAGAAGAGAAAGTGGGGAAAAGTCTCGAGCACATGGGTACAGGGGAAAAGTTCCTAAACAGAATACCAATGGCTTATGCTCTAAGATCAAGAATCGACAAATGGGACCTCATTCTGTAAGGCTAAGGACACTTTCAATAGGACAAAACGGCAACCAACAGATTGGGAAAAGATCTTTAACAAACCTATATCCAATAGAGGGCTAATATCTAATATATACAAAGAACTCAAGAAGTTAGACTCCAGAGAACCAAATAACCCTATCAAAAAATAGGGAACAGAGCTAAACAGAGAATTCTCAACTTAGGAAACTCAAAGGGCTGAGAAGCACTTAAAGAAATGTTCAACATCCTTAGTCATCAGGGAAATGCAAATCAAAACAACCCTGAGATTCCACCTCACATCAGTCAGAATGGCTAAGATCAAAAACTCAGGTGACAGCAGATGCTGGCGAGGATGTGGAGAAAGAGGAACACTCCTCCATTGCTGGTGGGATTGCAAGCTGGTACAACCACTCTGGAAATCAGATTGGCGGACCCTCAGAAAATTGGACATAATACTTCCTGAGGACCCAGCCATACTACTCCTGGGCATAAACCCAGAAGATGCTGCAACATGTAATAAGGACACATGCTCCACTATGTTCATAGCTGCCAGATGTCCCTCATCAGAGGAATGGATTCAGAAAATGTGGTACATTTACACAATGGAATACTACTCAGCTATTAAAAGCAATGACTTAATGAAATTTGCAGGCAAATGGATGGAACTTGAAAATATCATCCTGAGTGAGGTAACTCAGTCACAAAAGAATGAACATGGTATGTACTCACTGATAAGTGGATATTAGCCCAAAAGTTCGGAACACCCATGATTCAGTTGAGAGCAACTGTTGGACTGAGCGTGGGGTCCCATATGGAGGAGCTGAAGAAGGGACTGAAGGAACTAAGGGAGTTTGCAGTCCCATGGGGAGGGAGCAGCAGTGTCAACTGGTCAGGCCCCCCACTGCTCCCAGGGACTGGACCATCAACCAAAGAATGCATAGGGAAGGGCCCATGGTGCTGGCCACATATGTGGCTAAGGAGGGCCTTGTTGACCATCAGGGGGAGGAGAGGCCCTTGGGTCTGAGAGTGTTAGATGCCCCAGTATAGGGGAATTCCAGGGAGGGAAGACGGGAGTGCGTGGGTGGGTAGGGGAATACCCTCACAGAGGCAGGGGGAGCAAGGGTGGGATAGGGGGTTTCCAAAGAGGAGACCTGAAAAGGGGAAAACAGTTTAAATGTAAATAAAGTATTAAATAAATAAATAAATGCATAAATAAATAAATAAATAAATAAATAAATAAATAAATAAAAGTCTTTTTCACAACTGACCTAAGTGAGCAAAGATCTGTTTCCTACTGAGACCATAGATGCTAAATCACCAGTCTAGGCAGACTTAATACTGAGGGATGCATGAACAACGGCCCCTGTCCAGTGGCCTCATACTATCATGAGCCAAGAATCTAGAATCTCACAGCTGCCAGAGAATGAATGAGTTTTCTACCTAGCACAAGTATGACATAGCGTCAGACATACCACTGGCTGCTCTTGGCATTTTTCTTTAACCTAGATTGGACCTAAACCCAATCATCTCTCAAGTGTAAGTGAAAATAGATGTAAATTTAGAAAAGCAAGGGCCCAGAAAGTGCCTGTGCCCTTCTTAGGAAGTTACTTGAGAGTCTGCAGACTCAAAGGAATAAGGATGATGAAGGTCCAAGCAGAGAGCATCTGACCCCAGGAGAAAACCCAGAAAGCACTCTGCAGTCGGTCAAGAAATCTACCCACCTTAATCGGGACTGACCTTTTCATGTTTAAAATAAGCCTTTTACATGATGTGATGGTTTGTATATGCTTGGCCCAGGAAGTGGCACTATTAAAAGGCGTGGCCCTGTTGGAGTAGGTGTGTCACTGTGGCTGTGGGCTTTAAGATCCTCATCTTAGCTGCCTGGAAGCCAGTATTTTGCTAGCAGCCTTCAGATGAAGATGTAGAACTCTCAGCTCTGCCTGCACCATGCCTGCCTGAATGCTACCATGCTCCTGCCTTGATGATAGTGAACTGAACCTCTGAACCTGTAAGCCAACCCCAATTAAATGTTGTCCTTTTAAGAGTTGCCTTGGTCATGGTATCTATTCACAGCAGTAACTAAGACACATGAACAGAATGCATGATATTGAGAACACAATGTGTACTGGCTTGTTTTGTGTGTCAACTTGACACAAGCTGAAGTTATCACAGAGAAAGGAGTTTCAGTTGAGAAAATGCCTCCATGAGATCCAGCAGTAAGGCATTTTCTCAATTAGTGATCAAGGGGGGGAGGACCCCTTGTGAGTGGTACTATCTGTGGGCTAGTAATCTTGGGCTCTATAAGAAAGCAGGCTGAGCAAGTCAGGAGAAGCAAGCCAGTAAGCAGCATCCCTCCATAGCCTCTGCATCAGTTCCTGATCCCTGACCTGCTTGAGTTCCAATCCTGACTTCCTTTCATGATGAACAGCAGCATGGAAGTGTAAGCTCAATAAACACTTTCCTCCCCAACTTGTCTCTTGGTCATGATGTTTGTGCAGAATAGAAACCCTGACTAAGACACAATGTAAAAGTCCATCTTTCTTGTCACTAATAGGGAAAAGAAACTATCTAAAATACATAAAAAGACAACACAGATCAAAATAAGAACAAAAATAAAAAGAAGGTACAACTGTGATCAACTATACAAGGTGAGAGGCAACCACACCATGCAGTGATAGACTCCTCTAACCCCAGCACTGAAGAGAGGTATGTCGAGGAACCTGAGTTTAAGGACACTCTTTGTTAAAGAGTGAATATGAGGTCACATAAGAAGACTTTGTCTCAAAAAACAGGAGGAAATTTAATCCATTTATCATCAGATCTGCAATATTCTCTAATGTGTGCAAGATCAGGCTGAGATCATGACCTTGAATTGGCAAAGAAAGAAACATAAAATTTGCACAGCACCTTTCCTGGCTCGATCAGGGAGTCACAGTCCTGCAAATTCATTTCAACTGAAAAATATGAAAAAAAAATGTAATTTCAGAATCAGCTATAGATGTCATAAGCTTTGGCAATGCAAAAATAAGGTGGAAATAAAGACTGAGAGGAGAAAAGAAAGATTGGGCATGTTAGTAGAGAAAATGGATGTCAAGACTTGCCTATAAAAATCGTCAAATCAGATAATTTAGGGGGAAGGCTTTAGAGCAGAAAAAATAATTCTTCGGGATAGTCAACACAAAGGTGGGTACTATTTGGAAAACTCCACAGCTCTAGAATACAAGCAGTCTTAGTGTAACAAACCTACGGGGGGGGGGGGGTTGTTTGTTTGTTTTTTGGGATTTTTTTTTTTTTTTTTTTTTTGATTTTTCAAGACAGGGTTTCTCTGTGTAGTCCTGGCTGTCCTGGAACTCACTTTGTAGACCAGGCTGGCCTTGAACTCAGAAATCCACCTGCCTCTGCCTCCCAAGTGCTGGGATTAAAGGTGTGCACCACCACTGCCCGGTAACCTACTGTGTTTAATGATAATTGTATCTGTATTTCTGGCTGCTACAAAACACCTGTCTAAAATCACTTGAAGAAGGAAGAGTTAATTTGGCTCACAATTCAGGGTGTAGTCCATTATGGTAGGGCAGACCTGGCAACAGGTGTCTGAGGCAGGGGTTACACTGGTACACAGTACATGTGTAGTCAGGAAACAGTAAGGTTCAGGCTCAGCTAGCCTCCTCCTTTTATGCAGTTCAGGACCAAGCAGGAAATGGTGTCCAAGCAGGAGTGGGTCTTCCCAGCTTTTTCACTCACCCAAGATAACCCCTCATGTGTGTTCCTGGAGACTTGTCTTCTGTCTTAAGTCCATATCCTGTCAAGTTGATAACAACAATCATCAAGACTCCACCTCATGTTGGTGTGACACCCAAACTTCTAAGGCACAACTTTTCATGTTTGACTCCATAAGCTCTGAGTCAGGCAAAATACATTCAACTCAACTTCAGGAGTCCCTATATAGCTTTTAATAAGACCCAGCACTGTTCAAGACTACAAAATCCAAGTCTTGCCTGAGACTCAAGGCAACCTCCTAGCTGTGAATTCCTATAACATCTGTAACAAGTCACATGCTTCCTACATATAAATTATATAAGAGCTCAAAGTAAACCATCCTGTTTTACAAAAGAGAAATTTGAGCATCATAAGCAATGAACAGATCAATGTAAGACCAAAGCACAGCAAAAAGGAACCGACCCTGGGGTTCCATGTCTGGCATCTTGGGCTCATGATGAAACTGGTTGGGCTCCAAAGTAGCCCAATCCCTCAAGTTCTGCCATGACACGCAGCACACAAAGCCTCCTTCTTAAACCAGCTTCATTTCATGCCTGCAGCTTTCTTCAGTGGCTGTTCCCTAGTTTGGCATCTCCAACATCATGGAATCTCCATTGTGACTTGGGCTTCATCTTTGCATCTTTACACGGTGACCTCTCAGGGATTCTTCTCAGTGACAGTGACCTTACCATACACTGTCTGGCCTCAGTCGCTCTCCAAAGTCAGGACATAGAACTCCAGGATCACCTCAATCTTTTATCCCTCATGCCTTCAAAACCAATCAACTATGTGCTCACATTTTATGTGCATGAGACAGCTCTAAAACAATATAGATCTTGTTAGAACAGCTGGTAAACAAGGGTAGTAATAATGTAATAACCTAAACCTGGCGTGAGTGGAAGTGAATAGACTTCATCCCTCGCTAAGGGGAGTCAGTAGCTGATTCTGACGTTAGGTTGTCGGGCACTTGCTGTGCCCTTTGCTTGTCACATGCTGCTGCTACCTGGAGATCTAGCCAACCCACTTGGACCACAGCTGTATATGCTGATCCTGGATAAATACTTCCCTGGGTGGTTAACTTCGAGGTATGGGGAACATGCCAACTGCTCATCAGCCCATTCCTCGCCTTTCAAATAAGTTTGTATTTTTACAAGTTGAACCCTTTGATGGTTGGAGTCTCTCCCTCTGGGCAACTAATGTCCCTGTACAGAAGAGGACAGTTCTGTGTAACAGTCACAGCCTCTTCTTGCAAGCTTCTTTGATTCTCCAAACCTTTTTCTTCATCTACAAACTACACTTTCAAATATTTTTCTGTTGAACACTTTTTCCATTTTTTTATTACAGACCTAGATAAGTGCAGTAAGAGTAGCCATGCCACAGCCTGAAAGCATCCCTCTTCTGACATTTCCTCCCTAAATCAGTCCATTAGCTGTAAATTCAGATTCTGAGGACATAGCCAGCATGCAGGTGAGTGGTCAGAATATCACATAAATGATCCTGACCCAGTTCCCAATGGAGTCTGTGATCCTCTCTGCATCCTCACGAGCCACACCTCCACTGTTCACATATCCCATGGCATTCTTGTCTTCCAAGCTCCCAACAGAATAGCCAATTAATGTCTGCTTCCAGCTAAGGTTTTTCTAACCCAAAGTACCAAACTCTTCTGCTTCGATCACAAAACAGTTCCAAAGGTCTAAGAAACACATGCCCAGGGTTTGCAATACCCCCTCTTCTCCATGTGAGTTTCTCTTTCAATTATTTTCTCATTGTTGCAACAAAATAATAAACCAAAGCAGCTTGGGGAAGGAAGAGTTTATGTTGGCTGCAAGTGCTAGGGTCCCATTCGTCATGCCAGGGAGCCTGAGGCGGCTGGTCACACTGGACCTCAGTCAGGAGACAGAACGGAGAATATCTGCACTCCAATAGCATTCTTTTTTTTATGCAGCCCAGATCAGAGCCCAGGGAATGCTACTGCTCCCATTTACAGTGGGTCTTCATATAATCTCACCTAACCTAGGAGTGGGCAAACACGTAATATATCAATACAGGCTGCTCAATGCTAAGATTAGGAAAAACTGTTCTGTGACAGGGAGAGGGTCTGAGAGTTTTCCACTTTGTGCTCATATTTTCTGTATATGACACAGCTCTATCTAGATCTTGTTAGAACAGCTGGAAACCGAGACTAATAGTGTAATGACTTAAACTTACTGTGAGCAAAAGTGAATAGACTTTATCCCTTGCTAAACAGAGTCAATAGCTGATTTTGAAGTTAGGTTGTCGGGCACTTGCTTGTCAAGCAGAACAATGTGTGAGGAGAGGCACCAGGGCAGACTTTAAGAGCATCATGTGCACCTTGACCCTTGCCCTGGGTCTCAGTTAATTCTAAATGTTAGTATGTCGATGCGCCCACTGCCTGGTCCACTGTGTGGCAGTGTCTCTGTAACAGAAAGTTTGCTGGTGGTATTGTTTTACCACTAGGTTTTTACCCTCCTCTGGGACTATCACCCACTACCAGGGATTTCCAGTTACACAAGGGACTCCCTGACTCTACACGTGAGAGGCGTGGTCACAGCCTTCAACATCTACTTGCCCTGGGGTTGTTTGCATTCACCTGACATCCGAGAATCAAGTGTTCATTCACTTTCTCATTTATCCACTCACCCATTCACTGCCAAGGGCACAGGGAGGGCCTCTGGGATTCAGCAGCTTACCTGCCTTGTTCTGTCTCAGGGTATGGCAGGGCCCAGGCTTTGGTGCCACCACCTAGGTAACTGGCTGGAGGATATGGAGGACATATCCAGGAGATGTCCTAGGGACATAGAGAGAGATAAGTAATGTATACTGTACCGAATGCAGCCATAGAAACTCTTTGTGATAGGCCAAAAAAAAAAAAAAAAAGAGGCAGCCAATTAGGCTGGGATAAGTAGACCTAATAGAGACAATGAACCAGGAAAGTGGTGTGGGTTAGCCAGAGAAGTAAAATCAATAGTATGTGGTATGTGAGTGTGCGTCTGTGCACGCCTTCCTCTGCGCCCTTGAAGATGTTGTCAAGGTCACACACAGCCTGCCCTGGGGGACACGCATCATCTGTAAGAGTTGTCTAGTGGCTGAGCCACTCAGAAATGATTAAGTTTCACATTTTAAACATTTTCCATTTTAATTACAGATAGGACCCCTAGTTTGATAAGATATCTACTGTAGGTAGATGCTATTTTTGTGTTGCTACTGACTAAATTCCCTAAATGATGCCATTTACCAGAGTATTTTTAGTCTGTATACTCTGGAAAGCTGGGCAGCTGGGGAGGGGGGGATGGATGGATGGGACTCTGTCCAGCCACCTGACTGGAGTTGGTGAATGTTGTGTGAAGAAGTTTCAGGGCTAATGTAAAGATGCCCGCGGGTCTCATACAGTCCTATAAGAAGCAGCTGAAGAGAGTCCCAGCAGGTCCCTGCTGCTGTGCAGCTTGCAGCATGGGGCTGACAGCAGCTGGTTCCTCCTGGGACTGTAGTTAGCTGCTCTGGGTGACAGCAGGGTGAGGCCCAGATCATTCTTGCATGGGTTCTGGTGCTTTTAATCAATGCTAGGACGATTCCTGGAAACTGGCACTAATTACGTATCCCTCAGAATAAGGCATTTGTTTTTTTGCAGGCCTTGCTGCCGAGATTGTAAACTAGTGTTGCTGCTTTCTGCTGAATGAGAACACAGGCTATGTTTATGGTCAAATGCCTAAAGGGTAAGCATTAAGGGCAGGTAGAAAGATCTACACCAAGGAGCACAGGCTCAGACAGTGTGAAAAAGCCACAAGTCATAGCACACTGAAGCACTGCACTGTGGGGGCCCCTCACCCACTTACACCCACTACCCCTGAGCTGCCAGCCTTCCCCAGGCACCACAGTCAAATCTGCCTCGCTTACAGGTCTCCATGGGAACCCTGTTCCACTCTCTGAGGGCTCCCTGGAACCTAGTTCTTAACCTCCCAACCTCCTGCAATGATTTGTTTCCTACCCCTGAACCTCACCTCCTAGGGACTTAATCCCTGGGTCTTGTGTCAGTCACTGTTGACCCTTCATGGTTGTCTTCATTAAAATCCAGCACTGTCCTGTACCGTACCTTTCAGAGCGCTTGACTGCTTTCCTCCCACACACTCCACTGTGTCATCGCCCTAACTAGACCCTGCCATGTGCTATCCCAAGGTCCAACGCCAGGAGGCTCAAATTGGACGGCAGGACTCCCAATCTACCCTGGAACCTGAAGCCCACTATTACTGGATAAGGGCAAAACAGTGGATCCTATATCCCAGTCATGTAACAAGACAAAGAGCAACTCCGTAATACACATAATATTCTCTAAGTGGGACCCATAATTAAGGACCAGTTCCACAGTGGTGCAGGCTAAATTGTGTCCTAATTTAAACTCATATTTGAAACCCTGATCCCTGGCACATCAGAATCTGACCAAATGTGGAGATAGGGCTGCTACAAAGGAAATAAAATTGAAGTGAGGCTCTTCGGCTCCTCTGTTATGCAACTGGACTGGGCTAGGAAGAAGAGACAGAAGGGCACCAGACAGGAGCATGCAGAGAAAAGACCATGTGGAGAGGCATCAAGAGGACATCTTGGAAGAATCCAAACCTGCTAATAGCTTGAACACTGGAGACCTCTAGCCCCCTAAATAATGAGACCAATTGCTTAGGCTCCAAAACTGTGGCATTATGTCATAGTGGCCATAGCAAAGCAGTGCACAAAGTTTCACCTGTAAATTTATACACTGGAGTGTCTACACACATCACTATATAGCCACATACCTGCAACCAGTGTACTGACAGGCCTGCGTGAATACACACCTGAACACCTGTATGCCTGTGACTGTGTGCTTACACACCTGGTCACATGTATACCTGCTCATGTGCTTTATGTGCTTACCCTTACACATCTGCACACCTGCACACATGCTGGTCTGCACTCATGCACATCTGCCTGTTCTCCCATGCATTATGAATGCCTGAATGATTGCACGACTATATGCCTGTGCAACGATGTACTTAAGCATTTGCACACCTGAAACCTGCATATCAGCATGCCTACACACCTGAATGTCTGCCACTGGATCTGCTTCTGCCTTCAGGGTATCCAGGCACCACTGGGCACCGGGCCAGACTGGAAGGAATGAAGCTTGGCTGGATGGGTGGGGTAGCAGAATCTCAGCCAGTGGGAGTGCTGGAGAAATAGCCTTCTCCAGAGACGGTTTTCAGCAAGACACCTCTCTTTATTGGGGGTGTCCAAGGCCTAAAAGAATCTTGGGGAGCAGATATGGGTTTGGGGGATGAGTGGCTGGGCTGAGGTGCTGATAATGCCTCATTTGCATGAAGAGAAATTCCATATGCTTGCTGGACATGTCCTTATAGGGAGGGAGGAAGTTTAACTTGTAATCTGGCTACCAGGCTACGTGATTACTCAAGGGTGGCAGGGGAAGGGGTCGCAAGGCTTATGTGTGCTGGGACATGCAGGCCCAGAGCAAAGATGAAACAGTCCTACTCCTGCTGGTCTCAGGATGAGATTGTTAGGTTTGAACATAGCTTGACTTCACTCTTGCTCTGGACACAACTTTCCAGCCCCACAACTGTCTGCTTACCTGTGTATCTGTATATAGCTGCCCTTGAATTCCTGCACACTTACATCCCTTTACATCTGCACACCTGTGTGTCTGTATGCTTTTATAGATCTTCACCTACATATCTACATGCCTGAGTATCTGTATATCTGCATCTCTACCTATCTTCACACTTGTATGCTTGAACACCTGCACACCAGGGCACATGCAGGCCTTTAAGATTACACACCTGCATGCTTGCTGTGCACTTATACATTTGTATGCCTGCACTGCTGTATGCCTGCACATCTATGCACCCAGACACCTAATTGCCCATGAGAAGTCAGCTCGGGAACTTTGGGATATTCCACCAGGGCCCCCCCCAAGCACATGGGCACCCCTCCCCTCCAAAAGAAACAGGTTAGAGATCATGTAGGCTGGAAGGGAGGGGCTGATTAAGCCCCTGCTACCTCATTCCCTAAAGACCAATCAGTTTAAAAGTCACACTGTTCTGCCAATCACATTGGGCCTAATGGCTGCTGCTCTAAAATCCGTATTTAAGGTCCTTGAATGGGCTACTTGGGGTCATTCTCTCGCCTTGGTATGCAGAACAAATTCAACATGCTGAATAAATAAATTCCCAGACTCCATGTGTTCACTGGGGGGGGGGGTCCTCCGGTAAGTTAAGGCTCCCCAGGGTCTTACACCCACACACCTGTTCCCTGAACACCAGCAACCATGTGCTTGGCATTTCCAAGCAGCTCTTGGTCCTCTTTGTTTACTATTCTTTCTTAGATCATTTTATCCTAATGAGCCTTTTCTTCTCCACAATCCATAGAACACATTGCTCCTCACATCCCCATTAGTTTTTGTGTTCCGTGACCCAAAGCAATGGGATGTGTATTGATCACCTGTAAGGCTCTCAGTCCACTACTCTCTGAAGCAACTGCACTCTGACCACCATTCTTGCCATAATCGTTCACAGAGTCCAGGACTCGGGCTTCACTTGGCATCTGTAATGAAGCTCCATCTCTCTGCAGAGACCCAGCACTTCACACAGCTCTATAGAAGGCTGCCATGGACACTAAGCTTAGTCCCTCAGGTGCATAAATGTAAGGGGCATCTACCTTGTATTCTGATAATTCAGGCATCCTTTCTGAGAGCAGAACCTAACCTCTATGATCTCCTCCATCCACAAAGGCATTTACACTCATGACCTGTGTCCCTACTGGCACCAGTAAGTCACCACTTTAGGTTTCCTGACCAGGACCAATGGTTACATAAGACTAACTGACTTTGGCTAAAACAGTATGTAGGCTCCTGTCTTAGTTAGGGTTTGTACTGTTGTGAACAGACACCATGACCAAGGCAACGCTGATAAGGACAGCATTTAACTGGGTCTGGCTTACAGGTTCAGAGGTTCAGTCCGTTATCATCAAGGCAGGAACATGGCAGCATCCAGGCAGGCATGGTGTAGGAGGGGCTGAGAGTTCTACATCTTCGTCTGAAGGCTGCTACTTTATGGCAGCTAGAATGAGGATCTTATAACCCACACTCACAGTGACACACCTACTTCAAAAGGGCCACACCTTCTAATCCTGCCACTCCCTGGGCTGAGCATATACAAACCATCACAGCTCCTGAGATATCTAAGACTATCTTCCTTACACTGTGAGCTAGGTGAGTTAGATTTAACATTCTTTTTTTCTTCCTTCCTTCCTTCCTTCCTTCCTTCCTTCCTTCCTTCCTTCCTTCCTTCCTTCCTTCCTTCCTCTCCCTCTCTCTCTCTCTCTCTCTCTCTCTCTCTCTCTCTCTCTCTCTCTCTCTCTCTCTCTCTCTCTCTTCTTTTGTTTCTGAGACAGGCCCTGGCTGTCCTGGAGCTCATGCTAGAGTCAAACTCAGAGATCTGCATATGCCACCACTGCCCGGCAGACTTACAGGTTTACGACTCATAATCAATTATTTGTTTTCCTATTTTATTTCCTTAATATGTTACAAATATAATCTAAATATATTTGCTTTGAAAGAAATGCAGCTGTTTTTAATAGTGATGAGGTACATTTGTGGGACTTAAATACAAACAGTTGCATGCATGTACACACACACACACACACACACACACACATTGCTGCTAACAAAAACTCCTGCGTAGAAGCTCTTCTTGGGTGGTATCCAAATGGTTCTGTTACAAAGATTACTCATATATAAACAGTGATCCTAAATGGTTTGGAAATCCAAGACTCAACTTTTCCAAATCCAAGAATCAAATTTTTGGGGGCTGGGGGTATCCCTTCGTTTTGCACCATCTAGATTGCCATGGTTATGGCAAGATTGGAGGGGTCCCCAATCTTGGGGATGGGGACGCATTCACAAGAGTGTCCCTCCTCTCCAGTCTCCTGATCAGTCACCTTGAAGACATCCTCTGTTCTAGCAGCCAGCAGCATCAGAAGGAATGAGCAAGATCAATGAGTTCATATCTTAAAACTGTTTCCAAGCCCCATGACGAAGCATGGTGAAGAAACACACTTTGTCCTGCACACTGCGGACTGTTAGCAGAAGGATGGATAAAAGGACCAAGCTGTGCTCCCTTCTCTCAGATGTGGAGAGGTTTGGTGACAGCCACTCCCATGGGCAGTGGCTAGGAGGGGAGGGGGCAAATCTTTCTAAAGCCTGCAAGCTGAAGCTGCTGCTGCAGCCGCCTTGCTTCTGGCCAGATGCCAGTCCATTAAGAGCACAGACTCGAGATTTATTCCTATGCTTGTGTTATATCCACACATAAAATCTGGCCCTGAAACTGCAGACCAGTGCCAAAATCTGTTTGTTCCTTTAAGTTTTTGTATTTATTTTAATTAAGCACTAGCAGAATGCCATTTACAGTGGCATATTGAATACCTTTGTTAATTAACAATACTGAGCCAAGGAGACAGGCTTCCTCCACATTCTTTTAATTAACTGAAATATGAAATAGTTCAAGGACGGGTAAGCAATGGTTCCTTTAGATAGGAGAGGTTGGGGGTAGAGACGATGTCCTTAGCCAGCAATCAAGCCCAGTTTTGATAATTCACGGATCTAGCTGGATGTATTTGTTGTATAGTCATTATCAGAAGTAAGAAAGATTAGCAGATGTAATACATTAAATACTTGGATTAAAGAAGTCTTCATTCAATATGAAATACGGTAAAAAGCTTTAAGCAGCTCGAGTGGGCTTAATGTTGCTAATGATTCAGCCTCTTCTGAATTAGAGAATCCAGACAGATACCTGACATCCAAAGTTTGGTCCCAATGCTTCACAGAGATAGAATGAATTTTAGTGTTGCAAACATTCGTTTCTCTGGGCTGCCATGTTTGTTTGTTTGTTTGTTTGTTTGTTTGTTTCTCTATTGCCCTGCAAGCCTCCCCCCATCCCCCAACATGTGCCACTTTGTAAAGGAAATGCATAATCCCTCCTCTGAGGCTGTTGAGACAGATCAATTCCCCTGTGTATGTGGGATGCTGTTTCCCCCTGAGCCCAAAGCAAGTATAAATCCATGTGGGTGCTGAAAAGTTCCACTCCTAGAGAGGGCATTAAGTCTGTCTTCAGCACCACAGTGAGCCCAGAGAACAATGAGTTTGAATTGGCCAAAGAGCCCAAGAGGCCAAGAGACTCTGCCTTCCCCTCAGGAGAAAGGCCAGACCCAAGCACTACGGGCTCACCATTTACTTCTTACAGCCCTTGGTCACAGCCCCATTCAAGGTAGTCAGCTGCCGCAGCACATGGAGCACAAAGGCATCAAACCATCCACTTGCCAAATGCACACACCCTGCAGAGCTACAAGGGACCCTTGTGCTTCCAGCAGAGGGAGGCTTGCTCAGGGGGTGGGGCATTTTGACTCACATTCTCTGTGCTGCAGATAAACTCTTTCTGCTACACACTCTGCAGCTCTGAACCGCATTTTCCAGACACAAGCTGCCAAGTGAAATCCCTTCTATATTAAATTTTGCAGCCATCCTAAGAAAGGGAGAATTATTTGCTGTGCTAAGGAAATGAAATATATTTTAAATTGAATAGCCTCATGAATATGTTAATAAAGACCCAAACAATTTAATAATGATAACAGACCTTGTCTTCATGTGGCTCTTTCTTCCAGTAAAGGCTGACAGCACTTACCCGGGGATGGAGAATATGAGGGCCCTGCTGCACAGACTAGTGGAGCACAGCTTTCCCTCTGTGTGTATGAAACAGGCAGTGAGCACCATCTTGTCCACTTCCTCTCTCCACAGGATGAAGGCTGAGCTCCTAGAAACTGTCAGGAGGCTCCAGAATCCTCCATGGGGCTCTCTCTGGTTCCTATCTCAATGATCACAGCCATGAGAGGGACTTACATGTCGGCAGCACCCACCCAATTGCAGAGATGGTGGGCATGTAGTCTTCACCCACTCCCCTTGCCCTGGACAGGATTGTGGTTCTCTCAGCTCAGGTACCAGCGAATATCCTCTGGGCCAGCCATGACACCATCTCTCTTTGTTCACTTACACTTGAGGGAGAGGCAGATGAACAGCGAAAACTAATATTGGCAGAAGCATCTAAGGGGCAGATTCATAGCCAAGGGACAAGGAGGAGGAGGAGGATCCAGCAAGGACCCGGGGGTAATGGGCACTCGACTTCAGGTATATTGTGGACTTGTCCTGAGCAGTAAAGGTGATGGTGAGAAGAAGAGAAGGGCAGAGCCCCATGGGTACCACAGACCTCACGGCTCACAGAAACTGTGAGTGATGGAAAGTCCGCAGGAATAGATGGACAAGTGAATAAAATCAGCGTCATGTTGTGTTGGTCTCTTCATAGCTGGTGCTCATGCAAGTCCTCAGCCCTGGTTGCGTCCCATGGGAGCTGTTGACCTCCCCTGGGAAATCCTGCTTCTCAAGCCTCTTCTGAGTTATGCTTTCAGTTGTACTTCCAAGGGACTGAGCATACACAGTTCCCCAAAGGAGAGCTTCCCCCCTTGGCCTCACATGAGCCTGTTCTTGGGCATCTCTGACTGAGCAGAGACCCTCCAACAACTTAGAATATGCCCAACTCCAAGAAAAAAGCAGCCTTCACTGTTAGCATTCTGTCTAAATTCCTCCCCACAGTTACCTGGCAACAGCCAGGTAGGCGTGACCCACTATAAAAGGGGCTGCTTGCCCCTCCTCCCTCTCTTGCTCTCTTGCCTCTTGCTTCTCTTGCTCTTACTCTCCCCTTCCTAGTCCTTTCCCTATTCCCTTCCCCCTCTCTCCATGTGTTCATGGCCAGCCTCTACTTCTCTACTCTCTCCTGCTCTCTGCCTTTCTCTGCCTCTACTACCCTCTTAACTCCCCTCCCCATGCCCTGAATAAACTCTATTCTATACTGTCCCTCAGGGGGAAGGGATGTTTTGGCATGGACCCACCGAGACATCCCTTTCCCCCATACCTAACTACACCCCCATTGAACATATTTTTTTTTTCTCTTCATCTTTTTATAAACACACCATTCACCATCAAGCCACATCCAGGGTCTAGAGGTGCTGATTGGACGGACAGGAATGAATGAAAAGCTGATGGAAGAGAGCCTCGGTCATTAGAGGAAGCATTTGTGATCTGTAAGATTGCCGCCAGGTCCCACATTCCAGTCTATAAGCAATTGCCAGGAAATAGTGTATCATGGACACACACACACACAGAGAGAGCAAGTACCTGTAATTTCAGAGTTTCTACTGAAGAGATGGTGTTACAGTCGGGATCTGCAATATTCTTCAGAGTTGCCTGGTTGAGCTGTTGGGAGATGGTACATTGTGCAACTATTATATTGGTACACTGTCATTCTTGCTAGAGTTCACTGAGTATCTGGTCCCGCAAACACGGTTGCTCACCCACCACTTCAGACCCAATCCTTTTGTCTCAGAGTGTCCCCTAAAGCCCTTTGTGAGGGTGGTGTTCCTAACACCCCCAAATCTGTGACAGGGGAATAGCAAAAAAACACAAGCATAAAAACATAGGGTCCATGTACACAGCTAGGAGGGGAACCATTCCAACCAGGGCTGCTATTGCTTAGCCCATGATATGAAAATGGCTGCCATGTGAACTCAAAGTCTGAAGTATACCATGAGAATGCACACAAGGAGAGAAAGCCCAGTGGGAAACTCCAGCTGACCACCTCATCTTTCCACTGATCCCTGATCTTTCCACTGGGTGTTATCTGTAAACTGCTGTTAGTTCTTTTGCTTAAAAACCTCTCCAGAGGGAACATTGTGCTCTGCCCAGGACTCTCAGCTGAGAGCTGCAGCTGCCTGTCTCAACAGGGTTTGCCCAGTCAGTTTCTGCTGGATCATTTGTGATGTTCTGCTATTTGTCCATCTGTTTCTTGTTTTGTTTTTACTTTGATTTGTTATATATCTAACAACCAACTCACTCAAAACTGAAAGTCTTGCACTTGGCTCATCCTCCGGACCATGCAAAGCAAGTGAGTCCCAAGAGTGGGATGATCGGTCGTTGGAGCAGCTACTAAAAGGGAAATTGGAACCGGAAGACCTTTCTCATTCTCACTTTGCCTGGTCACACAACACCCTCCCATGATGCCCCACCTTGACCAAAAGCATCGAAGCTAAACACTCCTCTAAAACTATGAACCAAAATGAAACTAAGCTCCTTTGTCATGGTGACACAAAGCAAACACACACAACTGGCGTACAGTGTAACACACAGACACGTGCTAGTAGATAGACAGATAGCTCAAGATTAAAGCCCCATCACCTACGAGAGCAGAAACTCACAGGGCATGAGTCCAATGCCCTATTCAGAAATGGAGGAATACCCCTGTTTTCATTCAGCCCATTTGCTTCCAGAGACAACCCAGTCTTACTCTGTCTCAGACATGAGCAATCAATGAGGAAAAACAACAAGATATGCAGAGCCTGGTTCCCTATAGGACCGTCTGTCTGCTGCTCCATCCACACTCATGCCCGAAGGCCCACAGGGATGCCACGCCTTTGTAGGTGATGGGATATGGCTTGGGAGTCCTTTCTTCCCACTAGACTTCTGCTGGGTGCCTAATTAGGGGCTGGGCCCACTCTGTATATAATGGACATCAATGGGTGACTGTCACTGAGCCACCAGGGTGTCCCAGGCATCTGGTGGGCCTGACAAATGCAGAAGCCTTCACAATGCCCCTCATCAAGCCATTCAGGCCCCAGAAGACGGCCTGCATGAATAATGAGGTGCTTGCTTCCTCCATGCTATGATACAGTGCCATTTGGTAATCTCATCAGGTTTGCTTCAGGCTCACCATTAGCACACTTGCATGGACAAGCTGGAGCCACTGGGACAAGGAGCAGAAAACCCACAGCCCAGGTGTGAGGAGAAGGAATGACTGGGGATGGGGTCAATCCCTCATGTCTGTCTGGTGCTGAATGTAAACATCGTGGTTGGGACCACTGGACAGGCACCTCCATTTTATTTCAACAGTGAAACATTCTACACTTCTGAGTCTTTCATTTTAAACATGAAATTTAAGAAGAGGAGGTACATATGTTTAAGAACCAGCTTCTACTGTGATTGGGGAGCAACCCTGGGCTCCTAAAAGAACCCAGCTCCCAGGGACCCTGCCAGTCTATCATCAGTGGGCTTTTATACAGCCATCCTTTGGCCCCATACCTGCTAAGTCCATGCTAAGCCTTTGCTCCACATAAGAAGAAAACAGCCTCCTGACCTTGAACATCAGAACAGCAGGACCACGGTATGATGTTTCTGGAGTCTGCCTTGTGCATCTGTGAAAAGCAGGTGACGAGGCCTCCCACCCACTCGCTAACGGTTGTAGCATGAACGCTAATAATCCACTGTTCAGCTCAGAGCAGTGCCCATATAACCCGCTGCTCCCGGAGCCTGAGTGGAGCTGTCCTGCTTGATTAGAAAGAGCTGCTGAGATCTGCACGGGTGGAGGCATTGCTATCCTGACTCATGGTTTCTAGCCTTGAAAAAGAAAAGAAAAGAAAACAGTTTTAAGGAAATGCCTCTTGATACTGTGGGGTTTTTATTTCTTTCCTTCTACCACTACAATTTGTGACAAATATTTAGAAGACAATTCCTATTAATCCTATTTTTTATACAAATAAGTCTCTCTGATTTTCCTGGGTAGTCACCAGCCAAGTGTATATTTTGGTCTGTTGCTGTCAAGAGTCATTCATCCTGTTAGCTTCAGTAGCAATGTGGACAGAAGGTTGTTTCTTTATCTCCTTTTCATAAAAACGTTTTATGTCAATTTACAGCTCATCTGTAAGTAGTTGAAGATTCTATTTTGAGTTCTCCACTGCAGACCTCAGCTTCCTAAAACATGGGGTCCTCTCAGAGCCCAAGGATGAGCTTTTGCATAACCAGAATCCCAGCTAGCACAAGGACTGCTTGTTGGCATCAGGATCTCCGAAACCAGTGACTTCACACCTAGGTGAGACCCGCACACCTGTTGCCAACGCAACAGCCACCGTATTCCCAGAATCCACTTGGCCCACCTCCCACCATTACCTGTGGCTATATCACTATCCATATATAAATGGAAGACCCCTCTGATCTCTCTCTTTCTCTTCCCCCCTTCTCTTTTCACCGCTACCTTGACCCCTCTCTTTCAATAAACCCCATGTGGAACTGTTTGGCCTGGTGTGGTCTTTCTGGAGCCGCACGACCATCACAATACTGCTGTCTTAGTCAGGGTTTGTATTCCTGCACAGACATCATGACCAAGAAGCAAGTTGGGGAGGAAAGGCTTTATTCAGCTTACACTTCCACATTGCTGTTTATCACCAAAGGAAGTCAGGACAGGAACTCACACAGGGCAGGAACCTGGAGGTAGGAACTGATGCAGAAGCCATGGAGGGATGTTACTTACTGGCTTGCTTCCCCTGACTTTCTCAGCTTGCTCTCTTATAGAACCCAGGACTACCAGCCCAGGGATGGCACCACCCACAATGGGCCCTCCCCCCTTGATCACTAATTGAGAAAATGCCTTACAGCTGGATCTAATAGAGGCATTTCCTCAAGGGAGGCGCCTTTCTCTGTGATAACGCCAGCTTGTTTCAAGCTGACACCTAAAACCAGCCAGTACAACTGCCCATGGGGTCTGCTCACCCCTGGAGTTGGGAATCCTGTAACCATAGGGTCTCTTCTGTTGAGGTGTTCACTCTTCAAGTGGCTTGCCATTCAAGATTCTGTTAGCTTCAAGACTTGCTCCTGATCAACACATGTCTATGGGACCCAGAAGACCCCATGGTTTGCCCATATCTTGCTCCCAGGGAATGGGTGGCAATAGGTGCTAGAGTGACAGAGAGATTCCTGGGACACCTCTGAGTCCTCATGATGTCTAGGCTGTTGGTGGATTTTGTTAGAATCGGTCTGGCTCTGTGACTGAAGTTTGGGCTATATGATACTCCAAGCTATGAAGAACAGGAATAGGGTACATGTTTGGCAGGCAGCGAATGCAAATAGACACCAGAAAAGGAAAAAATTACTGCAGGCAAAGTGTGAGCCTCACTTTCCCTTCAAATGACACCCACAAAGGCCCTCACACTCTCCAGCCATCTGTGTCAGGAGATGAAGAGAATATCCCAGTCCACAAACCAGGACAGATCCTTCTATTAAGGGTGCTCTCCTGGACTGGAGGGATGGCTCAGTGGTTAAGAGCACTGACTGCTCTTCCAAAGGTCTTGAGTTCAATTCCCAGCAACCACATGGTGGCTCATGACCATCTGCAATGGGATCTGATGCCCTCTTCTGGTGTGTCTGAAGACAGTTACAGTTGAGTTCATATACATAAAATAAATAAATAATTCATTTAAAACATGGTGCTCACCTGGAGAAACATATAAAGTCAATCTGGACAGAAGGTCTAGAAGACAAGATTGTGAAGAGCCACCAGCTGATGAAGCTTGTTCAGAATTCTGTCCTTCCCAAGCCTGAATAGTCACCTAAGTTTTTATTTAGGTCTAATTTTTTATTGTTTAAAAAAAAAAAACTGTTCTAAGTATCTCCTTTTAAACACTAGGGTTATTTCTTTGCATTGATTCCCCTTGGCAGCTGATTATTCAATTTTCATCCAGAAGATTTTATAATTTCTTTCCTGATTTTTTTAGTCTGAACTGTCCTTGTGACCTGCATAGGCCAGTAGTGCAGGGCTCAGGTGATGATAGGCCCAGCCAACTGCATGCCCCTTTCTTCAAGTCCCTGCCCGAGCATGTGCAAACAGATGCTCGTGAGGGAGGAAGTCCATATGAAGGAGGGCTGGGTCAGCCTCTGCTGTCCAATCTTGTACACCAGCCAAGGCCCAGGAAAGTCACAGGCAAAGCTCAGCTCAGCCATAGCACCCTAGCCCCGGAAAGCAGCTCAGAAGAGGAAGAAATCAGGTTGAGACTCCTGAAGAGATTCTTTCAGTCCTGATCAATTCCCATCAAAGTAATGACCTTAGTTATGTGGAAACTAGGCAGCTTCTGGTGAGAAAGCTAGGCAGAAACCTCAGCTTTATAGACAATATAATGACCTACTTATTTTTTTATATGTCAAATACTTTTTAAATAACTTTCTGAGTTTTATTAAATGTTTCATATTCCCCTGTAGAGAGCTCATGGAATTGTTTATTTATCTGATGTAATGAGCCATATTACATAAGTGTTAAGTCTCCTTTTGCTTTGCTGAATAAACATTACTTTATGGTGTATATTTTCTTTTTAAACTCCATTGGATTCCTTTTATAATTTATTTATTACTATTTTTTTTTTACTGATTCACTTTACATCCTGCTCACTGCCTACCTCCAGGTCACCCTTTCCAATGGAGACAAAAGTAAAGAACCTCATTTAAGACAACATTAAAGCCAGGAGGACATGCACTTCTTGGTGGAGAATGAGGATTTCTTGGTGGAATGGATTCCACTGAGAAACTCCAAACTGAAACTAAAACTTTTGTTCCAAGAGCACACATGCATACCCATGATGCGTGGAGCTGAGATGTGGGTCCTGATGTCCTCTCTTTGAGGGTTCCCTGTTCTCCTGGTAAACTCAGGATCTCCAGATCACGATGTCCTGCCTGTTGCTAGGATATCCCTTGATGACTATGATTGGCACTTCTGAGCTGGAACTATCTCCATGGCCTGAAACATATGTTGTAAAAGAGATGTGTTGTGGCTTTGAAAGGAGACCAGAGGACCAGCAAGAGACACTGTAAATGTGAGACTACTAGAGGTTAATCCACAATTGACTGAGGCATCACAATCAAACAAAAGCCATAAACACAGCAAAAATGATGTCTTTGTACTGATAGCAACCCTAAATTTAAGTGTGCTTATGATAATCAGTGGTTTAAACATGGATTAGCCTGTGTTCATCACTCTAAATGCATTCTGAGTACTTTATAAAGTTAGTACTACACAGAAAGGGAAATAAAGTCAGAGAATAATAAGAAATGACCAATTTTTCACTTTCATAAATTGACTTTATTATGGTTCAAAGGGATTTTTTTATAGATTCACTAATGTATAGGGGTAAGAGTTGTAAGATGGAGAACACAGCAGCCACTCTCTTTGATGGCTAGCATTCCTTTCTGAATGTCCCCCACTGTCATGATGCCCATTGTCCACTACTCTGAGAAGATTACAGCTGCATTGCCACCAAAGGGATCTGGCTTCCAGGGATCTTTACATCCTGGTGTCTACCATCTTCAGGAACTGCTTCCTGAGAGTCAACTCTTCCAACACACAGGACTGAAAAGGTACCTCCTTGTACCTTTCACGTGTTGAACTTGTCCTCTGCAAGGAAAATTAACTGCTTCATTAATTACTGTGTTACCTAGCACAACCATCCTACACTTGGATTCTAAAAGCCAAGGCAATGTTTCTGTGACCACCAATATTATATTCATCTATACGTGTCTAACACATCTTCCCTATAAACACAAACAGAAGCTTTCATTCCCAGCTGTCTTGGGTGTGCCTATGTATTAATGTACTACACCCTCGGGCTGTCCTGGAAGGTCCCTCTTGCAGATGGACCATGGTGTTGAGATCTCTACACCCTGTTCATGTGGACTACAAGCTTCACTGTCATGGCCAAAGCCCCACTCCATTCTGTTTCATCTTTTACTCCTGTTCCTTTCCTTTGGCCCCAGCTTTATAGGACATACTTTTGTCAAAGGAGACTAATGGTCAGCTTTGAGAATTAGAGCACTCAACATCCCTGGGTAGAACGATGTAGGAACAACATTCCCATAACTCTAAAGAGGCAGAAGGACTCACACCACCGTGCCCAGCCATTCTCTGTGACTGAAACTCTACAACAGCCAGGACAAAACACATCCATTCTCGAGTCACTTCCCTTCCCTAGCTCAGAGGAGCTTTTATGAATTGTTCCCAAATCATGCAGTCCTTCACAGACATTCCTCCACAATCACGAGAATTCAAGGACATCTATGTGAACCACTAGGAACAGAGAGGCTGGTACAGGCAGAAACACCTTGCAGTGAACAAGCTTCTTTTCATTTGACAGGTGTCATGGCCAGGGCTCTAGGAGAGGTAGAAGGCTACACGGTGTCACAGTAGGGAAGCTCTTATGACCAAGGCTAAGCAAATAGAAATCCTCCCACCATGTTCCATTTCAGAACACTTAGACTCTGTAGGTATTGGATGCTTGTTGAGGCTCAGACATCTCTAGCATAATCCAGGCAGAAAATAAGTGCTGGCCTTGGATGGAAAAGCTCAACAACAGTCAAATACATTCCTAGTTTCCCTTGATCTTTGACTATCAACCAAAAGCCATGCTTTTCCAATTCAGTAAGTTGAAACTCGGTCCCCAATGCGCTGGTATTTGAGATAAGCCTGTTATCTCTGAGATAACTTAGTCTTTTGGGGATGCTATAACAAAGCACCATCGTTTGGGACTTTACAAACAACAAATCTATTTCTCAGGATTCTGCATATATAGATAGCAGCACTTCTGGTTGTTAATGAGGGCTGCTTCCTGCCTCCCAGGTGGTACCTTCTCCCAGTGGGAAGGAGAGTTCCCTAGAGTCCCTCTTGTAATGGTAACCTTTCATGCTCTAATGATCTGCACAAAGCCATACTTCCTAATATCACCATGCTGGAGGGTAGGAACTCAACACAATTCTTAAATCTAATAGGAGATATTGAAGAGGAAGAAAAGAGGAGGGACATAATCAAAGCTTTGGGCTTTTCAGAATGGGACTATATGATTTTAAACATAGTGCTGGTAGGAAAGTGGATAGAAAGCCATTACACTGGGGACATGAGGGCCATTACACTGGAAAACAGGGAAGACATCTTTGTAAGAAGAGGTGAGGAGCATGGTGGGATTCTGTTAATGTTCTGGGGCTTTGTAAAAGGTAGAACTTGCTGGGGATGAAACTGAGTGCTTAACTGAGGCTATTGCTAAGCAAAATATTGACAATTATGTCTAAATTCTGATTATCATGAAACATAAGAAGACAAATATGACTCAGACAGAAGTGTCATCAGGGAAGAAGCAGAACTAAATATGTAGGAAAAAAGATGTAGAAATTTCTCAAGCTATTCACATCAGAAGAGTGGGGAAGCCAGTCTGGGAGAGAAAGGATGCTATGAAATGACAGCAGGTGGTCAAGGAATGAGCCAGGAGTCTCCATGACAAAAGGAAGAATTGCTCTGAAGGCAACCCTTAGGTTTAGGCAACCCACAGGCGTAGACATCAGGGTCCAGTGCACATCTCTGGAGGAGTTCCAGGCTCTTGTGCCCTAGGACAAGGAATAAGACAGAGACACAAGGAGTGTAGTAAGCAAAGCAAGGGAACTTGCTGAGAAAGAATTCACTTCTGAGGGAGGAAGTGTGTTAAAGCATAGAAAAGCTTAAATATTTAAAGGCAGTGTCAAAGCTCATGTGGGGCTTCTGGGTCAGGTTCTGTGGGGTCTGAGGCCAGTGGCACAGCATGGGCTTCCTGGCTTATTCACATAGTGCGCTTCCTCTGATCTGCTTTATTATTTGTGTTTTATAAGCAACTCAGTGTGTCCTCCATCTCATTAGCATCGTGAACCTCCCAGGCATGTGTGTGGGTCACCGGTTACCCTCACCTGCACCAGTGGCTCGACACAGTTCTGGTTGGTCTTGGTCTGGTGGCTTTTCATTTGTTGTTTTGGCCAACAGGTTGTCCTCATTTGCTGATTTTTCTGCCATTGCATGAGGAACTCTAGGCCTTACTTTCTACCTTTGCCTCACCAAAGTTGCCTCTCCATCTCAGCCCCAGAGTATGAACGCTGGCACAGGGAGATGTAAGAGCTTATTAGTTGCTTTTGGATTGCTCTGAACAAAGTTCCTAAGAAAAATGTTAAAGGAGTAAATTATTTACTTTGAGTCATGCTTGAAGAGGTGTCATCCTGTAGAAGGCAGGGAAAGATGGAGCCCTCAGGGACACACCTTCAGGGTACTTGTTCCAACTAGCCCCCCTCTTGCCTTCAGTACCTCACAATCAAGGGATTTATCTGTTAATCAAGTCATATTCATATGACCTATTATGTTATTATCTGATCCTCTCCAGAGACACTCTTAAAAACACTCACAGGTGATCTCTGGGCAAAAGGATTTATAGTCAAGATTAAACATCATATGTGGCTTCAAGGGAGGGACCGTAGCCTGTGCAGGATCTTAGGGATGCATCCTAGAGTCTGGTACAACATAGGCATTGGGATTGACTTTATTAGCAAGTATAGAAAACAAAAATATATGGTGTCTAGATAAGTCCATCTCTTTGCTGAGCATAAGGATACAGAGGGCATGGGTGTATCCAACCAGGCTTCAAAAGGTAGATCAAAGCTAATCCTTCCTATATCCCAGGCATTTGTACTCCTGAGAGTTCACACAGCCCCAATAAGCTGGGTGCCTCTTTGGCCTCAAGTTCCTTAATAAACTGGGACTCTGACCCTGATTGTATTACCATCCATCACTGCCATCCAGCTCAAATGAGATCATAGGTAAATCACACTTTGGTGACAATGCAGAACTGAGATGTGATTTTATTACCAAAACCAGATGATTCCCTGACCTACGCTGTTAATCTCAGCACCACAGTTCACACTGTTAATCTTCACACATAGTGTCAAGGTCTCTCATGCTTTCATATACCAGTGACAGGCTCCGCCTCAGGGATTTCTGGCATTAGAAAGTTAGACTAAATGCCAGGAATCACTTTGCCCAAATTAATTGGACGTTTAACTATCAGCACTTAGTGAATAAATAAAATGTCTATATAATTTTCCAAGTATAGAACTGAATGTAATTAAATTGAAATTAAAGTTCATAAGCCTTACTTTAGAAGGTAGTTAGCAAGTGAAATTATGAACTAAAGCCTAGGTTTTGCAGACAAAGAATGTGCTACTTCTTAAAATAATAGCAACAACCCTAATGAGAAGAACTATGTGTTGACTAGTGAACATACAAGGTTTAGGGACAGATGATATTGAAATAAGCAAGATTTTCACTCTAGAGGTAATTCTCTAACAGTGAGCCCTCTAATTATGATTTATGAGGTTGGTAAAGTCATGGAAGATATTGGCTAACATCTCTACTATTCTTGTTTGGCCTGTAGTTCAGTGGTGGAATATGTGCTAGCTTTTGTGAAGCCTGGGTTCCTCCTATACCCATCATAGATAAATAAATAGGTAGTAGAGAGATAACAGGTGATAGCTAATAAGCAGATCAATGACAGATAGATAGATAGATAGATAGATAGATAGATAGATAGATAGATAGATAGATAGAAAGAAAATACATATAGAATATATTAAATATACATAGATTACATTGAAGGCTAAATATGGTACTTTATGAAAACTACATCATTAAACTTCTTGCTTTCTTCCTGGAAAAGTATAACAAGTTATGGTTACCAAGAATCCTGTGGTGGCTCCACTCCTCTTCCTCTGGACTCATCCATCAAGTTGTGCTGCTGGCACCTCCAGCCCAGCCTTTTCTTCTCTATACATCATCTCCATCTCCAAAGGATGTCGCTTATACCCCCTTTGTGCCATGCACACACAACCTGTGCCTTCCCACATCCCATGGTTAAAATAACACGGCTGAGTTCTGACATCTCTGAATGAGGTTGAAAAGTTAAGTCAGTTAACACTGACCCTGTCCCAGCAACATGTGTGCTTGTGTGGCCTACTCTGCTTGGCTTCCCCGGCGAATTCATTTATCTGAGTCAGATGTTTGCTAAGTCGATGGAATGTTCTAAAATGGCAAACTCTGGTCTTTGACGGGGAGAAAAGTGTGACTTGTGGAACACTGGGGACCTGATAATTCCCCACCAGATGACACTTGTAGGTGATTGTACATGTTGGATGCACTGTTGAGGAATTGATATTGTGACAAGCTAGAGAGAAGGTAGCTCTACTCAGATGATCTGGAACTAGGAGCATTCTGTGTCCTCAATAGTTCATGGAAAGACACACCGCTGGACTTTGAAATTGGAGTCCCTCGCCACATGAGCACACTACCAAGAATAAAGATAGTGCCCTCCCACAGCCATTTGACCAAAGTAGCTGTACGCTGGGGCCCCACATCCAGACCCCTTGGCACAGATCTGAACACGAGGGCAGAAGGGAGGCATGTGAGTGCCTAGGAACCTCGGTGAGAAGGTGGGTCTGAGCTCCACTCTTATCTCCTGCTCAGCATCTGCCATGCTTCCTGTGATTGCAAGGAGGGCAAAGTAGGATGAAGAGAATCTGAGGAAAAGGAAGCAATCTTCATCCTGTCCTAAAGTCCCAGTTTATACGGACCCTAAAACAACTTTGCTATAAGTTGTGCTCTCAAAGGCTTGTACATGTCGGCAAGCAGGATAATCTGGTAACAGTGATCCAGGTTTTACAAGCTAAAGCATCATTTTAAAGGTTAAAAAAAGCATGTTTAGATAAAAAAAAATTTTCCTATGTGCATAAGAAACTTACAAAGAAACTGACCCAATTTATTTTTTTACTGGAAATAAATGTAGTAAGCTGTAGGTGTATTTGGTAGCTGTATCTTGGGGTAAATTGATTCTCAGCTTCCTGAGGAATCAGTGCCAAGACTGATTTCCATAGTGACTACATCAGTCTGCAGGCTCATGAACAATGAAGCATTGCTCCAATCACCCCACGTCATCACCAGCATCTGCTGTCATTTGTTTTATTAATCTTGGTCATTCTGACTGGGGTGAGATGAAATCTCAAAGTGGCTTTAATTTTCACTTCACTGGTGGCTAAGGGTGTTGGACATTTTTTTTAAGTCTGTCTCATCCATTTCTCTCTCGTCTTTTGAAAATGATCTCCGTTCATTACTCTTTTTTTTTAATTTGGTCGTTTTATTTTTTTAAGATTTATTTATTTATTTTATGTATGGGAGTACACTGTAGCTGTCTTCAGATACACCAGAAGATGGCATCGGATGGTTGTGAGCCACCATGTGTTTGCTGGGAATTGAACTCAGGATCTTTGGAAGAGCAGTCAGTGCTCTTAACTGCTGAGCCATCTTTCCGGCCCTGTTTGTTGGTTAGTTGGTGGTTGGGTTTTTTTGTTTGTTTGTCTGTTTGTTTTTTGCTTTGGTTTGTTTTGGCTTTGTGTTTTGTTTTGTTTTTAGTTCTTTTTATATTCTAGATACTAATCCTCTATGAGATATGTAATTGCTAAAGATCCTTTTCCATTCTGCAGCCAGCCACTTTGTTCAAATGTTGGACCCCTTTGCTGTGAAAAAGTCTTTTAGCTTTATGAGGTCCCATTTAGAAATTGTTGTTCTTAATTCTTGCATTTCTGGGTCTTTTCTGAGAGTCCTTTCCTACACTAGTGAGTTTAAATGGACTCCCCTGCTTTCTCTCCTATCTAATTTAGAATATCTCAACTTACGCTTTGGTCATTGATCCATCTGTAGTTGAGGTTTGTGCAGGGTGATAGATACAGATCTGTTTTCATTCTTCCATAGGCAGCTATCCGGCTTAACCAGCACCAGGTTTTGAAGATGCTATTTTTCTCCAGTGTATACTTTTTGCTTCTTTCTCAAAAACTCTGGTATCCATAGGTGTATGGCCTCACGTCTGTCTTCCAATTTGGTTGCATTAATCAACGTGTCTGTTTTGGTGCCAGTTCCATGATGTTTTGATTACTATAGCTCTGCAGTACAAGTAGACATCCGAGACGGTGATATCTCCAGTGATCCCTTAATTATTCAGGATGTTTTTTCCTTTCTTGAGTTTTTATGTTTCTGTATGAAGTTTAAAGGTTTATTTCAATTTTTTTGTGAAGAATTGTGTCAAATTTTGATGAGAATTGTGTAGGTTGTTTTTGGTAGAAATTGTCGTTTTTACAATATTAATCTTATTGATGCATAAAGCATGGGATATTTTATGTCTGCTGGTGTCTTCTAATTTTCTTTGGTGTCTTGAAGTTGGTTTTTTTATATATATACAAGTCTTTCACTTGCTTGATTAGAGTTATTCAAATGATATTTTTGAGGCTACTGTGAAATGTCGTGTTTCTCTGATTATTTCCTCAGTGTGTTTGTCATTTGTATATAGAAAAGTTACTGTTTTTTTAAAAACTGTGTATTCTGATACTTTGCTTAAAGTGTTTATCAGCAGTTTTTGGAAGTCGTTGGTGTTTTTTATGTATTAAAATCATATACTTTGACATGAAATTGGGTTTGTAGGGAAGTAAGGAGATTCTGAGATGGCTTGACAGAAGGGAAAGAATATAATCAAAATATATTGTATGAAAACATCAAATAATTTAAACTTTGTGTGTGTGTGTGTGTGTGTGTGTGTGTGTGTGTGTGTGTGTGTGTGTGTAAAAGCCCATTTAGGAAATGAGTGAGGTACACACAGACAATGAAATAAGCACAGAATGGTTGTATTATTATGCAGTTTATGGTGTATCCATTTGTGGTGGGAGCATAAATGTCAGTGCTATAGAAATACCAGATAACATAGCTTATCTGTTTAACAAAGCTGCTGTTTAACAAAGGAACAACTTAGGCCAACTGAGAATCCCATGAGTCTTCAGCAAAGCTATGGAGGTGGCACTGTGAGGCCCACAGCATTTGCCCCCTGAAAAATTCATAGATTGAAGCCTTTTGAATGTAGTCATTTCTGCAAACAGGATCCATATGAATGTAGTTAGTTAAGATGAAGTCCTTATGGTGGGCCCTAACCCCATATGCTGTCATCATAAAAGTGGGAAACTTGAACACATACAAATGAACACAGAAGGAAGATTATGAGAAGAGACCAGAAGCAGCAACCACGTCTGTGTGCCCAGGACAGAGACTGCATCAGATTTCCCTTCAGTCTCAGAAGGATCCCACCCTTCAGTAGCTCTACCTTGGGATCCTAGCCTGCCCAACTGCAGTACAGAAAGAACACTTCAGTTGTCTAAGGTGCCTTCCTGTGGACATTCTAACCAGTTGAGACACCGTGAAGCTCCATCCACACAGTGCCCTTCAGGAGCTGGCAGTCATGTCCCCTTTCTCCTTTCTTGTGACAGCTCTGAAGACTGGAGCACCCATGGACCCAGCAGCACCCACCAGGCACTCCAGCACTTCCTGTGCCCAGTGTCACACTCATAACCTGATAGCTCATGGTCCCCAGAGGCCCACAGAAAGCAGCCAATTTTCTCCACAGCCTCCTTCCCAGAAGCACTCTAGGCAGGCTACCACACTAACCAGGCAATTACAGACATCGGTCTCTGTCAGGAGTCTGTTTCATTAGCTTCACATAGACATGGCTGCCCTGGAGCAAAACTGCAGAATAATAGTTGAGGCTGCAAGGGAAAGTTTCAGACTGCCCAGACACCCTCCTATGTCTGAACCCTGAAGGATTTGGCTGGTGACAATGTTGTAAGGACAGCCATGAATCAGCAGCTCAAGGAGCAGGAAAATGAAGGGCCAGTGTTTCTGGAAGCTAATAGAGAGGGAGGTACCTCGCTATGAAAGATGGACTATTCCAATGAGTGGCAGTTCTACTGAAGAGGCATGCTCACCCTAGCTCTAACCTCAACCCGCATACAGATGGGACTCAACCAGATCAATACCAGTGGCTTTCCCAGAGGGATGCTTCTTGAAGGCCCAGACACCAGTGTATGCTTCTCCCTAATCCTGGCCTCACTGATGAGCAGCAGAGAGATTTTGAGGTCCATGTTGACTCTCCCCTAGACAGACCCACAATCCCCTTGAGTCATCACTCTGCACTCACAGATGAGAAGTGAGACAGGCTCTTGGGGAAGATCATGAGTAGACAGAAGGAGGGGAGGGAGTCAGTGTGTATATTTGGCCTGAGGCCAGTAGCTCTACACTCTCCTTTCAGCACTGGGTCTCTTGAATCAAGCTGTCTAGTTGTTTGGTTTTAGAATCAAGACTGGAGAGAGCTAGGTGGAGGAGTGACCAGCAGGGTGGCAGCCATTTTGAATCTGCCATAATTATCAGAACTGTTGCTAGCTTTAATAAACATGAATCAGATAAGTAACCAGAAAGTCAAAGCAAATGTTTATCAAGAAGAAAATAAAACACTTTTAGGAAGCTGCTTCCTCCCTCTAGGGCAGAGGTCAGAGGTCAAGAAGCAGCCAAATAAAGGCACGAGGGCACTGCTGCAATGCATTGTGGTCATCCAAGGACAGGGGAGTGACTTCTGCAGAAGGTGCTTCCAGGGAGGTGGGGCACAGGCATCATTACTTTCATAGCCCTGTTGCTTATTATCAGGGCAGAAACCTGAGCCCAGCACAGCCAGGAAGAGTCTGTGTCTTGGTACGGAAGGGTATAAGCCATGAGAGAGCTTTATGTAGCCAAGGAAGGGAATAAAGTCAGTGTTCCTCGGCAGTGTCTCGCTGACTTAGACGTAGTACAACCCCACTCCATCAGAGCTCTGTCAGAGTTGGCCTGACACATACCTCTCACATCAGGGAATTGTTGAGGAAACTGATGGGGTCTGTAACTACTGGTCAGCTGGCCTTCCCAAGACACACCACAGCACCTGCACAGTCACACTTTGGGCTGTAGGAATTGAGTCAGCTTCTACCCAAGCCTGCAAGCTGGAACGAAAGGAAAGCACAGCTGGGTGGACTGGGGTCAATCAGGCAGGAGTTGCCTAATTCAGAGACTCCTGAGCTTCTAACATGAACCAGGGACATTTCAGAACCAGGGGAAAGTCACCAACAAAGAGATTCAAGGTTCTACCAGTGTCTTGTTTTCTACACATCTCAGCATGCCCTGTCCACTCATTCCCACCCAGTGCTGGTGGGCCACAGGAAGAGGGGCTGAGCCATGTGCTAAAGGCTTCTTGGAGATAGCACATCTACCTGTGAGACTTCCATCCCTAGACCGAAGCACCAACGCTGTGTGCTTTGCTTCTAATGGCCCTTTTGATCTGATCCCCAACATGTCTTCCAGCATCCAATGCTACACAGTTCTGCTGACTTCCTCAAGGAACTGGCAGTGCTGGGACTGGGAGAAACTAGCTTTCTCAAGGTGGAGGGAGAGAGGACATTGGAGAAGCTTCAAAGCACACCATTCTAGGCCAGCATCTTGTTGCCTGTGAATGCCTGACTGTGTATGGCAGGAGGCTTTGCTGGTCCAGGCTGCTCAGTTGGCCAAGTGCAATGGGCATCAGACAACATACCTGGCTCCTTTGTTTTTCCTTTTGCACTTACGACTGGACCAGCTTCAACAGCCTGATGCCTGCAAGCCATTCCAGGTAGCACAGAGAGAAAATGACACCACAGCAAAGAACAAGTCAGCTCTGACACCAAAGAGACACATGATAAATTGAAGTGATGCAGCCCCAATGCCAACACACACTCAGGTAGGAGTGATCATTTATCAAATTTCCAGCACCATATACAACAGAAATAGTTTTAAAGGTTTGGGTTGGTTGATAGAGAAATTGTCACTTTTACTAAAGGTTTATATAAAACCCAATGTGAAGCTCTAGCTTAACAACATATGCTTTTAAAGTAAGTGAGCGGACATATTTTATCTAAGAAATATTCCTTTGCATTTGCTATACCACAGGACCATTTATCACATCTCCTGATGCATGCTGACATGTCAGCCCAGTGAGACTCCCAAGAATGTGAATTTCATGTAAATGTAGACATTATACCTGGCTCCACAGTGCATCATTCCTACCACACAGAGAACCGAGCAGAGATCATGAACACCACCAGAACTGCAGGTATCCTTGACTATGGCAAGTAGCTTCTCACACCCCTCCAATAGATGGATTCCAGCTGTGTCTCCACTGAGCACCTCTCTTCAGGCCATAGCAACCACGAACTGGAGATAGCTGATGTGCTCTAATGGAATTTTCCTCTCCTGTGCTTCCATGAGAACTTTCTCAGTCTGCTGTCTTCACTCACTCAACGAAAGGGGCCACCACCACCACCACCATCTTTAGTAACATCTCCTCTCTGGGGCGGCAGCCTTGGTCATTTCATTTTTACTTTACTTCTGAGGACAGATAAATGTATATTTGTGTGCCTATGATGACATCTCAGGGGAGAAATGAGTATGTCTCATTGTGTGGGAGAGTAAACTGAGGCTTGGTGAGGTTGTGCATAGAGTCACGGTCCCAGGAAGATTGTCAGTTCCAGTTTAGGTCTTTGAACTTTTCATTGCAGTGTTCCCTCCAGAACAATTTATTGTTCTTGCTTCTGAAACCTCTGTGACTACACACTGCACAGGTCTCCCTTTACGTGTGGTGATGCCCAGTCTTTGACTGAATGTCTTAAATGGAGCTGGTAACTGCCCCTTCAAACCCACCTGTATAGAATAAAATTTGCCATTTCTATTTTCCCACTCACTTCTTCCCGAATCATATAGCTTTGGAAAATATCTAACTCGATTTTAAAAATCTATTCCTGCTATATCTTTTGCTGTCCTTGTTCCCATTAGGTCCAGTAATCCCTCTGAGCATAGTAGGTGTGTTTGTAGGAGGCGCTTGACCTACACTGACTTACCCCACTTCTGTTCTTACACTCTTAGCTTTCGTCATTTCCCATCGTGACTGAGCCCTGACCATGCTGAACTCTGCATTCATGCTCCTGGTCCCTGGAGATGGAGAGCACCACTTCTTCCATCACAAGGAAGGAGCATCCTCAATCCTTCCATGCAGTGGGAGTCACAGTTCCCTCTCTGAGCATTTAATCAGCCTGCTTATTGGGGCCTAGGGATCAGTGAACTAGAGCTACTGAAGAAGATACAACAGCCCACGGTTTTCAACAACAGACATATATTCAGGCTGTAAGTTTGATTCTGGAGCATGGAAGACTATTTCCTCTTGGGAGTTGTGAAAAGCCCACCCAGCTCCTCTCCTGTTATCACAACTTGATTGTGAAAGGTATACCATGGGCTCATGTGCTAAATATTTGGTCCCTAGCTAGTAGAATGATTTGGGGAGATTCTAAACATTTTAGAGTAGAGCCTAGCTACAGGAGAGAGAGGATACTGGAAGTGTCATTGAAAGGGATATCTGGGGAGGTAGGCGGGCCTAAAAACCCCCCTGGATCCCAAAAGCGGGCGCCTGTGGCAGGAAACTTCTGCCTGGGACACTACGATTCCATAGACAGGCAGCTCCGGGAGACAATCCTCTCTCTCCCAGGAACGCAGAAAAGCTCATA